>CP092886.1:14848025-14944557 GCA_030710605.1 Cordylochernes scorpioides
GAAGAAAAATGTACTACTTTCGAATAGACTTAGTTATATGGTTTCTAGCTTTTTATATTTTAATTCTAATTTACATTTACGCTGCATTTACGCATTTTCAAGGAAAAGGTAAATTAGAATTATAACATATATATATTTAAATTATGCATATCCTGACCACTAACATGAGCGTTTTATATGGCAGAGCAACACCTAGTGGAACAGAAATCAACTAAACGTTGATATAACCTGTTCCCTGATATTTGGCCAACCCATTTCTTTTTGATAAATCAAAAGACACAAACCACGAACGCTTTTCTTTTTATTATATATATATATATTTTAATGATCAATATATATTCAAAACAATTCTGAAAATTTAAAATAAAAATATTCTCGTATATATATTAATTAAAATTACCTTGTGCAAAGTGAAAATAATCAAACTATCAAATGGATATAAAACAGAACACAAAAAGATATAAAGCTATGTAAAAAGAAATTTCGAAATAATTTTAAAGCTATTTTTATTTTCTTTTAGGGTGAAATTACAGAATATTGTACACTTTGTAGACATAGGATAAATTTGCCTTTTTATTAGAAAATTGGCGCTTATGCAAATGTCTATTACACTAAAAGAAAGACGTTTTAGTAGTCATTGTATAATTTCTATGAAGGCCAGTTTTATATATAAATATTTTGGTATTAGAAAGAGAGAGAATGACAATTATAAATAAAAATTCCTTATTTTAAAAGTAAAGTATAAATTTAAAATATCGATTCACATGGAGCGAATGATTAACGCGAGGAAAAAATATTATTAAAATATAATTTTATTAGTGAAAATTTGACAGAAAAATTCCTAGACACAGAATTAATTCTGATTACTAATTCAGTAAACAACAACACACACACAGGAGGAAATGTTTCATGCAGAGATTGAAATTGTTACACATTCAAGCAGAACGGCTATAAGTCTTTATTACATATAATTTATTAATCATTCCCACTTTTTAATTTTGAAGCTGTGATTTATTTTCCAAAACTTCCACGTGATTTTGTTTCTCAATTTAAAAATCTTGTAACAAATCAATGATTTTTATATATAAAAATTAGGGCGCCATCTGTTTTTGGGAATTTGAAATATTTACTCGTATTTTCTTGTAATTCAAAGCAGTTTTATAATGCCCTTACTGCAAAGATAAAATAAGAAGGCCTGGCTTATATCACTGGTGAACCCATAAGACAGGTCCTGCGATTATATTTCTTAACTACAGTAGGATAGTGGAAGCTTGTTTTAATTAAGAAAATATATACGTGTCACATAAATAATTAACATTTTTCAATAATTTCAAAAATATTCGGGCATAGTGTAACATGCTAGATACATTCATATAACCTTTCTCTATAAAGCCTTTATGAACTCATTTTAAGAATGTGCTTAGTAAAGGCTGATATTTATTTTTTTATTCAACTTGCTCTTCCAATAAGTCATTCTATTTGCCTGTATATCTAAATACATTTGGGATCCATTGTTTACTATATTCCAGACTACGTGGAATTTGGAAATGACTTGTTCAGTTAAATAGGCAGTGATTAACCTCGTTATTATTCAGTATTTTTATAGGCTTCATATGTAAACATGGACTACATCTTTAGAGCCACTCCTCTTGGTTGTTTCGTCCAATTTTTCAACTTCATTATATACTTTTCTTGTCCGTAAAAGCCTCTAGTCTAGGCACTAAATAAAGGGGGGAAGGGATGACTGTGGTTTCCTGCCTTGCTATATTATAATCAAGTCACAAAAGGTCAATTTGATTCCAATTCTTTTTCTCCACGTCAACGTACATCAGTCATTCCTCAAAGTCATATTTAGTTTTTCTATCAAGCCGATTGTCTGGGTGGTATGTCGTGGAAAGTACTGACAAGCCATTTTAGCTATTTTTGAGAGCTTGGCTTAAAATTAACGCTTTCGGACCGAAATCATTTCTCTAGGCGCTCCATACTTGTGGTAAATGTCATTGAATATAAAATTCGCGATTTGATAAGCTCCTCAGGTTGGTATTGCTTATTTAGTGAGAAAATGTAAGCGATCACCCAACGGTTAAAATATTTTGTAAACGGGAACCTAGTCAACAAGTATATGGCTATTTTCTTAAGGAAACAGACAGGAATCATAGGCTTAAAGCTACATTTGGGGTATGCTCTTGCGCCGTTGGCATTCTATTTAATTTACAAGAAAATTACGATTTATTTTCTGAAGATACCTAGCCAATAAAAGCTTCCAATAATTTCTAGAAATCTCAAGATATCCGGCAGAAGGGGCGTTATGATTCAAGGATTTCTAAATTTAAAGTTGTGCGCTCCACGCGCGCGCGTCCTTACATTATATCTTTAAAAAAAAATGATTTTTTAAATTTATATTATCTAGTTTTTTTAAAACCCGATTTATTTTATTCATACTATAAAAAAGCATGATATATCGGACATTTTAATGAATACTTGAAAACCTTTAAAAGTAACCTATGCGAACCGGTGGGTGAACCTAATGCTTTGCGATCTTAAAATAGCTTTCACTATGAAGTTGTACTTCCCTATAATGCATGGAAAACTGCTTGCCCATGCTATGTGTTCCTCGCTATTAATCTACATTATAGTTTCATAATCTTTCAGATTAAAAAAATCAGCTTTTAAGAAATATTCCTAAACGCCTTATTGTAAAAGATAACGGAACATGATTTATAGTTATAGGACATTTTTTTCCCTTTAGCCGATAAAATTTAAGACCCAAGGGGTACAAGCCATTTAATGAGGATTCGATGCGCTTTAACTTTCGCTAGAAATTTTTAATATGAACTTTCAGATTCCAAAATATTTGAAAGCAGTATAACAATTTTTCTTGGGACATAATTAGTTTTGCTTAACTCAATTTCCTTGAAAATGTACGGCATAATGACTCTAGAAATAAGTTAAAAGGAATATTGACCAAAAAAAATGAAATTCACGAAAATCGGGTAAACGTTTGAAGCAGCTAACAATCCTTTAGGTACCAATCTAATTTGCATAACATTTTAGGGTATTTTGCATATAGCATAAAAGTTAACTTATCCTCGTATGATCCTATCAGACTAGTCCATTATTGCTCAGATACGACACAGAAGAAGTAATATAGTCTTAGAGCATGTGTAATGGTCTTTTAGCGAGACATTTCTAACACCTCTTCCGTAAACACTACAAAAGGCAAAAGAAGTATAAAGTACAAGTGGGTCTCTAGCCATTTTTTTTCAAACTTTTTAAAAATATTACCCTATATAAAAAAGGTATAAATCAATCTGCATCTTCAATATAAAATTTGAAAATTAAAAAGTTCATTCAGGCTTCATTCAAATATAGAGAATTTTCCGCAAATCGTTCAAACACGAGAATATGTATTCGTAACAAAATGGCCCGTTATTCCATTATATTAAATTCTATACTAAGCATTCATCTATTTACCAAAACCTTTTCTATATAGTTGAAATGAGACTTTCAGAAGATGCAAATTTTATTATATCAATTAAAATATATATTTTACAAAATGGATATCCATCAATCATTATGAAGCTATGATAAATGGTGGTATTTACAGCATATAGACTAACAGATCAAAGTTACTCTAATCAAAGTGATGAAAAATGACATAAAAACCATTAAGAATATACACATAATATTTTTAAAATGACATGAAAAATGACATAAAAACCATTAAGAATATACACATAATATTTTAAAAATGACATGAACAATATAAGGAATATATACATAATATTTTTTAAAATGACATAAAAAAACCTCAAGAATATACACATAATATTTATTAAAAAGACATAAAAAACATTAAGAATATACACATAATATTTTTTAAAATGACAAAAAAATATATTAAGAATATACACATAATATTTTTTTAAAATGACAAAAAAATATATTAAGAATATATACATAATATTTTTTAAAATGACAAAAATATATATTAAGAATATATACATAATATTTTTTAAATGACATGAAAAACATTAAGAATATCTCGTATACATAATATTTTTTTAAAAGACAAAAACATTAAGAATATACACATAATATTTATTAAAAAGACATGAAAAACATAAAGAATATATACATAATATTTTTAAAAATGACATAAAAAACATTAAGAATATACACATAATATTTATTAAAAAGACATGAAAAACATAAAGAATATATACATAATATTTTTTAAAAAGACAAAAAACATTATGAATATACACATAATATTTATCAAAAAGACATGAAAAACATTGAGAATATACACATAATATTTTTAAAAATGACAAAAAAATATATTAAGAATACATATATAATATTTTTTAAAAATGACAAAAAAAAACAGCATCAGCATCAGTTGCGGCTCGCCATTTAACTTTATATTTCTTTTGTAACTTTCATTTCTCGTCTGTATATTCAAAAACAGAAAATATATTGAAATAATTATAATATTTTTTTATTTAAAATATGTCCCACAATTTTAAAAATACCTATTTGATTCCATAAAAAGGAAGAAAAAAGTTCGGAATAATGGTAATTAATAGAGAAATATATTTTTTAAATTTTAAATTGTTATTATTATTTTTATTTCAAAAAAGCAGTCGAAAAATAATAAATAAAATCATTAAGCATCAAGGAAGTATTAAGTATTTTTTAAATACATTTTAAAATTAAAATTTTGATATTGTTAAAGTTTTTAGACCTTGTTTACGATTCCGTGCGGCCCGTGGCGTCATTTAGGTTGGCCAGGGCTGACATAGACAAAACACCCACATCAAACTATACACATCTTATATACAATACACAACATATAAAACATACAGCAGAACATAATACAAATCATACAACATAAATACTATAGTACACAAATAACAAACAATCAGATCAGTTGAATAACACTATCTCTTACCACCCCCTACGACATATTTTCCTTATACCCTATCCTCCCACGAGTGCTCACAACAATGGTCGAGACGAAAAGACCTATCGTATTTCATATATATACTTATAGGATATATTACATGCAAACACCTTTGATTTTTATTAAAAAACACTGTATCTATAATATATATTTATAATATATTTGAGTGTGACCCTTGATTAGGTTAGTCATCTCAATGTGGAATTTAAAAAAAAAAAACAAGGAAACTTTAAACAGTTCTCTAAAGGCAGTAAAACTACGTAATTGATAGTATTAGAGATCCCCAAAAAAATGGAGCTTCTGGGTAATGTATCATCTATTTAGTACTTCCAAACTATGAAGAGTTTGGCTGCGGGTTCAAGATGACTAATTTGATATACCACAGTGATTTAACAAATGGTCCAGAACAGTCCATTTGCTGGTATCTGTGGCGTTATTCATTACAAGTAACGTTAATGCCCCAGAACGCCCCAATACAGTAAAGGACTGTTCGCCTTATATACCCCGCACTAACAGAGATGTTTTTCAAACGGGTATTTAAAAATATATTATGGATATCTTCGTTATTATAGCATATTTATATGTAAAAACGTTCAAATAATTGAACAAGAAAATTAACTGTTTAAAAAAAAAATGGATCAATTAGCGAGTATTTTTAAATGATATAAGGTGGCGCCATCTATATATCAAAGCTATAACTATTTATCTTTATTTTCTTTTTTCGAAAAAAAACAATATCCTATCACAATTTAAAAAATATATTAAATATATATAAATTTTATATAAAAAATCAATAATGCATTTATACGACAGAAATTGAATTTGGCCTACTTTGGAGGCTAAAAAATATCAAGTTAAAATGACAGGGATAATAAGTCTGGAAATTAAATTCTGATGAAATTAGTATAAAAATGAAAAGAAAAAAAAATGAAATTCTACTAAGGTCAGGTTGATTATATTGGCGAAACCGCTGGGAGGGTTCACCACCGATGAGCCTAGCTCTTTAATATAATTTTTCATCACGGTAAGGACAGTAGAAGTTTGATTTGTGTGAAAAATAAACATTCATGCTTAAATACTTTCATTTCTTATAACTTTATTAGGTGCCGTTCACCAAGAGCGACCTAATTCATAAATATACAATGAATAGTTATGTACACACAATGGTTCATTGTCATATATGATTTAGAGATGTGTGTTATCATATATATATATGGTAATTTAAGCCAACGACCCCATATTGTATATAACTTATAACAAGATTTTAATGTTGTATAGTAGAGACACATCTGTCAATGGTTATATGCATGATTGACATGTGTCATTACATCATTATATATAATGTACTTTGTACAAACTGAGGACAAATAAATAAAACTCTGTAATAGATTAAGAGTTGAGCTAAGGAGATAGAAGTCAAAAACGTCTAAATTCGAGATAGATGGAAGTCACAAACAACATCTAAAGATAGATTGGAAGCTGTCAGGACGGCGCCAGTAGAATGTCACCAGACGACCCACACTCTTCACATCTGGTGAAATGCAAAACCCCCTTTCTCAGAAAAGGTATATAAAGCCCCGTCCTAGCTAAAAATACAGTCACTTTACAGTCACTTCACTGTCAGTTTACCTTCTGCGCGAGCCCTCGTCGGTTGTACTCCAGGTCCATCTCATCCATCATGTAGACCAGTAAGAAACTTCTATCTCCCCATCTTTCGCTCCTTGCTCAACTTTTATCTGTTCACGGAACTTTCCTAGTGCAACAGTGTGTTCGTTTTTTTGTGTGTATGGACATTCCCAAACTTTCCACTCTCCCTCGACCACGACTGCCTGTACTCTGTGAGAACTTTTAAAGGTCTTACAAGGTGCAGAGAGGTACTGGAAAACTCCCCATCCTGACTGTTCCTCTCGGATCCCATCACATAGTTTAAGTCGACTGGATACCTCACCACATCACATTTCTAGTCGACAGGATTCTACAAGAGGCACCAGACCTCATCTCATTACATATATATATTAAAATCAAAGAAGGCATATCCCGACCACGAGCACATGAGGTTCTTAGATAGCAGAGCACCAGCTAGTGGAACAGAAATCAACTAAACGTTGATTTAGACTGTTCCCTGATATTTGGACAACCCATTTTTCAAAATAAATAAATAAGAGCTAACCACGAACGCGTTTCGAGCTGTTGGCCCTCGTCAGCGTGGTATAGGGTGTATCTCAACGACCAAATATTTGTTCAAAGAGGCTTCCTGTGAAATCAAGAAATAGGTATTAAAGGCCAAATTTGCGTAAATATGCTCTTTATTTGAAAAATAAGAAAAATAGAAAGATTCGAAAGGCGGCTTCGACGCGTTTTTAACCAACCTCCCGCACACACACACAACTCTATATATAGCATGAATATATTATTAAATAATATCCATAATACAAAGGGGATCAATAAATAAGGTGAATTATCTCATTTCTTAAAAATTAAAAAAGCAAAAATAATTCAAACCACAGAATATTAAAATATAACATCGAGAGACTATTTAAGGTGTTCTGTTCTTTTTTTTCCCACACGCGGCGCGAGACTTATAAATAAACTAAAATGGAAGCTCCCTTGAAGGATTGCACCACGCTTGAACAACGTGCAGTTATTCGTTTCTTGAATGCAGAAGGTATTCAAACATCTCAAATATGCCAAAGAATGAAAAATATCTATTGTGAGTCTTGTTTGTCTCAAAAAGACATTTATAAATGGGTTAACGAGTTCAAAAATGGACTAATTACATGTTCCTCAGGTCTCAACGTTCGGCGGTAAAGTTTTGTTAACAATTTTTTGGGATGTTGATGGACCAATCTGTTTTGATTTTTTATCCTCAAGGCAACATATGAACAGCGACCTTTATTGTGACATTCTTGTAAATAAGCTAAAGCCCGGTATAAAAACAAAAGAAGAGGGAAGCTTAGTAAAGGTGTCCTTTTTGGACTACTAAAGAAGGAGTTAAATGGAAAGCGATTTGACTCGGATGAAGATGTCCAGAAAGTGGTGCAAGATTTTTTTCACGCGCTTCCTAAGAGTGCCTATAAAGAGGGTATTTACAAGTTGCCAGAACGATGGAGACGATGTATAGAAAGCCAAGGTGATTATTTTGAATAAATCAAGTCCTAATTTTTAATATCTTTCTTTTTTTTAATGAATTATAATTCACCTTATTTATTGATCCCACCTTGTATAAATGCTTAAATATAGACAATATTAAAGCTTCCATTATTTTTTCATTAACTCAATAGAACGAAGAAAAAAAGAGATTGAATATTGATGGCCTTCAATGTATGTCTGTCTACCTCTTATATATGAGCTGATTATCTATTTCATTGCCCATTCCTACATGAAAAGAGACTGGATATTCGCGAAATTTCGGGGCTAACTCACTACAATGAACAACATGTATATACAATTTTTACTACTCTCCTGCTGGATAAACATTTGTTTATAAATATTTTAAATTTTTCAAGGCCATTGATAAAATGAGGGAAGAAGTGCTCAACTCCACAGACAACGGCTGATTGCTCCCCCCTCCCCTCTAAATTGCTTTTCCTCCTCACTTATGTACATATATAACCTTTTAGGGGAATCCCCTTGTAAGACAATAATGTCTTAATAAAGGTTTTGTTGTTGTTGTATATATGAGCTGATTTCTTTTACTGCGGATTTAACTCCTTGGGAGGTGTGCGAGAGACAGGGTTAAGTCAGATTGTAAGGCAGTCTAAGTTGCCTAATTTTTTCCTCTACAGTAATAAATATAAAATATATTTGAACCGCCCTACAATAATGATGTAGACCTCAACAACACATTTAGTGTACTGTGTAGGTTGAAGGTTGTGGTATAGATGCGATAAATTACAGAAAATATACATCTATATAATTACCTATATATACCTTGATAATTTTTATGTATCGTAAAGATAGAGGCTGCCTGGCCGGCATTCATATTTATATGAAAAATATAAGTAAATATTTACTTCTCCTGACGAAGACAAAATATTTTTGTCGAAACGTTGAGAAAATAAAAAACTCCGACTGGCCGAAGTGTCTATTTTTCATATAAATTTGTATGTAATATGTACCAAAAGAGTGTCACCTTTTAATTTATAAATGAATTTAAAGAATGCAATTTGTTTATCACACCAGTAAAAACGTGATAGTGATTATAAAGATTTGTTTTAACAGTTTTGCCAAATTAAAATAAAAAAGGCCTACCTGTATATCATGGTGTGTCTCGCGCTTCGGCCTTAATCATTACAGGAGCGGCTTCGATGCGTTTTTACCATCCTGCAACTTTATATTGTATTCTAACCTTAAAATCGGCCCTGACACTTAACCAGCTCAAACACCTTTTTGGCCAACTCTATCGAATTCATTAACTCTTCTTGTAGGATGTTATGAAATTGAAGCCTTACTGTACTAAACAGGGAACAAAGCACGAAATCATGGTATACAGGTTGGCGTTTTATTTTTTCATATATTTGATAAACTTGTGGCCCTTTCTCTATCACTACCATTATTTTTGTTGAATGTGATAAACAAAATGCATTTTTAAACGGAGAAGTCACACTTTTGGTACATAAAACCATCCTTCCGCAACTTTGTTTTATGTAGTGCGTTTTGAAAAAAAGTTTACATTTTATTGCAATTTAAAAAGCGTGTATTAAAGAACAGATTATAATAATAAGAATAAATATATATTCATGAACAGTTTTAATTCGAATGTTTTCTGGTTTATATTACTTTTTTTTTATAAATATAGAAACTAACCATGCGCCTCGGACACACGGCGCGAGTTATTGAGTGTTAACTTTATACACATTTTTCTACATTCAATTCCAAATAAATACAAATCAAATCAAAAATATTAATCCATATTTTATATTCATGTTTAACAACATTTTTTAAATAAACTATAAATCATATAAGTATATATTTAACGATTATATTTGCTTTTAGCAAATATTAGCATGCTAAAACAATAAAAATAAATTGTATAAATTTAAAAAAGTATTTATTCGTTTGATAATTTTATTTACATGATTAGAGATAGAGAGAGAACTTTAGCAGGATCAATAACAATGTATTATGGAAATTACAAGTTGTGAAACTAGAATGTATTTTACAATAATGGTCCAAATACTTGCATATAGCGCGCGGGCAACAGACCCATTTTGATCTAAAGATATTGGAGATTTCGCATGTCCATTGTGATGCTGATTAGATATCAACTTCCTTAGAAAACTACAGGTTCAAACAAAAGCTGTTAAGTCTGTCCAGAGAGAGAGAATTAGTCATAACCCAAGTTGCTGGGGCTCGATTATATACAATATTCTACATACTTTATTATATATAAGAAACACATTGTACTATAATGTAATTTAAAGGTATTTGTCATAAAAAAAAGAGATATAACTTTTAAGAAGTTGTCACTTGAGGAGGTAGTAGTCTAATCCAAACCTGACCGTCAGTCACAAGCCCTTGGCAGAATAGGCTGGGAGAGGGCTGGAGTACGTTGCCATCATGTTCCAGGTGGAAGTACACATGATTGAGGTCAGGATACGTCTTTTGTACTCGGGTCATGAGCTCTGGCAACATAGTCAGCTGGCAAACTTCCGTTTCAAAGGAGGTTCCATACTCTTCGAAAATAACTTTGATTCTAATTACAGATTCTTCAACCATATTAAACGTAATACAAAATTGTTATTTCGAAAGTTGACAATATTTCTTGGTAATCTAGATTGATATAAGGAGTTTTGTAACGAAATTCGATGTACACTGCGTGAAATTTTTTATTAATAAAAAATTCTGATTATCGCAAATTATTTT
Organism: Cordylochernes scorpioides; assembly: GCA_030710605.1. Taxonomy (NCBI): domain Eukaryota; kingdom Metazoa; phylum Arthropoda; class Arachnida; order Pseudoscorpiones; family Chernetidae; genus Cordylochernes; species Cordylochernes scorpioides. Next base: position 14,858,857 of record CP092886.1, read on the forward strand.
ATAGATTTAAGAAATTCAAGTACGATATTCCACCTTGAGTCAGTTCTTTAGTGGCCTTTAAACACAGTGTTCTAGTTGCAATTGTGACCTGCAGGGAGATTTTAAGTACATCACCAGCGATTGTGGTCGGTGAGAAATTTTAAGTATGATATTTCACTTTCGATAGAGTTCTATATGGAGATCAGGTACAATATTTTACTTGCGCTGTTATTCGGTCGGAACTTTAAAAACAATTATTCTGTAGAGATATTAAAGTACAACTTTCTACAATTGCGACACTCATACTTTTTTACGACTTTATATACCTGCTGATGATAATCTGGTACTTCATTTGTATACACTAAAACTCTTTTCTTTTATTAATATATTTATAGGTCACATTAAAAAATTCGCATTTTGATCTTATTACACGCATGCATATGCCTTTATTCTTAGGTTTTTATGCTAAATTTGCATACCTCAACAAGTTTCTATTTTTCTTCAATTTGCATAGTTTATAACGCATATTTATTGAAAATATTCATACTTATGCTTCCTCTCTCTCTTTTTTTACTTACATTTACATACCATAGTAACTTTCTTGATATAGCGTAATCCATATAATTTCAATAAAAGAGACACGTCTTAAATCTATATGAACATATTTTGTGTTATATATAGATTTTTTTTTGTATTTTCTCTTTTTTTAGATACTATATCAACTTTGCCACTATAAATTCGTTTTATTTCTAAAAGTGAGCTTATATTGTTCGCCTTAAAATATTGATATAAAACAATGTCTATATAGATCCAAAATACACCACTCTTCAAGAAAATGCCCAATATTTTCATATTTGCATATATAATTTGCTGAATCCGCATACATAGTTTATGTGCATATTTATCTTCGTAGCCGCAACAGTAGTTTATTTTCAGGTTCTTAATTTTAATACAACTCTTGCTCTGCCTCTTTTTATTTTAATCGAAGAATAAGCTTTGTGCACGCACACCTTAAAGCTTGAAACGCGCGCGCTACTGAATTAATAAGACTATCCATTGAAAACTTCCGCAAATAAATGCCCATCATTATCAGCATCACCTTTATGGGAAATTAGGTCTGGCATCTTAGACCACTCGGCCAATTTTATTACTATCACACACACACAAATTCAAATGGATATATTTGTCCAAAATACCATGATTCGGGTTTGGAGGCGAAGAAGTCACGACAAATACCTCCACCCTCATTTAAAATGTCCCCGAAATGCATGTTATATCAAACCTTTCCTTTCCGGATCGTAGTCTGATGGGTCGACATCAGGGCTGTACGCAGAGTGTGGCAGTACTTAAACGCCAGCACGCGCTGCAAGCTTCTCCCACGTCTTCTTTGCTGTATGTGCCCTGGCATTATCTGCCTGAAGCAATACGCGTTTACGGCGAATCAGTAATGGATATTTCTCCGTCAACTTGGTGTAGACCCGTTCCAGCTGCTCACAGTTCAGATCGGCGTCTACTGATCGTTCATTAGGGGCACGTTCCATACCGATATCATCACTTTCTTGGCAAAGCCATCTTGACAGGCGACGGATGACGACTCTTGGCCTCGTGCAACCCATCGTTTGTGAGGGTTGTGGTTCACGACGTCATTTCTCGACCATTGTCACGATCCGTCCTATGGGTTTCAAGTAGCTGGCGGTAAATGTCAATTCGTTGCTGTCTCTGTACTGTATGTAGCTCATGGCGATCTTGAAGAGGTTTTTTTTGTAAACGTAATACAATTGATGCAGATGGTTCACGATGGTTTTTTGGCTGACATTAAGCGAGGCTGCCAATTCGCGGGCTACTCGATGCAGGATTGTTCACTAACATGACCCAGAGATCTTAATCTTTCAACGTCGTTGGCTGTCCTGTATGGATTTGATCTGCAAGGCAAAAGTCACCTGATTTGAAGCGTTTTTATCAAATTTATATGGTGACATGAATCACTGTTCCTTCGCCTTAAGCTTCACAAATATCTATTGCGGCATCTCTTCTTGAGAGGTGTCACCTCCAACAGTAGCGTATTAGGACCCAGAATTCTCGTTTGTCCAGTAGCATCCTTCCAGGTAGAACTGTTAGGACACCTCGTTACCATAGTATACCAAAATCACCCAGAACCCCACCTAACCTAACCTTGTCCCACCTTTGTCCATCTAAGCCGCAAACCTCTGGTGATTTTGAAGTGTAGAGATGGAGCCTGAGGCCACCTTCGGCCTTGACAACAACAAGCCAGAGTCCAAGATAGACTCAGACGCCCCTTCCCTGTGGTCAAGCCACCTGACCTGTGGTGGATGACCTGGCCCTACCAAGCTAGTCTGAGATGGACTCAGACACCTCTTCCTGGTGGTCGAGCCACATGTCCCATTGTGGCTGACTTGAACCCAAGCCAGAGTCCAAGGTGGACTCAGACGCCCCTTCCCTGTAGTCAAGCCACTGACCTATGGTGCTTGACTTGACTCCACCAGTACCAAGCCAGACTCCAGCATGCCTATGGGCAAGCCACAAGCCCATGGTGTGTGTTTAAATCACCATCTTCAGGCAGAACACCAGCTCCACCACGAGCCCTGAACCTTTCCCAAGCTGATCCCAAGATTCCCAGATCCTACAATATTAATTAAAATATGCAAGTATCAGAGTCATCAATCAACAATCAATCAACATTTCTGTCACCATTTGCTTTTGGTTCAGTGGTAGAATGCTCGCCTGCCACGCGGGCGCCCCGGGTTCGATTCCCGGCCGATGCATTTTTTTTTTTTACAATTTTTAAAACTCATTTATATTATTAAAATATATGTGCTTATCCTGTCTATGTACAGATTTATGGTCTATGTATACAAGTATGTATACAAGTTATTTGCAAATTGCGTTGCAAATTTGCCCTTTCGCCCCGCAAGCAGCGCCTCTAGCGGTGAAGATGGGAGGTAATATCAGCTGACCTAATGGACATGTAAAACGTGTTTTAACAGGACATAGAGAAAAATCTGGAAGAGATATTTTTCGGATTTTAGTCAAGAAAAATAAATTGACAGGTTCTGGGAAAAAATTGTTTTTTATTCAGAAAATGATGATGACAATATTGCTGTATCATATTTGATTATCAGATACAAAATTATATCCGGAAAAATTCCAAAAAGCAGAGACCACGGGTGAAGCCAGTTCATTTTTAGTATGCAGGAACAAAATTCTAACAGAAAAACATTCATTCGAGCAGAAGACACAAAGCCAGATCACCTCTTTGTAAAAATATCTTCTATGATTACAACTTGACAGAACTTCGGAATACAACAGGAAAGGTCATGGGGAGAATATTAGACTGGTGTGGGAACAATAAGTTGACTGTATCTGAAGAGAAAACGAAAATCTTATACTTGTTTAATAGCAAAATAGCTGCAAAAATTCTTAACACTATCACTGCCAATCGGGTAGAAAAACTGAAGATCATGGGAATAACTTTTTAAAATCATAGAAATAAAAACAAATTGGATTTTGTGCCCCATATTGATGAGATTATTACTAAGACAAATAGAGCTAGTGGATACCTAATTGGATTAACCGGGAAAGCATGGGGACTGGACAGTAAAAGAAGAACTCTATAAGACACTGTTTCGAAGTTCACTAACTTATGGTTCCACGATCTGGTACAACCTTATACCCAAAAAAGTCAAAGATAAATTAAACTCTCTGCAGTACAAAATTTTGAAGCACAGTACACAGGTTTATAATTCAACATCTTCAAACTGTACTCATATTGTTGCTAGAACACCAAAGCTCACGGATTTTATTGAAACAAATATACTAAAAATGAATATTGGATACAAAAAAATCAGATCCAACTAAAAGAAAAATGATATCTAATTTTATAAACCAGAAATTTGAGGAATACTATGGAGGTGCCAATGATAATTTCAAGGGATTCTTTAATACTTCAAGAATTCCTAACTATGTTCAACCCAACTTCTATAACGTTCAATTTTTTACTGGACATGGTGACTTCAACACATATTTGTTCAGAATTGGCAAAATTGGTTCACCTGCATGCACTTGTGGAAACGAACAACAAACCCCTGAACACCTTCTGATAAACTGTCCATTAACTTCTGATCTAAGGGAAGAAAACCAACTTTACCTGACTAATACAAAACAAGCTGCTTGCAATAAAGACCAATACATCAAGTTTAATAGATTCTGCAGGATGTATATTTTGAGGCGAAAGTGTTGACTGTACATATTTCTAGCTACTACTTATAATTGCTATATGTAAAATTTGACATCGAACGTTTAATTTTAATGATTTCCAATGTTCAATTGTATTAATTGTATATAATTTAAAATATACACGCAATTATCCAAATTGTGGATATGGCGTGTCTCTCTCAACTGTTAAATAATAATAATCTCTTTATAAAAATATCGCTTCTCAGACACAAAGTTTGGAGCGGGACGTTTCACAAGAATGACATCCACGGCGCCAATTTATAATTGTAATGAATAGTATTTGAATAAAGCATTTATACCCGGGCGTTGCCCAGGTTCGGCTAGTTATATATATATTTTAATCCAATATTTTCTCATCTTTATTTATTTTTTGTGAATTTTTTCTTTAATAATTATTATATTTAATTTATTTTTATTTTTTTTTAATATACTTTTTTCACTGAGAGAGAAGGGTGATGATAGCCTTGGGGGTGAGTCCAGCAACACTGGGGGCAAGGAAGCGGGATATTTTGAGATTAACAACAGTTTTTTTTCCTGGGTAGCTGAGGACTGGGAGTTGCTGAAAGCTCAGGCAGCTGGCTGCGGCCTTAGCCGCCCTTTTTCGAATCCTGGACTTGGGTGGCTGGATCCAGAGGTAGGTGGGGAGATATGGGATTTAGGCATGATAGGCCTCTTTTTTTTTTTGTATTTATATATATATATATTAAACTCCTCCCTATTTTAACCTTATATAGTTTTTTTAATCTTTTTTTTTTTAAATCTTATATATGCGTAATATTATTTAGGTATTTTTTGTTTTTATCTATTTTCTAATGTACATTGAAATTTTATTTTATTTGACTAAAATAAAATATGTTTAGCCAAAAAAAGGATTAACTTCCCCCTCAACATTTATTGCTAGCTGGTACAGCTTTGGGTCTCTACATGTGCCATAGATGAATAAATTTGTGTTCTGCTTTTCTGCAGCTACTGGCGCCCAAATATTTGGACATGTAGATGTAAGATCTCTTCTTATGTCCCATTTGAGGACGTCTCTATTTCCGGTCTAGTTCATTTCCAATAATATTCCAGTGGATTTTATTTAAACACATACACACAGAAAAAATATAATACACACCAAGGATTTACTTGATAAAGTTAATATATATAAAAGTAACTTTGATTAAAGAATTTTAATTAATTAATAGTGTGAACGCAGAGATGTGATTCTTAAAAAAATCAAACATAAACTAAATCAAGAATAAAATTAAATCAAATGATGTGCAATACTAAAATAAATGTAAATTATAGATGATTAGCTAATAATTTTCACATATGTACATAACACTCTTAACGATAAGATTAAATATTAAAATTACACTCTGTGCATAAGAGAGAAGGTCTTATATATAGATTAAGTAAATATTCATATATCAAAGGCATACACTAGTAAACATATAAATAATTTTAAATAATGGTATCAAAATTCTAGAGGGGTAACAATTGAATATGGTCTTACAGTATGTATTTCTATCTTGTAGAGAAACTAACACTATGAGGTTCATAATAAGTCTCAAATATTTTCATTACTCTTTAAGAAAAAATTGCTTCATCTTCTATTTTACCCCATCTGAAGTACCCATTAAGCCCATGATACACAGTATTAAAATCTACTTGTAAAGATCACAAATGAACAATGTCCAGATAATTTAACTACTTATTTCTTATTGTTTATAAAGAGCAACCACCAATTCTAGTACAAAAGAAGTCTAATGCTCTTATCGCCTTATCCCTCAGCCCTCTTTGTCTATTTCCTATTTCAGATTTGAGTTCACATAAAAACTTTACATATGTTTTAACACCTTGATAAAGATTGGCGTTCAGCCAACTGAAATATTGGTAAAATAAATGATTTTTTGATCAAATACATGCCTTTTTAATTAAATATTTATCATGGATTGCTCTATTTAAAAAAAATGTATTTTTATGTAAAATATTTAAAATATATATTTTTTTGCCAATAATATTACCAAAAAAATTGCACTCAATAAATGTTCAAAAACAAGAAATTTCAGTTTAATATTGCAAACATTTAAAATAATTTATTAAGATTTAGCTCTCTCTTAAATAAATAAAAATAGGCTCTGATATTTTAAAAATATTTCTCTCTGAATAAATTTGACATTTGGGATGATGATAAGAACTGACATTATAAACAGCAAACTATCTGTAGTTGCTGTTAAGTCAAGTTATTGCTTCGCCATATTATATTAACACTTTCCGAAGTTCTATTTCTAGCGTTCTAAACGTTCCTTCGTGCTCGGAGAACTTCTAAAGGTAATTTCAAACATTAATATATGCTTTAAATATAATAATTTTCATTATGAGCGTACTTATATATTATTTTAAAGGTAAAATATTAAACGAAAAAACTCATGTCTAAATACCATAAAAACATCATATATGTTTATATTCATCATATATATCTTATATATTCTCACAAATAAGTCTAGAGAACATTTTCAAAAATTTTTCCTAAAAAAAACATAATGTATAACGTAACCTCTCTCGTGTTATAACATCCTCTTATATAATAGAAACTTAGTTAAAATATAATATTTCTAAGGTCACAAGGTTTTAAGTCCCATTTGTTTTAACCGTGGTTATAACAATATGGTTCTAACAACATAAAACCTGCCCCAAGTTATGTTCTTTTAACGAAGTCCTATTATATATATTTATAAAGTAAATTTTATTTTTTAAATATTAAAAATATATATTTAATAAATCACGTTCCTATATTGAAAATTAAGAACATTTTAAAGTTAAAAACAACGATTTATATAGTATATTTTGAGTGATGTCAAGGACTTAATTAAAAAAAAAAAATCAATATTCACAGTGAATAACAAAATCTAAAATAATTTTTAAAGTTGTGTGTGTTATCAAAGATATTACATATTATATATATATGTTTTAAAATGTGTATATGTTTGTTTTAAAGGTCAAAGGTCAGTTGTCTCTATACATATATATATATATAACGATTAACAATATTTAAAATATTTCTACACTTGAACAACAACAAAAGAGATGCGTCAAAAAGGAATTATCTGAATAGGATTAAATTAGGTAAATTTGATCTACACATGAGAGAGAGAGAGAGAAAGAAATAGAAAAGGATATGATCACATTCTCAATGAAATCATGTTTTATTCAGGAGATGGTACATATAGTTAATCAATCAATAAAGAGTTGGCACACCTCTGGTCCATATGCAAGCTGTTATTCGGCTTGACATTGATTGATAAAGTTGGCAGATGTCCTCCTTCAGGATCTCTTGGCAAATTCTTGCCAATTATTGTTTGAATGGCAATACCCCGAGCTGATTGAAGGACCCTGCCTATTAAATCCCAAGTGGATTCAATTGAGGAAAAGATCAATTGACCTTGCTGGCCAAGCATTAGGACAAGCAGCAGAAGCTATTGTCACGCATTGTCTAGCATTATCCTTTTGGAATGTATGTCCAGGGGGCTGTGATATGAAAGTAACACAACTGGGTATAGAATCTTGTCAATGTACACCTAGGATTCTACACATGACAACAAAGAGGTCTGGCTTTCAAAGAAAATGGCACCCTAGATTATAACTCCCAGTTTTCCGGCCGTTTAGTGGGTAACAGTCAGGTCGGTATCCCACCACTATCCTTGACAGCTCCAGATATGTCTTCTTTGATTATCAAGGCTTAATTTGAAGCATGACTCATCACTAAAGGTGATTCTATTCCAGTCACTCAACTCCTTGGTTGAATGAGCCTAGCCCCACTGCAACCTCCTTTTCTGAGTGCATTGGTAGTTGGTACAAGGGGCATTATGAGTTCAGCCACCTTTTTCTGAAACCTATTATTGATCCTTGAGGTCACTGATGCACCTGCTACACATTAGATCATTGTTAATGATGAATCTGGGCCTGTAAGAGCTTTACAACCCTACCATTCCTTCTAACATTGAATAGTGGCGTTGCTCCTGCCCTGCCCAAATGTCAAACAATCCTCTGATTAGACAAACCAATTTTTTTTAGCCCAACTGCACTTCTCTCAAATGCTAACATATGTGCATAGTGTGTGCAAATCTGTTTATGAGGTATAGTTACTATCTATGTGGGTAGATGGAATGAAATTTGCAAAGATATTATGACCTGGAATTGAAATTTCTCTTTTTATATATTTACTAGTTGCTTAGTTAAGATTCACTGCAATAGTACATATTCATTCAAATAGTGGCCCTTATATTGGAAATATTTTGAAGCATATATGGTCAAACCATTTATACATAAAACACTGGGCTGTGAGCTGATGTCAGTAGCCGCCATATGTCAGGACTCTGTTTGCACTCTCTCTCCCCATGATTATTAGCTTCTCTATATAAAACTCCTGACTCTAGGTGTGTCCTTCACTCCACTCCACAATTGTTCAACTCAAAACCTCTCACTTAATCATAGTTCAAATCATAATCAACTAATAACAGTTTCATTATATACAATCCTACTTCTTTAATTATTATGGCATGTAGATGGCGCACAACACAGCCTTGGCGCTGATTGGTCTACACAACAATGTGCAACAACTTATATACAGTAGTTGTTGATTTTACAATAGTTGTTGCTTTTGTGTGTTCCAGTTCATCTCGCATACATTTTATTATTTTACTCCACTCTGTAAATACCTGAATTGATTTATATTTTTCCTTATAAGTAGTGAAAAAACATATATTGGATTGAATAAAAATATTTATTTGCCAATATAGGCCTTTTTATTACTTAAAGATTTAAATATGGATTGGCTCTATTTTCAAACGATTTTTCCTTAAATAATGCTAAATAAAGCATACTTAACACAAGGTAATAAGCCCAAATCCAAATAAATAGTGTGTTAACACATTTGGATTTGGTCTTATTACCTTGTGTTTATAATCCATAATCCAAATTGTGCCTTATCATAAAGCATATTTGGTTTACGTTTCCTAACCAGTCATTTTCACTCTGAGAAGGAAAGTAAGAAAAGACCAACACCATTAACAAATCCAAATTGGATGGAATTGCAGCCAGAGGCAACCATGTTGGTTATGCTCTCAGGGGATGTGGGTACGGACAGAGTAGGTAGATATTCAAGTTAAGAAAGGTGATTGAATCTTGGAAATGTTTTGCAATGCGCTCATGTGTCACACATTTTTTGTTTACACATAGATGATTTAGGGATAATGCAGCTACCTTGGTTTCATAACCTAAGTGGTTGCATGCATTGATTGTAAACAAAGAAGTGTCTTCGAGATTAATGTTCTGCTATTTATTTCAAAATAAAATGTGTTATTGCTACAAATATTTTCACACATAAATATAAATTTACAAATATAAATCTATCCTATATTTTAATTAAAATCTTAGATTAACTAATTTTTCATTCTGTTGATGTGCAGTGCTAGAAAGATGATGCGAAAAGTTCTATTCTCACTCTACCAGTCTCCTGACCAGTCCCCCGTGTATTATCGTAATGAGAGCAGCTCATCTTCTTCTGATGATGAACTACCCATGTAAGTTATATTATGCCCTACATTTTAGATTTTTATGCCAATTTACTTTTATTTTTAAAACATTTTTTATTTTAAACACAAGGTAATAAGACCAAATCCAAATAAATAAATAAATATTTATTTATTTATTTGGATTTGGTCTTATTACCTTGTGTTTATAATCTATAATCCAAATTGTGCCTTATCATTTTTTATTTTAGTATTTATGATATCAAATTTATTTGAATAAACTTTTTAAGATAGAAAGGTATTTTAAAATAATTACCAATTTCAAATTATTACTTAAAAATACCTTTCTCTCTTTAAAATTTTATAAAAAATTTTTTGATATAATAAATACACAAAATAAAATAATGTTTGACAAAAATTCTATATTAAACAAAAATACCCTTCATGTGCTTTTCTCTAATACTAGTTATTAGGAACATCTATGAAAATCAGCATATACAGCAAATTTATTATACCCTATACATTAGAATATATATAAGTAACTTTTAATTATAAAAGAACCACTATATTTTAAATGGCAAAAAATAGGTGCAAGAACAAGAAAATTTTACACAAGCTTCTATATCTTATCTCATGTTTGGAAGGGAATCTTCTTCTTCTTTCTTATCTCCACTCAATCACACTAAGGTATCAAGCTTGTAAAGCTTAAGACTTTTGATGGTGTCTGCCGGAGAAGAGTAGAGCTTATTAATGGATGAGTCAATACAGTCAATAATATGTCTTGGGGTTGCAGGCTGACACTTAGTACATAGTGGGAAACCCCTGCAACCATTCTGGAAAGTCATTGTCCATAGATGACCAAACTTAAGTCTGGAAATCAAAGACTGTTGTTCTCTTGGGAGGACAGAACCAGTGCTTGTCCCTCCTGCTCTTTACCAGTCATGTGCAGCATTAGAATTCCATTCCTGCAGGCATTGGGTTTTGATGGTACGGAGAAGATCTCTTTCATCTAGTTGGGTGGTAGATTCTCTGGCTCAGGTAGGCCAAGAGCTCCAGCCTTTGCCAGAGAGGCTGCCAGCTCATTACCAGGAATTCCAACGTGAGCTGGAAGCCATTGCACTGTGGCTGAGCTGTTGGCTGGGAGTCGGTTTACAGACTTAGCAATGCTCTTGAGGAGAGGTTCTTGACTGGAGAAGCAGGTTTGAAGGGTATAAATGGCTGCTCTTGAGTCTGAGTAGATTATTATTTTGCTTGGCGAGCTGATGTCTTTTAGAGCTGTATCTATTGCAGAGAGTTCCGATTTATAAACTGAAAGGTGTTCCTTGCCAGACAGTCCAGTTTCAAGTTGACTACCGTCAGTGTAAATTGTGATGTCGAAGAGTGAGCTATTTTCCTCAATGATTTGGAATCCAAGAGCTTTAAGTAATTCTGGCTGAGTTTCATGTTTGTGGGAATTGGCTGGTAGATGAGGAAAACATGAGTTTGTTGCGAGTTCTGTGTGGGGATAGGAAGTTCTGTGTTTGGGATTAATTGGGATGTCTAAAAGATTAGAGTTGTGAGCCAGGTTGAGAGGAGTGGGGCGTTTTAGTCTTTGGTTTGGGACCCAATTTCTAATAAATTTTCCTGTAAGATGTTTTTTTTGGAGAGACATGGGTCCAGTGATGTTGTCTGGACCAGGAGCTTTTTTATGGTCAAGATGACTTGAAGCTCCGTCCAGTTCATGCTCTTGAAAAGGTTTACTGAAAATGTTGTGGCTGGGTTTGGATTTTGCAAGGTTTCTGGTGAGCCTAGATTTTCTACCTATTATTTTATCCTGTAAATTAAAATTTAAGTTTTGCGGTGGAGCTGTATTGGTGGGCAAAATGATTTGCTATGCTGTGTTTAACTGTGAGGGGATTTCCAGAATTATCCTTGAAAGTATTTGAGCTGCTAGGAGAAGGAGTGTTCTGATTGAGGGCATGTAGCAGTCACCATATTTTTGTGTCGCTGGTTTTTGGGTCAATTGAAGAGCAGAGTTCAATCCACTTATTCTGTTTGATTTGGTCGGCCTTAAGCTTAATTTTTGCAGCGAGGTGATTGTAATCTCTGATGAGGAGGGTGTTGTTGTTCTCAATAAGGTCTTGGTAAACTTTGTTCCTATCTTCTATTTCATCTTTCAAAAGATCTAGTACCTCTCTGTATCCAGAAATGTAGAATTTTCTGTTTCCTCTGGGGATATTTTGTTTGGCAGAAATTAGGACTGCAGACTTGCAGTTCTTCCACCTGTCTTCCAAAGAGGAATTTAGTGGAATTTTGCTGAGAAGACTATCTAACAATGCTTTAAATGAATTCCAGGAGGCTTTCTTATAGTTCCAGAAAACCTTTGTGAATATTTTGGGAGGGAGGTGGAGGTGGAGATTTCTGTTAGCAAAGGAAAATGGTCGCTTCTGATGCTTTTCAGGGTGCTGTTTTTTATGAACTGTAACATAGATGGAGAGGTGATGGTGAGATCTAGTGTTGCGGAGTTCCATAGGTGTAAGAGATGTAGGTAAGACCATGGGACACAATTGTGAGGTTGTTGTCATCAATGAAGGTGCTGAGGATAGAGCCCTCAGTGTTGTTGAGGGAACAGCCCCAAGATTGATGCTTGCTGTTGAAGTCTCCAATGATGGGTATATTGGGGTCAAGTAGGTGTGCAACTAAGTCTAGTTCTGGGCCTGGTTTTTGGCGTGGGTGATAGGTATTCACAATTGTTAGGGGTCTCTGATTAGTTTGGTGATTTTGAAGGCCTGTAGTTCAGTGTGGGTTGTTGAAGGAGTGTCAATTTCTTCAAAATAAAGGTCTTTGATGAGGGTCAGGAGCCCTTCTCCTCCATCTGCTGAAGTTCTGTCTTTTCTCAGTATTTTGAAGCCCTTTACCTTAAAAAGGTGGTTGGGCTTAAGCTTGGTTTCTTGCAGACAAATGATATTAGCACTTTTGGAATCCGCCAGTGATAATATCTCGTTCATTTTAACCTTGCTCTTATTAGTAGATATTCCATTGAAGAACATTCAATTTGGCATTGGGAGACTGAAGGGAATTTTTCGAATTAAGCCCTCTATCTAAACTCCAGACGCGGCCCTGATTATTCTGTGTAGAGATTTGACAACCATCATGATTGGGTAAAGTAAAATGCGGCTGCCTTTGTCATTAAGATTGGGAGCACTACTCAGTGGCAGGCCGACTTAGCTCCAAAAGAAATGGCCGCCTCTGACATGAGGAACAGACGCCATGTGCAGCCGCTCTTAGCATGGAGTACAAATGCTGCCCATCCTGTATCCCTGGATCAGAACCCTTACAGGGTACTATCAGCCGGGCCAGCTGAGCCCAGGTTTTTTAGCGAGCTTGTTACTGCTTCCCCTCCTCCTTTTTCATCCAGGCTTGGGACTGGCAAAGGCGGAGTTTGGAAGCGAATTAAATTCATTAGTTCTCCAGCTGTGAGGAGCAACCATCAATTAAGGCTTAATTTTTTTGCCACTAATATTGCGTTTCAGATATTTAAAGGAATTCACCACAGAAGTTCCAAGAAGTCAGCCTTTTTTCATTTTCTATTCAATATTAGAAATTAAAATGCAAAATAATTCTTAATTTCCCTCTATATATACTTTTTTTTACATTCTTGAAACACTAGCTATATGATTCTTCACGTCTTGGAATTGATTTTTGTGGGAAATTTCTGTTTTCTCATTAATATAATTTTCTTGGTCATCTGTCCCTGTCTATCACATTCACATATAAATTTGTAAGCCCCAAATGACTAAATATTTTGAATATCCTACAAGATTCAGTCAATAAATAATGCACAATTGGTAGTAACATTTTTATTGACTGAACTAGAAAACTATAACTGTATATAAGAACTAACAGTCCTTTTTATATTAAATTTGGCAATGATCTTGAAAAGTAGCTCTTTGCTATAGAAACAGGCTTGAAGGGTGTAAATGGCTGCTCTTGAGTCAGTGTAGATTATTATTTTATTGAGTGATTTAATGTTGATACAAGTTTGAAGTATATTGTATGTAAGATTTTGGCATTTTAACCCAGTTTAAGGCTGATATTTTTATGAGAACTCGGTCTATTTTCATTTTTTGTATCATGGTGTCAATGCTTTTAAAAGTCAGTGCTGGGTCAAATAGGGCACCAAGATATCATGGGGAATAAAGTAATTGATTACAGAATTGTTCAGAAAATATTTGGGGTCCATGTTGAATTTCAAATTTGTTGATGCTAATGAATGAGTTTCTGTGGTACTTTTTGGAAATTTTTTGTAGCCTCATTCAGAGAGTGTTCTGCATGGGAGAGGTTGTTTTTGGAGACCCTAATTATTTTCATCTGCATAAAGAGAATGTGATAAGGCACAATTTGGATTATAGATTATAAACGAAAGGTAATAAGACCAAATCCAAATAAATAAACACACTATTTATTTATTTGGATTTGATCTTATTACCTTGTGTTTATTGCATAAAGAAAAATTTTAGCTGGTGGTTTGAAGGTGTGTAAATCAATTAGGTAGATGTTGAAATGAATGGGCCTTAGGATTGACTCATATGGTAAGCCTTGGTAAAAGTGAACAGTTTGTGAAGTAGTATTGTTGAAATCAATTTGTATAATGCATTTGGATAGAAAGTTGCTAATCCAACCCAGCATGCTTCCCTCTATTCCAAGTTGAAAGATTTTTCTCAAGTTTGTCAAGAGTTATTTTTTTCTTTCCAAGACTGTCAAAGGCTTGAGAGAGGTTGATAAAGGCTGCTATAATTGATTGCATTGGTTTATGGTAGAAGTCCTGAACTTGTTGAACAAAGATTGTGTACTCTGTGCTTTGATATTTTAAAAGGTTCTTTGATGAGTGTTGAGATTGAAAAAAATGTTAATTTAATTAGTATCATTTGTTCCATGATTTTACAAGGTATTGAAGATAGAGGTCTGTCGTTGGTTGGTGGAGTTGGGCAAGTGAATATGCTTACTTTTAAGAATATTAATAAGCAGTTCTAGATTGGTATAGGAGCTGAGATTTTTCATCATGGGTCCAGCAATGTTTTCTGGACTAGGAGATTTTGTAGGATCAAGGTGATTTAATGCTTTGTAAAATTAATGCTCTTGAGGTTTGCTAAAAATGCGGCTGGATTTGGATTTTGCAAGACTTCTGGCGATTATAGATTTTATGCCTATTTTTTAAATATGTAAATGAAAATATAGTTTTTTAGTGGAGCTGTAATGGTGGAAAAAGAGGTTGCCATACTGTATTTGTCTATAAGAGAATTTCCTAAATTATCCTTGGAAGTATTTGAGCTGCTGGGAAATGGAGTGTCTTGATTGAGGGCATATAATAGTCTCCACAATTTTGTGCTGTTGGTTTTTGGCTATATTGAAAAACAGAGTTCAATCTACCTATTTTGTTTGATTTGGTTGGCAAGGCGTTTAGGCAAGGTGAATATAATCTTTAGTGAGGATGGTAACTGTTTTCAAATAAGGTCTTTGATCCAAATTGCAAAAGAATGAATTGCAGGATATCATTTTTGAAAGAGACCAAAGGTAAATGCGACAAGCTTCTTTATTAATAAAGAAACTCGCTGTTTACCTTTGGTCTCTTCTAACAATAAGGTCTTTATATAGGTATAAATTTGATTCCTATTTTCCAATTCAACTTTCAAAAGATTTTTTCTGTTTCCTGGAATATAGAATTTTCTAGTTCTTCTACAGATATTTTGTTTGGAAGAATTTAGGACTGCATACTTCCAGTTCTTCCCAGGTTCTTTCTATGTCTTCCCAAGAGAAATTTGATGGGAGTTTGCTGAGATGACTGTGTCTATTGATGTTCTTGTATATCAGCAGGAGGTTTTTGAGTTCAAGAATGATAAAGCACAATTTGGATTATAGATTATAAACACAAGGTAATAAGACCAAATCCAAATAAATAGTGTGACGTTTTGGTAATAGCGTTGTTACCGAAATGTCACACACTATTTATTTATTTGGATTTGGTCTTATTACCTTGTGTTTAGAGTTCAAGAAAAGTTTGAGATTCTTTTGGAAGTGGGATTGGAGGTGGAGATTTCTGTTAGCAAAGGAAGATGGTTATTCCAATTCTGTTCAAGGTGCTATTTTTTAAACCAACTTTTGTATAGAGACATTATAGTAAGATCTAGTGTTTGTGGAGTTCCATAAGATTGAGAGATGTAAACCTTGGGATATTTTTTTGAGGTTGTTGTCATCAATGAAGGTGCTGAGGATAGAGCCACTCACTGTTAGTAAGAGAATCGGCCCCAAGATTCATCTTTCTTTCTTTTTTTCTTTCTTTCTTATCTCCATACTGGGTGAAGTAGAATGTGTCTGCCATTGTCATTAAGACTGGAAGCACTACTCAGTGGCAGGCTGACTTAGCTCCAAAAGAAATGGCCACCCCTGACATGAGAAACAGACGCCATGTGCCGAGTCTCCTAACATGGAGTACAGACGCTGCTCATCCTGGATCAGGAGCCCTTACAGGGTACTATCAGCCAGGCCAGCTGAGCCCAGGTTTTTTAGCGAGCTTGTTACTGCTCCCCCTCCTTTTTCATCTGGGCTTGGGACCGGCAATGGTGGAGTTCCAAGATTCATGCTTGCTGTTGGCCATCAAGGATGATTGCTTATATTGGGGTCCTGCAGGTGTGCAGTCAAGTCCAGTTTTTTTTTTTTGCGTAATTACTGATACAGAATAAAGGGAAGATTTGGCATCATGACTGGGTTATTTAGAATGTCTACTCTTGTCATTAAGACAGCGCATTCCTCAGAGGCAATCAGGCTTAACTCCTATTTAAAATGGCTGCCTCTGAGGAGCAGATGCCATGTGCAGTCGCATGTGCAGCTTGGCCCAGGATTTTTAGCACTGTTCTGGCTCCTATTTTTTATACGGGCCTGAGGCCAAGCAAAATAAACAATTAATACCTTATTTAAGTGCAACATTAAAAACTATAATAAACGATTTTTAAGCTGACCCAATTTGCAAATTTTTTTTGTACAGAGAACATTTTATTCAAGTATTTCAGAACAAAGTTTTGAGGTCAGTGGACAAGTTGTTTAAACCATCGATTTCTAACAGCTATTATCCAGGATTAAATTCTGCATTGAGCACATTTTTCTGAATTAAAAAATTGCTCCAATGGCCCCCTGATTATTGCAAAAGTTCAACCCCATTGGTGAGTAAAAATAACCAAACAGAGCTCTGGCCTGTAGCACATGTACTAGGAATAATAGAAAAAAACTTTTTCAAATATTTTAATAGTACAAAGGGGGAGTAGAAAGTTCATTTTTTTATTTGAAAATAAATATTCATAAATAATGATTTTATTTCTTATATATAGATGGCACGTTAGTACCTTATGTTTAACTTACAAATGTGGCTGCCTTTGCTCAATGGCTTGGAAGATTGATTTCTTATCAAAAATGAAATACTATTATTGACTAAGAGAGTGCTGAAAAGTTCACTGGAAAAATAATTTTACTTTGTCAAAGATAATTTGACAATACCACACACTGCTTCCACTAAGATATGCAGCAATATTTCATTCATATTAAAGCACTCAAATTATACATTATATATATCTTTGCCATTTGTCCCTATAATTTTCTAAATACTTTTTTATTAAATGCCAAGTACAGCATTACACTCAAGATGCAACTGATAGTGGTTCTTATTCAAGTTTTCACACCTGTTCTTGGAGGTTGTGCACATCTAATTTTCTCAAGCTTTCTGTTTGATATGAAGCATTTTAGAACATGTTGTAGTGAGGCTGGGTTTGTGTTTCATTTTATGCAAAGTAGGAAAATTTTTCACCTCCCTCAAATGTCAAAGGTTTCAGGTGGCCCATTCCATACCTTGTAATCCTGGTGTAATCACTGCACAATACATTAGACTAACTCCGCTTTCACCTGTCCCAAACCAAGATTTGGTGGGGTAGAGAAGTAGGGAGATAATGGTTAAATGTAGTGTTTGGGCTGTAGGACTGTTTCTTAATGAATTTAATTGGATAGTTAAGATATTTCTTGAAAGTTGTGCCTTCTATAATTGATAAAAATAATATAAATAGAAAATAGAGATCCAAAGACTATATACATGTATTGACTATATATTGCCAGAAAAACCCACCAACATTCCACTTCTAACACAATATGGAAACACACACCTGACTTGTGAACGGCTTAAAAAAGAGAAAGTCTCTTGAAATAACATGTTTATTTTGCCCTTTAAAAAAACCTTTCAATCAAATCCAGAACACACCTTATCATCACTTAAATTCAAATTAAGGATTGCACTATATATGCCATTTTATTATCTAAAGATTTAAATATTGATTGCCCTCTTTTCAAAACTATATAGATATATGCGAATTAAGACATATTCAATATTTTGTATAGTTATCTGCTCTATATTTGGAACTTTTGAAAAATTAAAATAGCAATTCGTTTGACATAATCATTAATAACATCAACCCTGTTATAACTTTATAATTCTAAGGTTCCAAATTTTAAGTCCCAATTGTTTTAATCCTGGTTTGGGGATTAAAACTAACCTTTGTAGAGGAGTGTCCTCTAGCGAGTGTCCTCTCATGGAGGTTCTATCCCATAAATATATCATAAAAGCATATTTCATAATTTTGATAGTTATTTAAATCAACTAATGTACATGTACTTGATACAGTATATGTACATTATATGCTCAAATCATATTATCAATTATTGTAATGTTAAAAATTGAATACATTTAAGTTCATACATTTATGACCATATCTGTCACAGAATGACTAATTACCGGGCCTGCACCAACTCAACAATGCACTGTTGAGGACTCACAGATAATGTGTTTATTAACTCTGTGTGTTCCACAACTTGAATGTGTTGAGAAAATGTCTTCTCCTTGAGGTCTTCCCCAGCTACCTCAAACAACAAGGAGGTCCCAACAACGAGGTCGGCCATCATTATCACAGGAGCATCAACCAAACTGTATCAAACCTACTTTTTAAAATAAATTAACTGCCCAATTTTGACGCTCTGTGGCTTCCTGCTTTTAACACTATGACAAATAAAATAAAACCATATAAATAAATGAACATGATTAAAATATATAATCTTAAGGTTGTTTCATAAAAGCATTTTGTATATGGAAAAAAATGCATTAATATTTGTGAGTTTGAAATATTTAAATCTAAACAAATAAATGCATGTATAAATAAAAAATTAATGTTGTAACTCTGTGCTGAACTTTTATAAACATTGTAAAAATCATAATCTTCAAAAGAAATCATTTATGGTTGTTTGCTTTTCAAATGGAACTACATTAATCATTTTTATTAGCTTACCAAGCTTTAAAAGATCAAATACTTCCTTTAATGGAAGATCTAACAAAGTTCTCAACAAGATGTCATTGTAGGCACCAGGTAATGGGATGATGCAACATTGATAATTCATTAGTGTGTGCATGGTTGAGCTAACAGCCTTCATTGTGCTGTGTGCTGTTACTACTAATTGGCTCTCATTTGAACAATTTTTCCTTATAGATTATCAAAGATTTTGTTGTGTGTGTGTGTTTTATTTTAAATTAAATCAACAAATGAATTATATATATAAATTTTGAGAACTGCATTGCTACTCATACTAATAATTTATTTTTGTTTCCAGCGTGGAGGAAAGGGATGATGTTCTTTCTCCCTCCATGCCAGATGATAGCACGGATGACAGCAGCTTCCAATCTGAGCCAAATGTAAACACCTTTCTATAATTATATTAAACATGGCTAAATTAAATGAAAAACATTTCAAATTAATTTAATAGCACTTTTAATTAGGTCATCTATAAATGATAATTTTGGGTGTTTTCATCAAGAGAAAGAGGGCACAAGGGGAGTTTTAAAAAACTATATTCCTAAAAATTGCCATGAGAAAACAACAAACTTTTTAAAAATGTTTAAAAAAACATTTGTCTAGATTTGTAAAAACATTTTTTTCAATATTATAAACCAAGTTTTACAAACCAAAGATAGTTCTTGGCTGAACTCATTTTTCAATGAATTTGAACTGCTTCATCTGAACTTTAAAAATTTATCTCTCACATATTACTTTAGACTTTTGCCAACAAGAAAAGTTGAAATTACTCAAATTGGTAGAATAAAATTGTTTGGAAAACAAGGTTTTATTTTACATTCAACAATTCTAATTTTTTATAGTGGTGTTAATAAGGATCAAGGATACCTAGATTTTAAAAAAATATATTAAAGGCTATTTAACTAAAATAATATTAAAATAACACAAGATAATGATCCAAATAAATAAATAGTATGTGACTATATATTTATATGGATTTGGTCTTATTACCTTGTTTTTATAATCTAAATTTTACCTTATCAATATAAAAATGACTTTTTGCACCAGACCATAGATATTTTTTCAACAAAAAGGACTTCATTTATATTAATAAGAGAAACAAAATGGGCATTTCCCACACCTTTCAATCTGCAATTTTCCTCTTCTCTTCTTTCTTATCTTCACACTGGATGAAGTAGAATGCGTCTGCCTTTGTCATTAAGACTGGGAGCACTACTCAGTGGCAGGCCGACTTAGCTCCAAAAGAAATGGCCGCCTCTAACATGAACAGACGCCATGTGCAGCCGCTCCTATCATGGAGTACAAACGCTGCTCATCCTGTATCCCTAGATCAGGAGCCCTTACAGGGTACTATCGGCCGGGCCAGCTGAACCCAGGTTTTTTACCGAGCTTGTTACTGCTCCCCCTCCTCCTTTTTCATCCGGGCTTGGGACTGGCAAGGCGGAGTTCCTCTTTAATTTTTAATTTTCCTCTTTAAACACCAAAACACTAAACATCATTTGCCTTTTTATTTCAGCATCAATTATGTAAATACTGGTTGATTTTATATCACTGTACACATGACAGAAGTAAATTTTTGCGGGTTAACACACAAAGTGCAATTTACTAGGGCCTAAAGTAAGAGTAACTTAACACTCAGAAAAGCGTACACTCAAGAGTACAACAAAAGAGAGATAAATAAAAACTCACGATTTATTATATATAAAAAAAACAGTACCTTTCTTTTATTGTAGCGTTGGCAGGGTTTGGGCCGGGGTCACACATTTTTTAAGTTCCGAATTTGGATATCATGGACTTATTTTTTAGTTTATGTGAAACCAAAAGGAAATATTTCCAAATATTAGATGCATTAAAAAATGGTAACCATGGTATACAGGTTAGCTTTTATCAGAATCTACCAAAGCTGATGTTGCATATTTAAAGATCAGAGATATCCATATTTTATGTCTGCATGCATTTTAAAGTTATTTTTAAAGGGAGAAGTTTAAAAGGCAATTGTGGTTGTTCAGGTGAGCATTACTGATGACATAGTACCATCCATCAGAATAAATAATCACATTGAATTATTTCATTCCAAATTTTGTCCAAAATCATGGATAAAAATCAAGTCAAACCTCAATGTCCATCTTGGGTGGGATCTACTGCCTGCACCACTGATGAGGGCCAACATCCCAAAAAATGTGGTTGGCTTAAACACTTTCAGATTTCAAATATAAAATAAATAAATGTTAATATTTATTCTGATAGATATTCTATTCTTTGGTCATAATAATCATTTGAGTGACAATTTACAACAATTAACAGGCTGATCTTATTATCAAATTTTACTTTTTTCATCTATATACAGGGTGTATCAGCTAAATTGAGAATAACCAAAATAAAATTTTTCAACTGAAATTTATTGAAAGTAAAAATAAAAAAAATTGAAATGAAATTTGGTACAGTAGTAGAAAAATGGATATAAATATTTATTCAATGTAGTTTCCATTATTAGCCAGTTATGAGGCGAATTCGCAATGAAGCACAGGCCTTAACAATGATGACCTTGTCCATTAGGAACATCACCATGTGAGTCGCTTTCTTGACAGAATGGATAGTGTTTTGGTAGCTTTGTTAGCATCTCTCTCAACAACACCACATATGTTGTAGTTGAGGGGGTTGCAGTCTGGAGATTTATGGAGCCAAATATAAGGACTCCAGTGACTAGGTACTTTAAATGTCAGACATGAATGTGTTCTTTTTGCTTTGTGGGCTGAGTCCTGTTGGAAGACATACTTCCTTCCTGTAGCCACCATGTCCATCCAAGGCTTCAGACATGAATGTGTTATTTTTGCTTTGTGGGCTGAGTCCTGTTGGAAGACATACTTCCTTCCTGTAGCCACCATGTCCATCCAAGGCTTCACAATGATTCCAGGATATTGATGTAGGTGTCAGCGCTCATCCTAAGGCCCTTCTCTAAGAAATGGGAAGGCATGACATCACTTTCACTGGTTAAATGCCAAGGACTATCATGGAGGCAGGAAATTTCATATGCATCATGACTCTGAAGGGTCTTTACATATACAGTGATCATTCCTGGGAATCAACTTTTGGTCCATGTCAAAGTTTTTTTCATCAGAAAAGAACATCAGCATGGCACAGAGTCATGGTTCAGGTTGTTGAGGAGGGCAGCAGTCTTTCCTTTTCTGCTTTCCTTCATATTTTCAGTCAGAAACTGGCCTTTTTCCGAAGGGCATAGGACTTGAGACCAAGGTCCTCATGGATATTTCTGACAATTGTCCTAGAGCCGAAATTCATTTCCTTGGATATGGCCCTAATGCTCTTTCCAGGGTTTCCATCAAAATCTTATTGACATTTTTGACAAATTCTTCGCTCTTACCCTGTCCGATCGACGCAAGTGCTTTTTCCTTGCAGCCATTCCCTCTTTGTTACCCTCAGCCTCATCAAACTGCTTCTGGACATGATAGACAGTGATTTTGGGCAATTTCAGAAAGTACACTATTTCTTTGGAGCTCCTTCCGGCATGCAGAGCAATGATGATGACTGCTTGATTTTCGAATTCTCCATTATTGCTCAACAATACACTGCACATACCTGTATTGTTTTATTTTACATTATATGGCTATGGAATGAAGAAAAAAGCTAATTTTTTAATCTAAAGTAGTATTTGTCTTATGGACTGCCAAAGTTATTGCCAATTTGCCTGATACACCCTGAATATAAACTTATATAAAAAATTCACAGAACTGTATGATTACAACAAAAATTCAAGAAGTGAAGAACATACATAGAAAATAAGAAAATGAAATACTTAACAAATGAATTATTTATTACAGTTTGATTGTTACAAAGTAAGAAAGAATATGTTCAACCTTGTGTCTGGATGCAAATTGTCCCCTGGCATGGAATAGGTTGATAATTTCCAGATGGTTTACTGTGATATTTTTTCTACAAAAATATCTCTCCAACAGTTGAATTGATTTAACAATATTTTAGGATGGTTACCATCACTTTCTATATATCCTTTATCTATTAGAATCAAGCAACACACACCAAGGTGGACAAGGAATTGTTCAGAGGCTAAAGAATTTTTATAAGAAATTTGTTGAATGTAGCCAAACATTATCATGTTGAAAAGTTTTGGGTAGCACACAAGGAATGGCAAGATAAAGGGTATAGATTTTTACCTAGTACTGCTGAGCTATACATTTTCTAGAAATGACTACCAAAGTAGTGTCTGACTACCATTGAAATGGCATCCAGAATAATAAAAATAATATTTTAGACCTTCGAATCTTAAGATTGTGAAGGCTGAATTCCCAAGCTGCTTTGAATTTCTCCAGATATATCTGTGGACGCCAGTGAAAATTGAACTGGTCACTAAAAATAAAGATTTGTCAGTGCAGTTCCAGGTTGGTTGAGTCCAACAACAACAACAAAACAACTTTATTAGGGCGTCTTGCCCTGTACAGATTCGCCGTGGAATTACAGACAATATTCAACACAAGAGAAAAGGGAGAGATGGAGTATTTACAATTAAGGTATGGTAAACAGGGTGACTTAGGTTGAGTCCATATTACTATAACCATTTTGAAGTTTACAGCCAGAGAGGTAAGTGCCCATAGCCAAGTTATTTAATATTATATTCTGCTTTCTCAACCATCTGTCATTAAGCACCTGTGTAAAGACAAGTAGGATAGTTGATAACGGTAATTTAACAATATTTAGGATGGTTACCATCACTTTCTATATATCCTTTATCTATTAAAATCAAACAACACACACACCAAGGTAGACAAGGAATTGTTCAGAGGCTAAAGAATTTTTTATCAGAAATTTGTTGAATGTGTAGCCAAACATTATCATGTTGAAAAGTCTTGGATAGCACACAAGGAATGGCAAGATAATGGGTATAGAATGTTACCTAGATACACGACTAAGCTGTATATAGCTGTATATTTTCTAGAAATGACTACCAAAGTAGTGTCAGCCTACGAATGAAATGACATCCAGAATCAAAGAAATTTAGTGTAGACCTTTGAGACTTTTGAAGATTGTGAAGGCTGCATTCCCAAGCTGCTATGAATTTCTCCAGATATATCTGTGGACACCAGTGAAAATTGGACTGGTCACTAAAAACTAAAATGTCAGTAAAGTTCCAGGTTGGTTGAGTCCGTATTACTATAACCATTTTGAAGTGTACAGCCTGAGAGGTAAGTGCCCATAGTTGCTTTCTCAGCCATCTGTCATCAAACACCTGTGTAAAGACAAGTAGGATAGTTGATAATGATGAATTCAGTGGTGTGCAAATTAATTCAATAATCGTTTGTCATACCATTCTGTTGTGGCCCCCA
Organism: Cordylochernes scorpioides; assembly: GCA_030710605.1. NCBI lineage: Eukaryota > Metazoa > Arthropoda > Arachnida > Pseudoscorpiones > Chernetidae > Cordylochernes > Cordylochernes scorpioides. The sequence continues at coordinate 14,883,337 of CP092886.1, forward strand.
GGTTGACCTCAGTTATCCTGAAGCTGAAGTGCTTCTCTCCATCTACATTTGGCAGCATTGTTTGCAAATTGTTGCATTTTTTGACACAGAGGTTGACATTTTTATTATTGTTCACCAGCCTCTTTCAATCTAATAGCTCAACCTCTTTCAATCTATAACATATGTTTGTAATAAGCACAAACTTTTTATAAAAGCATTTTTAATGTTACATAAGGTATATCCTTGGAAAAAAAGTAACAAATTGTTAGTACCCAATCAAGAATCATTAACTAAATCTCTGTTTGATGCTCAGTTAAAATGCTCTACAATGATATATATTCATTTATTGACACCCCAAATTTTCATATTAGATAAGAATGCATTTGCCTACCAAATTTTGTTACAATTAGACTATTTATTAGAATAATGATATATAACACACACACAAACCCTCACTTGAGGTAACCATGAATGTTATATAGGTTAAGACTTCTAAAAAAGTGTCTTGATAATACCAGCAAATGCAATAAGATTTGCATGTGGATTTCAAATATTTATTTGGATATTGTCTTCTTACCTTTGGTGATATTATCAAGACACAAGGTAATAAGACCAAATCCAAATAAATAAATAGTGTGTGACGTTTTGGTAACAGTGTTGTTACCGAAACATCGCACACCATTTATTTATTTGGATTTGGTCTTATTACCTTGTGTTTATAATCTATAATCAAAATTGTGCCTTATCATTAAAACAAGACACTTTTCAAAATAAATGAATGATTCAGTACTTTTGTTTGAAGTGGTAACAATGCCATTATGGAAATGTCACACATAAGTGAATAATTTGAACACGGTCTTGTTACATCTCTCTTATATTCATATTCTATAATCCAAGTTTTATCTTATCATCTTCAAAGTTATCAAAAATTAAAGGTTGAACATCTCCCAAAAAATATTTTTAGAATACTATTGTGAAATAAGAACACAATATTTTCAACTTGAGAGAAATAGTAAGCAGAGAAGAGCATTATCTGTTCCCATTCTTGCTGGTAATCAGCATCCCTTCTCCTGATATCATTTGATCTTTTAAAATCTAATGTGATAGGTCTTCTTCCCTATTGTTGGAGATATCACCCCAATCATGTGGTGACAAAATCTCTGCTTATACATATTTCTTCTCATTCCTAAATCCTAGTTTAATAGAGATTTTTGTTTAAAATATTATTATTTAATATGACCACTTATTCTCCTTTACAGTACAGCCATGATAGATGCAATTATCTTTTTATCAACAGGGCAAGGCAATAGATAAGCTTTCCTCATTATCATCTCTATAGCTATTAAAGCTAAAGAGTGGACTTTTGGGTGCAAAATTTTCATAGTAAAGATGCTGGGATTTCTAAAATAAGGTGCCCAAAGCTGCAAATTTTCTGTCTAAGATTATTTTAAAGCATTTTATTTCTTACAAAACATATATATATAGTATTCCAATATTATAACCTCTGTGAAATCTTTAGGACAAAATAATAAAGCCTCCGAGGTTGCGTTTCTTTCTTTAAAACATTTAATAATGCTCAAGCTTTCGGGTATGGTGGCCCTTCTACAGGAGCAACGCAAATGGTAGTGAATCGTCAGCAGCTGTTATTATTTGTCGCGGCAATGTTGGCTGGTTTTACATATATTCATAATTTTACAAATCTTGTTTTCGGTTTTTTATATGTAAATATTCCAATTTTAACGTCGGCGTCATATATTCTCTTTTAATCCATTAGCTTAAGTATGTAAATTTCCTCCTAGGTGTATATAAGGTCCCTGTGTTGCAGTACTTTTGTTAGTGTAAAAGTTATCCATGCCAGATGAAGAACCATGTAGGTTCGAAAGCTAGCGAGAATAAATGTGTATAAAGAAGCTCCTCTTCTTACTTTATTTCATACTAATTTACCTAATATGTTCACATATTTACAAAATTTTTTATAAGAGAACTATTAATTTCTTGATATATGCTAAGTATTGAAATATTATTAATGTTTATCCAAAATATTTACATCTTTCTAAACTTAAGATAAAAACTATTATATAATAATTTAACATATGAGATTTGAATTAGCTATGGGAAAAGTGTTACGAAATAGGAGCTATTGCATTAAATATGGGGAAGTGTACATTTTTTAATTGCTATTTATGAGTTCTGTATATGATTCTGGAATTTCAATGTGTCTATTGATGCTTGCGTGTTTTAATGATAAAAAAGCTTCTAAATACAGTCTTTTCTGTTTGTTGTTTATGTTGGTGTAGAAGGGCCACCATACCCGAAAGCTTGAGCATTATTAAACGTTTTAAAGAAAGAAACGCAACCTCAGAGGCTTTATTATTTTGTCCTAAATATATATAGTATATATAAACATTTTATTATTAAATTATAGTAATGCTTATATATAGTTATTGAATATGATTGAAAGCTGTTTTTATATTCCAATATTGCAGAAATAAAGTTACATATGACATACCAATACAAAAAGGGATATGGCCTACTGGAGACAATTGGAAAGAAGAAAAAAGCCTGTTTGGACATCATGCCCATCAATAAGTGCTTAATGGTATTGCTGGAAAAATTTTTGTAAAGGAGAGGATGGCTGGGGTGGAATTCATGAATAATTTCTGAAAAGATCCAATGTTGCCATATCAAAAGACTAGCTATGGAAAAAAAGCTCTGAAAAGACAGGAATTTTGCCCAAAAACCCATGGGTTGAGAAAAATTAGATTTATTAATGGGCTTATCTCTTGGATGAGAATTATTTATTTAAAAAATTATAATCCAATTGTCAAAAATGACAATATTTTCCAAGGTTACATATACATGTTTAACAAATTATATGTAGTAAAAATCTAATTGCGCAACTTAAGAAATATTTATGTCTTAATCAATATGTTGAATTTCAAATGAGTATTTCTTGATGAAAAAAATTATTTTCATTTAATTACCATACACCTTTTCTTCATATATATATTTAATTATTGAAATATTATATAATTATCATGAAAAAAAATGATGCTAATGGTAACATTACAATAAATACCTATCATCACTTTTAATATAGATCAGAGTAATAATAAAATTACAATTTTTTCTCTCTCTCGTATTTATACTAGCTGAATGACCCGGGCAACGCCCGTGTTTTACCTGACTGAATGTTTTGATTCAAATACTATTTGTTACAATTATAAATTGGCGCCTTAAATAAATGCATATTTTAGTTAATAACTATAGCCTATGTGCTTTATCTGTCTATGTACTGTTGGCTTCCATAGGCGTCTCTTACTGGGAAAAAGAAAGAGGATTCCATTTGGTTATTAACTAATATATGCATTTATTTAAGGAGCGACCCGCTCCAACACAATAGTTACAGAAATGGGGGGGGGGGGCAAAGGTGGCGTGATCGTAGCTGACCAATAGGAGGGCGCCATTCCAAAAAAAAAAGCAAACCGTGACAGAGGCCACGCATGATGCTCGTAACTGTATATAGAATATTTATTGAAATATGATCATAATTATTGCATATACAATAGAACCTTCATAAGAGAACATTCATACTAGAAGACACCTCTCTACAAAGGACAGTTGTTATTTGCAAAACAACCATTTTTACTATTTACAACTCTCCGGTAGGAGGACACCCCTCTCTAAGGACACTTTGTCTCTACAATTAGGTGTCATTTACAGGGGGCTTCTACTGTATATATAGAGAGAAGAAAGAAGAGAATATATCTGACAGCTAAAATGAGAAATATATACAGGTCATCAAAGAACATCATATAGGACATTCATAGAAACTAATCTAGTAAGCAAAGAGGTTTATTCTGCTATAAAATTGCTCTAGGAATTCTAGATAGGAAGCTGTGAAGATGAGTCATAGATCGTCATCCATATTAACACTGGTCCAGAAAAATATATTTCAACCCTTATTGAACCATTAAGGTTTCCATTTCAACCAACACACAAACAATACTATGAAAAATAGCACCAAAGTGAAATTGTACAGAATCTAGAAATGAAGAAAAAATAATCTCCTTATCATGCAACTGAAAGTTTTTGGGGGTATTAAATACCCAATTATGGTCTTAAATTCTCTATCCATGGTTTTTCAGGAACATCAAGGACCAGCTTTTTTGGTCATTGGGGTTTAGCTTGCACCACACTGATACCAAGTCTGATATGCTTACTTGGTTGGCTTTTATGATTAATCAAGAAAAGGTATTTTAAAAATATTCTTGAAAAATTAAAAAGTCAACAAAATGATATTTTTTATGCTGACAGATGGCACAAGCCATCAGAAAATTTCAGTTGTGTCAGTAGGTGAAACATTTTTCTACACATGCTATTATTATATTGTAGCATCGAATAAAATAATACTCAGTCTTGAAAATAAAAAAATTTAATGTATACAGAATAATAATTACAAAAAGAATTATGTTGCTAATTTGCCTATCCTTTTATAATGGCAATACAATCACATAATATTTATTTACATCTCACAGCCCCCCTTCAGGATGCTGACAGTGTCCTCACTGTCTCAGCTATTGTCTGTCTCTGGCCACCATCAGTTGACCAGGATTTCTGTAGGGCTCCATTTGGAGCACAAGGATGATGTCCCTCTGGCTGCATCGCCTCTGTCTTAATTTTTGCTCAAGAGATTTCACTCCATCAATCACTTCTGACACACACACCTTCCCTGTTATCTTATATGTGCTGAAGTATTTCTTCAGTAATTTACCCAGTAACAGTCCAATTTTTTAAACAGAGATGAACACTCAGAAGAGGTCCCCAACTTAGTGCTCAACAGATCAATACACCTTGTCATAGTGGTACTTGTTAATCTCCAGCACTCTCAAAATGTTCATCTGTATGGGCTACCATGCTTTTTCTGCCTTGATTATCATATGGCCTCCAGAGTCATCATCCAATGTTTCCTATTTGTAAGGCAACAGGATATCAAAGAGGGTCTCAGCCTTAATGATGTTGAGAGAAGAAAATACACTACTCCCTTGTTGGGTCATGTTATATGCAAAGGTGACATATGGCAAAGTGCAGTACCAATCCCACTTTTCAGTATTAACATACATGGAGAGCATGTCATCCATGTCAATATTTTTGAACATGATAAGCCATAGTGAAAAGATGGCTTTTCTTGCAACAGGAAGTGACTTCTTTGACCATCTGAGACATGAAAGCCCAACTTCTGTCAGTTATTATTTCCAGTGAATCACCATGCTTCAAAATTACTTCTTCCAGTATGAAAGTTGTGATTTCTGCAGCCGTACCAGATGGCAGGGATTTGGTGATTGCACACATTTTAGGTCAAATAATCTTTTAAAATAATTATATACATCAATTCCTTCATCAGATGAGGGGAACCACCCAAGTAGGTTCAAGCTTATCTTCTTGAACAGAAGAAAAGTGGGTTGAATAGGGACCAGTTTTCAAGAAGACAGTTTTCTCCCTGTCTTTGCTGGCACTCTTTGCAATGAGCGCAATAGTGCCAAATGCTGTTGTATATTCTAGGCCAGATTACATTTCTCTCTAGCATCGCCTCAACTTCCTTCTGCACAATTTCTCACTCTCTTTTAGATACCCAATATGGGTGCTGCTTTATAGGGGAATGGTTATGGTGTGAATTCTGTCCTTCAATTTTTTCTGTACCTTTATTGTACCTTTAATCATGGGAAATAAAATGCCTTTATTGGGCAGATTGGGGTTGATCAGGGAGTACAGGTAGTCACTATTATCAACTTCTTTACTCTCTTTGAGAAACTTCCTGGTTCTACATTCAATGAGCACACATGTGCAGACTCAATATTGCACTTTCTACCCAAGTTCATTCCTTTCAGGATCAGTTGAGGCTTGAATTCAGTCAGCAAGAAAGGGAAATATGTTCTTTTCTCATATGAATAGTTCTTTAGAACAGTTAACCTCCTTGTTCATAATTCCTACGATAGATCTGTTGATGCCACTAATCCTCTTCACTGATCTCCCAGGGATAACAGATTCTTGGACAGAGTACACTTTGTCATCTCCACTCTCTGCATTTAGGTCTGGGAGGTCATCCAGTTTTAGCTTGCCCAGACTGAAATTGATAACCCATTGATATGTTGATTGATGTATGATTGATAATCCCAGCCTAGAATATCATTGTGGCTGAATTTTCCAAATTAATAAATTAAAAGTTTTTAGATGCTCATTCACATCCAACTTAATGTGCAGCCTCCTTTGGTTTTGACCATTTTATCCTCGAATTACAATTTATTGTAGGTTTTGGCAGTCTTTTTTCAATTTGGCTCTAAACCGCTCGATATAATATGAGCCTCCAGAATCTACCAGAACCCGTATCGTGTCACCTTCAATTTTAATGTCAATTATAAGTGTTAATCATTTTCACAACTGTTGGCAGGGAAAGGATTTTAGGTCGTGCAGTGGCCTCACCTCCATTTGAGGGCGCAGCTCTTAGTTTTTCAACTGAGGTTATCGAGGAGACTAGCTGGCTCATCTGGTAGCACTATGACTAGGGGAACTTACTCATCTTGGCAATGGGATACGATAATATCTGACATCCCTTTTCGTAGTTTCATTTGAGTCATAGTTACATCAGTTCATTATTGTTCTTGCCACATCTTGGTACCTTTTATCTCTTCTCTCATCAAACAAACTGCCTCTTGTGACAAGAGCAGACAATGTGGCTGTGCAGTCCACAGTGAAGGCACACTGGCATACCGTCTGAGGTTCTCAGCTCATTAATGCTCCATACTCTGTCTCTTGAGCTTCTTGCTTTGACTTGGGAACATTTCAGATGTTGGATCTATAGTGGTTCTGAGCTTGCTGCCGCTTCCATTAGGAAGGTATTATTCTTGACAGGGGAACAAGGACCTTGTTGACTTTCTCCTTTCAATTTGTTCAAGGGAGGATATTTTTAGTTCTTCCTGTGTGGGTGCTAAAGCCCACTGCACCTCTTCCCTATTGATCTTTTTTTATCAGGGATGGCAGACTCGTCACATCCCCCAGGTCACTGAGAGAGTTCACATTGGGCAAGCACTCAAATTTGGCGGCAGTCACTCGCCATCTTTGGAGCACCTCAACATACATCTGGATGAACTGATCCATTGTAACTATATCCCTCAGTAGAAGAGACTGGTAGACTTCTGCTACTCCCTTCATCAAATGAAAGTCATTCTTCTTCCGGCATCTGGATATCCAAATCCTTGCAGAGGCACAAAGCATCCTGAATATAAAATTCAGTTTCTTCTCTTGTCTGAGCTCACACCTTCAGCTTTTGCTCAGCTTGTTGCTATTTACTCACTCTTTTCCTGAACACAGCTCCTGGCTGGTCCTTGATTATCTTCCATGATGGGATATTTTCCTCATTATTTTCGTACCACTGTTGAGTGGTACAATGTAGGTAAAAATACAATAACCAGACTGAGCGAAAAGTCCTAGTAGTTATGTCTTGCCAACCCTTAGGTACAAGTACCAACCCAGTTAAATCGCAATATCAGAAACAAGAAAAGGAAAGATGTGATATTAATGAATTACAGACCACTGAAGGAAAGTCGAACTGCTTCTACTGTGGATAACTTGGCCATGTCATCAGTTACTGTCATAACAGGAGAAGATAGTATGAAGCAAATAAAAATTGAAATTCCCAACAGTGAGAGAGATTAAAGAAAAAAGGATGTTCTGTAATTCAAGGAACAGCCAAGAGCCCAATGATGACGTGCCAAAGGAAAAATTAAGCCCATATCCTTCCTCCTTCCTTACTTGAAATGGACAAACTTCATTGCCTGCTAGTAGAACCAGTCGGTTACCTCACAATTCTCATCAGAAAAACTAGGGGTGAGACTTATTTTGGGGGTGAGGCCACAGAATTTATAAAATCCTCCCTTGGAGGATAGAAGGATAGAAATAGAAGAAAAACTATGCATGCACTTGTTGACTTCAGAGCCATCTTTTAAAGAAATTGAAACTCAAATTGAAAAAATGTTTGCCAATACTGGTATCAGCCTGAGGATAACTAATGGAAATTGAAATTGGATATAAATGGGTTACAGGATATTTTCTAATTTGTCGGTCTCCAAAACTGTCGTCATGATGTAATTCTTAGATCGAACTTTTTGAAATTATCTAGATCAATAATTGAATCTCCCAATCATAAACTTTTTATTGAAAAATTCCTTGTCAAAGATGAACCCAAGGCCAGTTCACCTCTCTACTCGGACTGGAATACAGAATCGAACCTGCCTTTTTCCATTTAATAGAAGTAGTGTCACGACATTCCAATGATACAATTGGGGCGGCAGAATATCAAAAAGTGCTATTGATAGAGAGAGAGCTAATGGTTCCTTCTCTGTCATCTCACTTTCCAGATAATAGCGGTAAATTTTGGTTTTAAATTGGAGTCCATACCTGAAGCTAATCCCACAGAGAATGCACATAGCTGATAACATCATCATTAAAGATAGTCAGCTATGTGTTCTAACTGACGGTAACCAAGTTGAAACAGGGTTAAGCAATATAAAGACCCAAGAATTTTGGAATTTTTTTATAACCCACTTAATGAGTCTCAAAGGTAAAAATTGAGAAATTTGTTCCAAAACTATATGGATACCTTTGAAATCAGTAATTGTTAACTGATTTTTGAATAATTGATCATCATCAATAGAAAAAAATAAAATAAAAAATAACTGATAAGTACTAGTGCATAAATGATTTTCCTGCATGTATCCTACATTTCTGCTTGGAGAATCTGTTTAAGACTAAAAGGTCTTAAAAAAGATTTTTGTTGTTTTGCATAAATAAAGTAAAATTATCACTAAATATTGAAAATATTTAAACCTACTTTTGTGTGTAATTAAATAAAAATTGCTACGTTGTTGCTTGACAAAAGAATAATTTCCATGGGGGGGTACAAAGAATCTCTAGGACTTAATTTAAGCCAAATAAATAAAAGAATTACAGAAGAATAAACAGCAAAATCAATTTAGAAATACAGCATTGGCAAACTCATCAACTGCAGCACAGAAAAGGAAAATAGAAACAGGGCAGGAGACAGAGTTGTAGAACCTTCCAGAAATATTCCATGAAGTACACAGCTTTTGCAGTTAGCAGCAATCTGATCTCTTAAGAAAGTACTTGCGCATGTTTGGAGCACACCATGTTGCCTTGTTCTTCTCCAGCATGAGCTCCACCTCCTTATATATCTGGGGTATTTATTTACAGAACGCTCAGTCAGGCAGCCAATCAGAAAGCAGTCTGCACTAAGCCTAGCATAATCAAATTAAAATGGCCAATCAGTTCTACTCAAATTGTTCTAAAAAACATTCTATTCTGGAATGACTTTTTCGATTCTTCATAACAATATTTTGAGATTGTGTCACTTAAAATAAACTAATTATTCTGGTCATGTGTGCCATATAGACAGCTACTCGTTTACACGCAACAATATATACAACTTCAAGTTGCAGGAGTATGATATTCATGTACTTAAAGGGGCACTTCTACCTTTAATTATGTATCAGAACAGTGCATTATGTTTATCATCCTAGTAAAAAAACATTACTAGTAGTGATAAAGAATGAGCCACAACAGTTTTGGCAAATTTTCACAAAAAGCCAACCTGTATGCCATGGTTTCGGGTTATGGTCCACGTCAGTGCAGGGGGCAACTTCAATTTCATTATATCCTACCAGAAGGGTTATAAATCAGTCAAATTCACATTTGAAAAATCCTAATAGTTATCATTTAAAAAATTTTCATTGAAAATAAATCATTTCAGGATCCTGCTCAAGAGGCTGAGTACAGGAAGGCTATTGCTGCCATCTTCAGACGTACAACATTTTGCAAGGAGTGCAAGGTGTTCCATGAGGGTAAGTGTATATTAGCACGTTTCCAAATATTTTTTCTAGTATGATTATATCTAAAATTTCAAATTTAAACTTAATATATTCTTCTTTCTTATCTACACTCAATCATTTTAGGGTATCAAGCTTGTAGAGCTTGAGAAAAAAATTAATATTAAAAGTCTATATAGAAGAGAAATATATCCTTGATATCTTTATTTAGGAAAGGATATTATGCTTTTCCACTTTCTACCAAGTTCTTCAATCTAAGTAAAAAAACTACATTACTACTTTTTGTTCACACCCAATCTCTTTAGCAAATCATTATGGTATTTTATAGATATTAAAATATTTTCAGCTAATGTATATTTTTTCTCACTTTCGAGGCACGAGGATGCATGGCCACGTGCTCCCACCCCAATGCTGATGGATTGGAAATTTCAACATTCTCTAGAAGAATTAGAGATAAAATTTTGTTCTTTTGGGATGGAGAATGGAAAAATCAAGCTCTCTAATCACTATGCCAAATTGGCGGAAAGCTCAAGGCAAGAACTTTCAACTGGTGCAAGTCAGGTCTAGAAAGATACACCTGTGAAGATTCCAAAGGCTAACAACACCGCAATAAAGCCTTCTCAACCACCAAGGAGGGCAACAAGATATCTGTGAAACAATTAAAGAACAGTCGACAGCAGCAGTCTAAGAAAATCAAGATCAGCCGCAGCTTCATTTGATTGATGCTGCTATATTGAATATTGCTCAGATTTAAGTCCTGTGCAGTATATCCAGGCACTGGAGGAGATGCTGGGGTAGGCACTGTTTTCCAGCTGATGAAGATGTCCAGCCAGGTTCTGGTCGGGCTGGAAAGCATTGAGAATGTGGAGCGTCTATCTGAGGAGGGCCTCACCATCAGGAACACCCTCCTCAAAGTGTTCCTTTACAGGAAACACTCAGAGAAAATAGTGCTTGGGAACCTCCCAGTCACTATAAGGGATGAAGACATCACTGCGGTGCTGCAGCCCTATTGCAGAAGTGTCTCCCTTACCCATGAGGTAGTGGAAAGTGGTGGCTAAACCACTGACAACAGGGAGACCTTGGTCTTTCTAAATGAAGGATTAAAACTACCAGCTTCCTGCCAAGCTGGTGATTGTCTCAAAATGCGATTGACTCCTGACTACATAACTTTCAGGTTCAGGTGTTGCAAATGCCACCTTCAGATACATCAGCCAACCACCTACCCTTTGAGGATCAATGGGGAAGGTCTGGCTCATCATCAAGATCAGTTAGAGAATCTATGAAGAGGTTTATGACATTTACATATTATATGCTATGCAATTCTATACCACCCTGAGAGGAAGGAACTCCTCAAGCAACTCTTACCTGGACCCAAGACCATTCTGTGCAAATTCCTCAACATTGCAATTGAACAAGTTGGGGACAAAAACTACGCAATAAGCAAGGGCGTATCCACACTCAGGGCAGCTTTCAAATCTTGATAAAATCCTGACATCTCTTCAGAAAAGGCTTCGGCCTGGTGTAAATATTTTCATTTTTATTTTATGTAAATACTTTATTTGATTTTTATCAAAATTTATTCTTTACTGTTGACTAGAAGTTAATAAAGTTGTTAATTGTCAATTGTCTATCTCTCTTTCAAGTAAATCATAAACTTAGGTACACTGGCCCGCAAAATTAAAGGAATAACATATTTTTTTCATTCATCTCAAATTTTATTGAACATTTATAAATGAAATTTTATACACAAATTTATTATTCCATTATTGATTAAAATATCCGAAATCAGGGAAATCTAACGTATTTTATGCAAATTAGCCGGTCAAGCAATGATCTTCTTGCAATCAGTGCATAAATATTGTTTTGTTTCCCACTTGGCAAATACGCAAGGAGGAAAAGCAGAATGAATTTTAACAAAACAATTTGTTCTCGTTTGACCTTTATTGAATAGAATGTTTTATAATAGCTTAAAGAAACAAATGTACTTATCTTTGGTCAGGCAATTCTCCCAAGCTTTACAAACGAATTTATGATTTTATTTTTAATTTTCTTTACAATAAATATTTAAAGAATTTACAAAAGATTTAATGTATTTACAAAGATTTAAAGCCGCAGCTTAAAGGCCTTGTTCTTTAGTGGCGACTATGCTAAGAATGAGAAGGTGGAGAGGCTTCCTCTGGCGGTGCAGCCAGATGGCCTCCCATTGATCAGCGATGACGTAGCTCCTTTTTCTTTCACTGCCGTGCGCCACCTTCTGCCACCTATGTTCAGAATAAAACTAAACATACTCCCCTCCTGTGGACATAGTCCACACACAAGGCAAAAGAAAAGGATCACATAGTGTAGAAAGTTTTTTTTTTTTTTTTGAAGAAGAAGAAGAATTAGAATGGCAGAAGTGCAATCTTCGAGATGGGTCTTATTAGATGATGTTGTTTCTCTGTTTGAAGTTCCACAACTCGGACAATGCCATCCGCTCCAGGTGACACCTTGGTGATGCGGCCAAGGCTCCACTGCATTGAAGGCATAGGAATGACTTTTACCAACACCAAATCTCCAACCTTCAGGTTGGAAGAGGGTTTTTTCCATTTGGACCGTTGTTGCAAATTGTTTAGATATTCCCTGGACCATCTTTGCCAGAAAACATCTCTGGCCTTTTGAATTAATTTCCATCTAGTTAAGTAGTGGTCATTAGGGTGATAACTGGGCTCTGGGAGTGCTGTTAATGGTCTTACAATCAAAAAATGTCCTGGAGTGAGAGGGTTGAAATCATTTGGATCCGAACTCATCGGATACAACGGGCGAGAATTCAAGCACGCTTCAATTTGACTTGTCAGAGTATTGAGTTCTTCAAAATTTAAAACTGCAGATTTCAAACACCTTAGGAGATGATACTTCAATGATTTAATTCCTGCTTCCCAAATGCCGCCGAAGTTTGGAGCAGATGGAGGAATAAAATGCCAAGTGATGCGTTCATTAGCGACATAATTTTGAATTGAAGAATCCTTTACAAGTTGATGTATATTATTCAAAATATTCTTAGCTCCTTTAAAGTTAGTAGCGTTGTCCGTCAAAATATCAGAGGGTTTTCCTCGACGAGAGATGAATCTTCTAAAAGCAGCGAGGAAGGCAGGGGTTGACAGATCTGAAACTATCTCAAGGTGAATAGCCTTCGTTGAGAAACAAATGAATAATGCTATATATGATTTTATTGTTACTTTTGTTCTTATGACATTAGGTTTAGTTATAAATGGTCCTGCGAAGTCTATTCCTGTTTTGCTAAAAGGGCTTGAGGGTATGATTCTATGGATAGGCAGATCTCCCATGATTTGTTTTGACACTTGGCGTTTCGTCTTTTAGTGAATTGACTGTAATTGTGAAATTATCCGTGGATGGATTCCAATTTATCCCAAGAATCTTAACAGATGAATTATCTCCGATTTCATATGAATCATGTGCTTTCAGCGCTTCTGGTACCTCTGAAAGAACCTCAGGGACATTTGACATCCATTTTCTTATGCAAAAGCCACCAGATAAAAGGATTTTCCGGATATCATCAATGAGAACTTTTGCTTCTTCGATTGTTGTTGCGCCAGAAAGTAGGTCGTCTACATAAAAATCAGTTTTTATGATTTTAGATGCCTCTGGGAACAGGAGTTCTTTGTCAGTGGCAAGTTGCATCAAGGTACGGATTGCAAGATATGGTGCACACGGCATTCCATAAGTTACTGTGAGTAATCTATACTCCAATAAAGATTCTAATGGACTATTTCTCTAGAAGATTCTCTGAAAGTCGAGATCAGAAGAGTTCACTTTTATCTGTCTGTACATTTTCTCAATATCTCCCGTAAAAGCTATAGGATTAGTACGAAACTTCACAAGAATATTGAAAATATCATGCTGCAATTTTGGTCCAGTATGAAGAAATTCATTTAAGGAGTAATTGTTGCTCGTTTTGCACGATGCATCAAACACTACCCTTAATTTAGTAGTGCTGCTCTGCTCACGCAGAACGCAATGGTGAGGTATTTAATAGCACTTGTCTGATGGTTTGTCACGTTCGTTTTTCGGAATGAGCTCCATGTGGTTGAGAGAAAGATATTCCATCATGAAATCCTTATATTGCTGAAGAAGATTCGAAGATTTGTGCAATTCTCTCTCAAGAGCAAGAAATCGTTTCATGGCATTCTGACGTGAGTCTCCGAGATTAGGCACAGATTTAAACGGTAGACCAACAAAATATCTTCCATCTGTTGATATGCAAAAGTTCTTGTCATAAATGTCCCCGCAACTCTTCTCCTCTTTAGTCAATGGAAGAGCGGCAGGAACCGATTCCAATTCAAAAAACTTTCGCAGATTATCATCTCCTTGGGATGTTGAGCATAATGAGATATAGTTTCCAGTCTCAGAACTGGAACACTCTCACGATAGCAGTAGATAATAAGATTGTCCCATTGGGCTTTGTTGTATCATTGAGAAAACATGAAATGCTAGATTGGGCAATTGGGGCTTTAATTGAAGTGGTATTCAAAGGTTCGGGTTGGAAGGAATGCAAAAGAATGTGATGTCTTTTGTTGCATGATTTACAATGCATAGTGATTTTACATGACGTTACTCTGTGGTTGGATCGCAAACAATTGAAACAAAGGTTATTGGTTTTGACTATGTTCCATCTTTCAAGGAGAGAACTTTTATGGAACTTGTCACATTTGAATAAAGGATGTGAATTTTTGCATAATAGGCATTTATCATCACCTTTTGAAATAGAATTATATACATGTGTTTGTTTCATTACAGATTTATCCTCTTTAGCATAACCTTTTATCGATTGCAAACTTTTTGCTTGTTTTTCAAGAAACATAATAAAATTTTCGTAGGATGGAAAGCCATCATCTATCAACGTCAATTCCCATTGCCTTTTCAAATCATCACCTATTCTTCTTTGTAGGAAATGTATTAGAAAGATATCAACAAGTGTATTTCTCTCCAAACCCAGTGATTTCAAATTTCTCATGGCTTCATTACATATATCTAGTAGTTCGAAAATGGCCTTGGAATTTATTAGTTTTAAAGGTTTTAAAGTGAATAATTTTGTACATTGTGAAAAGGCAAGTTCTTTTTTGTTATCATATCTGGAGACCAATGTGGCCCAAGCATGGGCATAGTTTTCATCAATAACAGGAAATCCCCTAATAAGTCGTTCAGCGTCTCCAGTAACAGCTGATTGTAAATATTGCAGCTTTTGTGAATCAGTTAGAGCGGTATTAGAATCAATAGACAGAGAAAACAATTGCTTGAAACTAAGCCATTCGTTAATATCACCAGAAAAGGAAGGTAAATTAAATTTAGGAAGTTCTATTTTACTTGTGGTTGATTGATTTAGATCATCAATTTTGCTTGAAATGGCTGTACAAGATACTTTATTGATATTCGCCACTAAATTTCTAAGATTATCATTGTATTGCATAACTCTAGAAAAGTAAACTTCATCATCAAATTCAGAAAATGTTAAAAGATTACAATAAGTTTTTTTCAATGTTAGATTTTATATCTAAAATATCTTGTTTAAATGTCTGTAAATTTGCATCATCCTTCGATTCAATTATCTTGAGCAAATTTGTTCAAAATAATCCACTTGTTTGAAATGAAATTCAAGAATATTTAAAGTAGCTTTAAATTTGACAGCCATCTTTAATTTTTGCTATTATTAATTTTAATAATATATTTCAAAAATGAATTATAATTATTTATAATTAAATAATTATTTAATAGATCCATTCCCGGGTTTCGGCACCATGTTTTGTTTCCCACTTGGCAAATATGCAAGGAGGAAAAGCAGAATGAATTTTAACAAAACAATTTGTTCTCGTTTGGCCTTTATTGAATAGAATGTTTTATAATAGCTTAAAGAAACAAATGTACTTATCTTTGGTCAGGCAATTCTCCCAAGCTTTACAAATGAATTTATGATTTTATTTTAATTTTCTTTACAATAAATATTTAAA
The DNA here is from genome assembly GCA_030710605.1 of Cordylochernes scorpioides. NCBI lineage: Eukaryota > Metazoa > Arthropoda > Arachnida > Pseudoscorpiones > Chernetidae > Cordylochernes > Cordylochernes scorpioides. Next base: position 14,899,217 of record CP092886.1, read on the forward strand.
GAATTTACAAAAGATTTAATGTATTTACAAAGATTTAAAGCCGCAGCTTAAAGGCCTTGTTCTTTAGTGGCGACTATGCTAAGAATGAGAAGGTGGAGAGGCTCCCTCTGGCGGTGCAGCCAGATGGCCTCCCATTAGTCAGCGATGACGTAGCTCCTTTTTCTTTCACCGCCGCGCGCCGCCTTCTGCCACCTATGTTCAGAATAAAACTAAACAAATATCTTGTATATTATTTTTAATGTGGGGTGTGATCACCTTTGACAAATAGACAGGCTCTACATCTGCAAAACATGTTAAGAATAAGGGAGATTATCAGCTCCTGTGGAATCAACGCCCACTCTTGTGTTAAGGCTATTTCTAGCTCATCAGTGTTTCGAGGAGGGGGTTGGAGGAATGAGATCTGCCGTCCTAGATTGTCCTATACATGCTCAATGGGATTTAGGTCTGGAGATCGAGCTGGCCAATTCATCCGAGCAATTGCATGGTGTTGAAGATAGGTGTCGACCACACCAGCCCTATGTGGATGATAATTATCATCCATTAGAAGAAAAATTTCACTCATTTCCAATGCTTGAGGCATCACATATGCTGCCAAGATCTCGTCTCGATACCTCTGTCCAGCCAGGGTTCCTTGCCGAAAAATATGGAGTGCTGTGCGACCGCCCAAGAAGATTCTAGCCCAGACCATAAAACCTTGGCTTCTGTAGGGATCCCTTTCGACCATATTCAGGGGATTATTTCTGGTTCCTACCTCTCTCCAGACAAGGACATGATGAAAATCAATATTTAGAGAGAATCTGGACTAATCAATAAACATTACATGTCTCCATTCATCTGGATTCCAGGCGACATGTTGTCTGCACCAAAGTTTCTTTGCTCTCTTTTGAGGTGGTGTCAATGGCACACAAATTATGGGTCATCGAGCATAGAGGCCCTTCATGTGAAGCCTTCTGCGTATTGTATCAGTTGATACTAAGACTCCTGTAGCTGCATTGAGGTCACGTCGTAGTTGTGATGCTCTCATTCTTCTATTGCAACACGCAAGGAGACTCAAATAACAGTCTTGATTTAACATTGTGACCCTTGGCTGTCCTTCTCCCGGTGTACTGGCAACATTAGCTGTCGTTTGAATTTTTTTCCAAAGTCTTGAGACATTTCTTGTTACTCCAAGCCATCTTGCTACTTCTGGAGTCAATGTAGATGGTGGTATTTTGCATATTGTGAGCAACTTTATTTATTTTTCTGTTTTACATATTCTCGTAAATCATGGAAGTTTTTGAATATACCAAAATTTGATATATATCCTTTAATAGAAATTTTCTTTTTCTTAAATATATGTTGTTCCTTTAATTGTGCGGGCCAGTCTATTTGCTTTAATTTAAAAAATAGATATTAAATAACTATGTTATTACATGTATTTAAAAAATTTTTGAGTTTCTTTTGTTTACCTTCTTCACTTCAGTTGAATTTATCAGCATATATATTATGAATTAAACTAATTAGCAGTGCTAAGTTATTTTTTATTAGTGAACATGTCGTGAAATCTTCATGCATGGATTTAAATAGCTTCAATGCATTCAAAAGAACAAGAGGAAAGTATATTGTTTTGGTAATGTTTGGAAACGCAAAGTGATATGACCAAATCCAAATAAATAAAGTGTGTGACGTTTTGGTAGCAACATTGTTACAGAAACATCACCCATTATTTATTTATTTAGATTTGGTCTTGTGTTTCTAATCTATATAATCCAAATTATGCCATATCACAAGATAATCTTCAAAATGATAAGACCAAATTTGTAAATTCTATTAAAGTTATGTTAAAAAAGCCAAGAAACAATTTTTACTTTAAATTATTTCCACCCATTAAAAAAAAATCCACATTAGCTTAATAGTATTTCAATAATTAATATTGCATTTTTCTTATTCCTTAAATATTAATATTTTTTTTATCTTAATGTATAGAATATCCTTGTGAACTGTAAAAGGCAAAATTGATTACAATATATTAAGTTTTTGACATGGTGTTTTATTTTTCATTTTTAGAATGCCCTTTGGCTGCAGCAAAGGCTAAACGTGAGCAAGAGGAAGCAGAAGAGGTGAAGATGTCTGTTGATGAAAAGGATGGCGCCAAACCCAAGTCAAGCGGCGAGCTTACTCAGCCCACTACTCGTGCATGCTAAACCTGTCCAGCTAATTCGATGTTCTAAAGCTTGCATCTCATTGTAGCATTGTTTGTTCCCATCTAATTATTGTTTTGTTTTCAAATTTTCATTAAGTTATCACCTGTGTGGCCTTGCTTATGTATATGTAAGGTGTAATTAGTTTTATTATATCCCCCTCAAAGAGTGTGAAGTAAAATATGTTCAAACCTATTATATTTGTATTTTTATGCTTTCAACAAATCATGAGTTGTTATTTACCTTTATGTTGTAACCATTTAAATACTGTCGGAATAAAAATGAATTAAAATGATTTTAGATGAAAAATCATTGAATTATAGATATTAAACAGAAATTTTAAAAAAATATTTCTAAATTTACAGAGAGAAAACCAATTTTGACCAACACTAAAAATATTTCTAAAAACTATTTTATTAAAAAAATAAGAATTTTTTTATAAAAATAAAATTTTAGCTATCTATGTTGGTATATCCTCCCAGCAGTTTTGTCACTTTAATAATCACAACTTATTGTATTAGGCTGTTTTGCCTATATAAATGAAAATTTACTGGAAACATTTGTGAAGGTATTTGAAAAGTTATTTATAAATAGTTTCACTAAATATTGTATTTTTTTTTAAATTGAAGTCTTAAAAGACTTATTTGTTACTTATTTCCTCAGTACTTTATTCATATACGAGGTGTGTTCAAAAAGTATCGCGCTTTTGTGTTTTTTCAAAAATTATTTATTTATTCATGAATACCTATTTTGTCCCCTTCAAAGTAATCCCCATGAGATATTATACACTTGTGCCAATGGTTTTTTCAATCTTCGAAGTACTTCAAAAAATAATTTTTAAAAATCTTTTTCAGCTCCTCCTTCGATGCCATCTTTATCTCGTCAAGCGTAGCGTAACGTCGTCCTTTCATGGGCCTCTTCAGTTTAGGGAACAAGAAAAAGTCACAGGGGGCCAGATCTGGGGAATATGGTAGCTGCGGCATCATTAGTGTGTTGTTTTTGGCCAAAAAGTCACGCACAAGCAACAATGTGTGAGCAGGGGCGTTATTGTGGTGCAAAAGCCAATTTTTGTTCTTCCACAAATCCGGGCGTTTCTGGCGGATTGCTTCGCCCAAATTACGCATAACTTGCAGGTAATATTCCTTATTGACCGTTCTACCCTGTGGCAAGAACTCATGATGCACCACGCCCCTGCAATCGAAGAAAACTGTCAGCAAAACTTTCCCATTCGACCGAACTGTGCATGTTTTTTTTCTGTCTTGGTTCGTGCGGCAGCTTCCATTGAGATGATTGAGCTTTGGTTTCCACGTCATAACCATAAACCCACGCTTCTTCACCAGTTATGACCCTCTGGAGCAAATTTGGGTCGTCGCGGACAGAGTCCAACATCTCATTAGCAATGTTCATGCGATGCTGTTTTTGGTCGCAATTGAGCAATTTTGGTACGAATTTCGTGGCGACCCGTCTCATGCCCAAATCATTGATAAAAATCGAATGGCACGAGCCAATCGATATGTTTAGGTCCTCAGCAACTTCTCTAACGGTGATTCGACGATTGGCCAATATCATTTTTTCCACTTCATTAATTTTTTCGCCTGTTGTTGAAGTGCTCGGGCGTCCGGCACGCTCTTCGTCATTCACATCTTCTCGGCCTTCTGAGAACATTTTGTACCACCGATAAACGTTGCTTCGGTCCAAGGTAGCTTCTCCGTATGCCACAGTCAACATTTGGAATGCATCCGCGCACTTAATTTCGTTTTTCACACAAAATTTGATACAGGTTCTTTGATGCATTTTTTTAAATAGGTAAAAATCGAAGACTATCCAAAACACCTGCAAGCAAAGCAGCTGTCAACAATTAAGTGAACATTCAAAATGGCCGAGCTTGTCGGCATAAGTGAGAGACATGAGTACCAACATAAAGCCACAAAAAGATCGAAATTCGAATATACGTAACCGCGAAAATTTTCAAAAGTCGCGATACTTTTTGAACACACCTCGTACAGTAGAAACTTCCTTTAGCAAACATCCTGCTAGCGAACACATCTCCACAAAGGATAGTTTTAATTTGCAAAATTACCATTTTTACAATTTAGTAACTCTCTGGTAAGAGGACACCTCTCCCTAATGGACACTTTGGCTCTGCAATTAGGTGTCCTTTACAGGGAGGTTCTACTGTATAATATATATATATATATATATATATATATATATTTCTCTCTATTGTTCCTCCACACACACACAAATTCTGTAAATTCATTGTGAATATTTTGTAAAGTAAAAAATTCAAATTGCTAACTAGATAAAGAGAACAACCATATGTATTAAATGAGTAGTATCATATATTGAACTTTCAAAACTGCTGGGAGTGTTCACCACTAGTAGGGAATTATTTTAATTGAAGTAACAATAAAAAAATTCTTTACTTTTTATTTATAGAAAGCACACATACAAAAGCTTTGTACAGTAGAACCTCTATGTAAGGTACACCTAGTTGCAGAGCCAAAGTGTCTTTTAGGAAGAGGTGTTCTCTGACCAGAGTTTCTAAATAGTAAAAATGGTAATTTTGAAGCCGAAAACTGTACATTATAGAGAGTTGTCCTGTATCATGAGTTTCCTCTCATGGTGGTTCTACTGTATTTGAATTTCTAATATGTATAAAAATTTAGCTCAATAACCATTCTCTTCTCCATTGAAGAAGGAACAAAAAAGGCCAACAAAGAAACACACAATAGAGATAAAAAATTGAAGAGGTTTTTACCGCCAATATATTGTTGTGCCCTGCCATGTCAAAAGGATGGTCCAAATAAGCATGTGGGACTGGTAAGGATCTCTGTTTGACTCTTCTTTGTTTACCTTATGTATTCATGGAGAACAAAGCAAGTCACAGACAAGGAGCATCGTTCAACAGCTGCCGTCAACAACAGGAGGATGACTTCACTCCTGGCCTTCATCCTTCTTGACTGGTCTGTCAGCCCCCCTCAACTATTCTTGATTCACACATGTGGTCGAACTGACCTTGCTTGCCACCACGGCATTGCCGAAGCTTTCTCGTTGTAACACAACTTTACTCCTGAAATAACTGTTTTCCCCAGGGCACACCTCCTCTCCAGTCTTCAGGAGGACCTTTAAACTTGGGTTTGAGTATGAAAAAATTGCCTCTGTCTCCAAAAAATAGACGACCGGCAACATCAAGGACTTTCCACTTAAGTTTTGTCCATGAGTGTAAATATCAGATATGTTCACGGAAAAAGTTACAATGTTAAAATTGCAACCATTCCATAGTTGACACAAATGAAGTTGCTTTCAGGTAAATATATCTTATTCTCATAATTTGCTAGATAGCTACAAGGAGTTCTTGGATATGTTCTTAAAGAGTGTTAAAATTAGGCCTATATAAAATTTGAACAATACAGAACATCTCATGAAGCATGATGGATCATTGAAAATTGTACTGGATCTTAAAACAAATCAATGACAAAATTAGGAATCATGATTATTCTACGATCTGGATAAACACCTATATACCATGGGAGGCACTAAATATTTTAGGTATCATAGATCTAGCAAGTAGATATTATCAGCGAAAGCTGATCAGTAAAATTACAAAATGCGTTGCCTTCCAAAACCCTTCAAATAAATGTGACTTGTTAATGATTCCTCATGACTCTACGAATTCGCATAATGTGTTTCAGCAAGAAATGTGTTGTATATCAAGTAGTTTATTGTGGAAGAGTTGATCGCATTTCATCCAATATATTCTGATGCACCTAGAATTGTTTGAACAGTATCTTCCAGATTTGATTGAAATTTTAAACAGACTTAGGAAGTAGAGGATTTAGAGGATGACTAGTAAATGCCTGTTGTCAACATTGTCGAATTTGAAGATTGAAGTACTCTTAAATCTTTGTCATATGTGTTAGGCGCTTTCTGGGAGCTATTGGTTTCTGAAGAAAGTCCATTGCTGGATTCTTGAAAAAAGCGACCCCTTTGTATGATTTGATTAAAAGGGAGCACCAGTTATAAATAGAAACAGCGCACAGAGTATTTATAATAAGTATAAATCTTGACTTCCTTTGCACTTATATTCTTAATATAGGAAAAGGATCCTAATATTTAGAGATGTCAATCACATAGAATGAGGTAGAGTTCTGTTACAATAGAAGAGTAGTACTCCATAGTTCTTAGTTTCTACAGTAAGAAATTCAGACGTGTCTCATTAATTTTTCCTGCTAGTTATTATTAAGTGGAAGTAAAATATATGAGAAATACATTAAATTTCCTACTTTATTATTTAGGTTTTAAAAGGAAGTTGTTGGGCGAAGGAGCGCATATGCGAGGTCTGTTAGAAAAGTATTCACACAACCTTATTTCTATTTATTTTGCAAAAAACTGGTAGATTTCAATGAAGCGCGCTTGCATGAGGCGACCTTGAGCCTTCATATGCATGCATGGATTTTTTGCGTCTGTCAATAACATCAGTTGAAGACAAGCATCATTTGAGTTAGGTAGTGTTCAGTGCTCTCGACGGATTTTTATTTTAAGAAAATGGCGGAACGACTGGAGCAGCGCTACTGCATCACATTTTGCCAGAAACTGGGCGACAGTCAAGTGGAAACCACTCAGAAAATTCAGACAACCTTCTGTGACGATGCTATGAGCGCCACACAGATTAAGGAATGAACAACCAGTTTAAAGATGGCCGCACATCGGGGATAGCGAGTCACGCTCTGGCCAGCCTTCACCAAGTCGAAATAACCAGGTCACATTGCCAAAGTGAACGGCGTCATATTGTGGGACCGTCGTGTGAATATCCGAGAAATTTCGGAAGAGGTGGGCATAAGCACTTTTTCGGCACATTCCATTCTGATTCATGATTTGGCCATGAAGAGAGTGGCAACGAAATTCGTGCGGAAGCTTCTGACGATAGAGCAAAGGAAACTTCGTGTTGAAGTCTCACAGTGCATGCTGGACTTCATAAACAGTGACTTCGACATGATGAACACCAAAATCACTGGTGACGATTCCTGGGTGTACAGGTACGACCTGTAAACAAAATCTCAGTCTACAAAAACCAAAGAAGGCCCACCAAGTGTGCAGCAGCGTCAAAGTGATGCCGACTGCTTTCTTTGACTCCCGCTGTGAGGTACACTACGAGTTCGCACCACAGGGTCAAACAATCATCGAAGAAAACTACAGGGATGTCCTTCGTCGCCTACGTGACGGTGTGCGGCGCAAGAGACCGGAGTTGTGGTCAACAGGCAATTGGCGCCTCCACCATGACAATGCTCCAGCACATTCCTCGCAATTTATTAAGACTTTTTGGGCTAAAAACCAGACTCCTGTTGTTTGTCAGGCTCCTTACTCCTGAAATGGTTCACTGCGACTTCTGACTGTACCCCAAACTCAAGAGGCCATTGAAAGGAAAGCGATTTCAAACAAGAGAGGACATTATGATTGTAATGACAGCCGAGCTAAACACCATTCCGAAAGAGGCTTTGTCGGAATGTTTCCAACAATGGTGGCACCGCTGGTAGAAGTGTGCGGAGTCCCAAGGAAACTACTTTGAGGTGATTAGGTTTCTAGCGCTCCAGTTATGCCTGTTTTTATTTTTTTCCCTTCCCGAAAGTTGGATACTTTTCTAACAGACCTCGTATATATCTTTTTATTGGTAGAAAATAGAGACGCAAGCTTTTGAACTATAGCCATTAGAAGAGCGTCGTGCTCGTCTCTACCACCATTGAAAATATATGCTTCCACCAACAACCTCTTGTCTTTATTTTAAGAAATACTGGGTGAATGAATACTTTTTGTATATCATTTATAGTTATTAAGAAAATACCTTAATACAGTTTAAGACTGTCGTTCATTCAACGGGCTAAAGCTCTAAAATGATATCACTAGCATGGGTTAAATAACTATTCGATTTAAGGAGATTTCCGCTCGATGAAGCAAGTCCCTTTCCGCCAGCGTTATGCCTTTTTATCAGTCCTTCTAAAAACTCTGCGATGACTTTCAGACGGCCAGTTTAGATGAAGGTGTGGAAGACTGTGCAGAACTTGTGCTCCCTCGTACAAGTTCCCCCGGGTAGGAAAATCCCCGACATCCTTTTAAGCACATATAACAAGTGCCGATTCTTTGGATAATTCGATAAGTTTCTTCCGTATGTAAGATTAATGCTTATTTCCTTGTGAAGACGACTATCATCTTCTCATCCCCTGTTACTCTTCTGCCTGGCCTCGCGGTGAGCAGAGAGAATTGTTTAAGTCTCACCCAGCCAGTTTGGAGAGACATATCTATACACTATCTCTATTTTACTCAGCTTAAAAGCTGGAATATGTGGGGAGCTCAAAAGTATCAAACAATTGGCCAGCAGATGTACATTGATTGATTTGGATATACAAAATCATAATCTCTTTCTTATTAATCTCCTTAATAAAATGAGCACACTTCTCTCCCAGCGCTACCGCCATTGTTAGAAACTCTTGTGAAACGCTTTTTTGTTGTTGAAAGGTGATCAGCTGTACCTTCGCCTTCCGCATGACGTCTTCTCTTGACAAAAATCGGTTCCTTTTGGCGAGAGTCAGTTCTGAAGATTAGAGAAGCTTAATAAATCACAGGAATATTGTTTGGCCAAAAAATCTGAATCAACACGGGAGGGAGGGTGCACTATCATTAAAAGGCGGACTATTGGGAGTGTAAAACTTTCATTAAAAAGTTGCCAGTAATTAAAAAAAGGTAAAAAATGCACATTTTACTTACCTAAAATGATTTGAGAATGTTCTTATTGTTTATATATATTGTTACGCCGCTACTGTATCAAGGATGGTCAAATGAACAAGCGGGATCGATAGGGATCTCTGCTCAACTCCTTTTTATTTACCTCAGTAAATTATTGGGGAACAAAAAAATAACACAGACAGGAAGAAACACCAACAAGGGGGAGCAAGACTTCACTCCCAGCTAGCTGGACTTCTTCCTGATTGGTCCATCTGCCCCCCCCCCCTGGTCCACAGGTGGTAATGGTTTTAACCTCCTTGGAAGACGTCGTAACAATATACGTAATAACAAAAAAATAACATGTTGAATAAATAAACTTAATATATAGTTAATATAACTTTTTTATATTTTTACAGTTTTTTAAATAGAAATTTCTTATTAAATAAAAATACATTATATAATGTATTATATTTATACTTTATCTGTGTGTGCCCAATGTGGGATTCGATCCCGGGTCGTAGATGTCCAAAACTGACAGTTTATACACTCGTCCACAGATTCCCGTTATGTGTGTTCAGAACTCAAAGATTGCCATCTATCATTTATGAAATGTTTATACATGCGAATAAACTTTTATCCACATCAGAACGAATCCATTTTGCATATTGTGTCTTTTTCCTTAGTTCAATATTAAATTTGTTAAATATTCTAGTGAGACCTGGATTCTTCGGAAAATTTAAATTGATTTAAACATCTTTCCGTCTCAACATGTACCCGTATGGCCTTGATAGATCGTACAGCCACGCCAAGAGTCCTGAGTCAAGAAATGGGGTCGTTTACAAGTAAAAAAGTATCTGCACCAGTAGTTGGACGACGTTTGCTGCAGGATTGACTGTCAGCTCGGCGGCCATAACTTCGGCTACCTTGATGCTATTTCACAGCGCCTTCAATGGTGTGATCTACGATAAGTCTGGAAGCAGGAATGGTGCAACTTCTTGTTTTCAGACGAACCCACAGGTTCTGTTTGTAGCACCATGATGGCCGCATCCGTGTTTGGCGCCATCGTGGAGAAGGCAAATTGCCAGCGTGCCATTGAATAGATGCCTCGGTAACCTCTTGTTCGCATTCGCGGCACATTGAGCACTCTCCGTTATATTTCTGATGCGTTCAGGCCTATGTGGCAGCACCCTCTATTTGAGGTCAAAGAAAGGCAGCGTTTCAACAGGATATTGCACGACTGTATGTTGCCGGTATTGTACGAACCTTCTTACATACTGAAAATGGCCAGCATATTCTCCTGATCTGTTACCAAAAGAAAACGTCTGTTCAATGGTTGCCGACCGACTGCATCGTCACCACACGCCGTCACTACTGTCGATGAACTGTGGCATCGCGCTGAAGCTGCATGGGAAGCTCTATCTGTACATCTATTCAATCTCTATTTGACTCAAAGCCCAGTATAAGTGCTGTTATTGCTGACAGAATTGGTTCTTCTGGGTAATTATTTTTCAAGATCCATATTTACGAATTTCTTAAAAAATAATTTCAACCAAATGTTATTGGCATAATATAATGTATTTGTTATTAAATATCATTTTTTTTATTTGCATCTCCTGAAACGCGCGTACGGGGTTAGCTATTCTTCTTTAATCAATAAATAATATCTGGCTAAATTCTGGAATATGTAAAATCAAAGATTAGCTGATATTCATTCTGACATATGGCACAAGCATTCAGCAACTTTTAGTTTCACGGTCAGAAAATGCCTTAACGATATTATAGCGATTTTAGGTCCTTACATAATACATATAATTTTTCAATATAATCCTAATAAGAAGTGGGAAAGCTGTGTCTATATTATCATAAACATAGTTTTAAGTTAGAATATTATGGGATATTCCCTATATACGAGGGTTGTCCGTTAAATAGGTTCCACAGAGGTTTTTCATACAGAAAAACAGGTTTATGTGCCCTAAACTATACATTTTCGAAAATATGATACCTTTTCATTTTTCTACATATTACCCGTTTCGTTCGACGCATTTTTGCATTCTGGACACCCACTTATGGAACCCAGAGTCAAAGAACTCTGCCGCCTGGCCGCGTAGAAAGCCTAAAACAGCTTCTTCCAACTCGTCATCGTCCTGGAATTGGGTTCCACTCAGGTTTTACTTCAACTCGGGGAAGATATGAAAGTCACTAGGAGCTACGTCCGGGCTGTAAGGTGGGTATGACACCAATTCCCATCCAAATTCTTCGATGAGGGCGGTGGTTTGACGGGCGGTGTGCGGCCGAGCGTTGTCGTGGTGAAAACGCACCCCTTTGTTTAACATCGCTCTCCTCTTGTTCTGAATCGCGCGTCGAAGTTGTTTTAAGGTCTCACAGTACCGGTCGGAATTGATTGTTGTACCACGACGCATAATGTCGCACAACAATAGGCCCGTTCGGTCCCAAAAGACGGTAGCCATAAGTTTCCCGGCAGAAAGCGTTTGTTTAAACGTTAGAGGTTTCGGCGAAGAAGTGTGCTTCCACTGCTTGGATTGCTCCTTTGTCTCCGGTGTGGTGTAGTGTACCCAGGTCTCATCATCAGTAACGATCGAATCCAAGAATTCCTCTCCGTCAGTTTCGTGGCAATCAAGAAATTTCTCGGCCGCTTCAACCCGCTGCCGTTTATGGTCTTCAGTCAGCATTTTCGGAACCCATCTTGCGCAGACCTTTGAATACTCTAAATATTCACGCAAAATCTTGTCGATGGTGGTTTTACTAACATCAGGAACCAAATCGCAGAGCTTCCGCACAGTAACCCGTCGATCTTCAAGCATTGCCGCTTCGAATTTGGCAATGGTTTCGTCCGAAACCGATGGCCGTCCAGAACGCGGTTCATCGTGGACGTCTGTTCGGCCGTTTTTAAATTCTCTGACCCATCTGCGCACCATCCCGGAACTCATACACCCTTCTCCATACACTTGATAGAGTTCAGTATGAATGTCCTTCGCCGAATTCTTCTTTCGGCCAAAAAGCGAATTACTGACCGTAATTCGCAGCTGGCGGGAGACACGAGGAAAGCCCATCACTAACGGCTGCTTAGCCAAGACTAAGCTTACCAGAGACGTGGTCTTGGTGGGAAATTGGAGTGGGGAGAACAAGCTACGAGCCCGTGCAGTCGGCTCGCGCCTAAAAGCGATCCTCATGACATTGGTGCCCCGTGGAACTTATTTAACGGACAACCCGCGTATATAAAAGTCAGTGTATGTATGTATGTATGTATGTATATATGTCGGCTATACACGTCCACAATACGCAACTAATCTGACTGATATTTTAAACAGTATATAGAGTATAATCTGTAAAAACTTATATTGAAAATTCCAGGTCTCTATCCCGAATATTCTTCAGTTATTTGCAAATTGCGTTGCAAATTTGCCCTTTCGCTCGGAAGCAGCGCCTCTAGCGGTGAAGATGGCGTGTTTAACAGGAAATAGAGAAAATCTGGAAGAGATATTTAGCCAAAAAAAAAAGAAATCGACAGGTTATGGGCAAAGATAGTTGTTTTTTAGTCAGAAAATGATGATAACAATATTTCTTTATCATGTTTAATTATCAGATACAAAATTATATCGAGAAAAATTCCAAAAAGCAGATACCACGGGTGAAGTCAGTTTATTTTTAGTATGCAGGAACAAAATTATAATATAAAAACATTCATTCGAGAAGAAGACACAAAGCCAGATCATCTCTCTATAAAAATATCGCTTCTCAGACACAAAGTTTGGAGCGGGACGTTTCACAAGAGTGACATCCACGGCGCCAATTTATAATTGTAACGAATAATATTTGAAAATCAAAATCATATAATTTTCAAATATCATTGTGAGAATTTACATTTTTATTTTTATATTTTAAAACACACAAAGTTTGGAGCGGGACGTTTCACATGAATGACATCCACGGCGCCAATTTATAATTGTAACGAATAGTATTTGAAAATCAAAATAATAGAATTTTTAAATATCATTGTGAGAATTCACATTTTTATATTTTAAAACACACAAAGTTTGTAGTGGAACGTTTCACATGAGTGACATCCACGGCGGTATTTGAATAAAAAGATTTAATCGGTAAAACCCGGGCGTTGCCCGGGTCATTCGGCTAGTAAAGTTATAAAATATCAAAAACCTTTCGCAATAAGTTTCATTATTAAAAACACAGCGCGAGCTTTCGAGCTCTCGCTCTCCAACGGGCAAAGTTACAATTAAGAGTGAGCACGGGGGGAGGCTCGAAAGCTCGCGCTGTGTTTAAAAAAGAAACTTATTGCGAAAGGTTTTTGATATTTTATAATATTGTTGCACCAGGTTGCGGCTTGGCAGACTCTTCAACTTCGATTCTCTCCTGTGCTGGGTCTTGTATCTTACCAGAGCGTGTTTCAACCATCCTACAAATTTATATAAGGGAATAATGAGATAACTCTATTTTAAGTAGCCTCCCGAATAATTTATTTATTTCTCGCTTCAAAGAGAGCAGTGAAGTCACACAGTGTACCTAAATACAAATGATGATTCTATAATACATATATCCTGTTTATAATACATATATTCTGTTTAATAAAATAAATAAATATAAAATATAAATTTGAATTTAAAATATATGTGTGTGTGTGTGAAAAATAATATTCAAATTAAAATAAAATAGGTTCATTAGCCATGAAGCAACAATAGTAAATCGCAATTTTCCTATATCTAGATAATAATGTGAAATTTCAATGGCAACCCTTTGAATGTTACGACACTCTCGAATCGGTTTTCCATTAATCTGCATAAATATTTCCTTTTCACTGCAAGATAGCGTGCCCATTTGTTTCGCCTGACATTTTTAGATTCTCTATGCTTTTTGGAAATGGATTATATTTGTTAATGGCAAACTTCATATCACGCCATACATTATCGATTATAATTAAATTTCAACTTTTTATCTTGTTTTTAAATTCTTTACTTTTTTTATCGTTTAATATATTTGAAGATACTTTTTTTAAAGTATTGTACAACAACAACAAAATCCGCCCAAAATTTGGACGGGTTAAACTTACATCTCAAGTCCATCTGGGGACTTTACATTTTACTTTTTTAAGTATTGTAGCAAAGTATTTAATATTTTATGTACAGATTATTAATTTTGATGTTTATATTATTTTATTACTCTGAGGAAACTTCCCTCATTGCTTCTCTCGTATTTTATCAATTTGAATTTGTGCTGTCCTTTAATAAATTGCCATGTCATCCTGAAGTTTGCCTTTCCTGATTTTCTACGTTATAATATTGCGGATCACTTATATATTAATTAATGTAATTTATGTGTGAACGGCGTTTATTTACATCTTTTCTCCAGTGTTTTTTATTCTTTCTATGGGAAGAATATTATTGATTACTTTTACAACCTACTCATATTCTTTATTAAAATTTAAAAAAATATATATTTTAATAATTTGAAATATAATATTACTAAAATTTGATAAAATATTCGTATTAAGTTGGAAAAACAGTTCTATATAAAAGTATATTTTCAAATTTCTCTTTGGTCCTTTTAGTTCTAATATTGAGTAAGAGATGGCAGCACATACGTACTTGAGACGCTATTGAGTTTTTAGCTTTAAAATGAAGCAGAGCTTTAGATTTTAAATTCTTATAAAAATAACTAGCGGATGTGTACCCGGCTTCGCCCGGGTTTTATCCGAGTGAAAGTTTGCCTAACGAATATTATATATTATGAAGTATAATAAACAATGCTAAAGATTAGTTTTAATTATTAATCAAGATTGTGTGTGAATATGTGAGAAAGATGTAATATCGTTGTTGTTTTCTTGGCCGACTGTTTTACATATGGTGTTATCTTAAAATTGCTTGTTTTGAATATTTTTTTAGATTGAGTTGAATGAATTGCTGATTTTTTTTGTATTTATATATAAATAAAATTAACTCTGTTGAATTTTTTTTGTATTTTATCGATAACAGCAAAGTTATGTATTTTAAAGTTAGGAAAAATATTTTGATGTTAAGCAAAACCTGCTCCATCTCGTTTTACATAAATGTTGAAAATTTGGTCGAAATTGATGCATTGTAACGAAAGTTTTTAGTGATGTCCTCTTATGAAATTTGCATTTTATTAATATAGATATAATATAAATGAGTTTTAAAAATTGTTAAAAAAAAATGCATCGGCCGGGAATCGAACCCTGGCCGCCCGCGTGGCAGGCGAGCATTCTACCACTGAACCACCGATGCTTTAAAAAAATCAAATTCATTTATCGTCGCGACCAGTGCTGCGCCCTAGCGGTAAAAGACTGGAACTAACGCTTTTTGGTTTTTTATTTTTTTTAAAAAGCACATTAACTTTTTTAGTTTTTTGAATAGCCTATATGTTAAACGAAATCTTCAGCTACCTACATGCGAAATTCCATAATGATTGAGTCAGTAGATTTTGCGTGATGCGATAACAAACATCGATTTCGCATTTCATTTTTATATATATAAGGATTTTTCTACATAATATGATGAGATATTTTGTGACTAAATATATATATATATATATATATATAATATTAAATATTTATATTTATTATATTCTCTCAATTATTTATTAACCGGTTTCCAAAATTTAAAATATTTTTCACGCGTATGTTTCTTTTTAAAATGAAACAATTTTCTACTGCCCTTACTGCGATGATAAAATAATGGGAGGGCCTGGCTCATCAGTATATATATTGTTGCTGATAGTAAAAATAAAGGTACAGACAAAGGTGGAGTGAGAAATCTTTCCATAAAGACAAGTAGGAGCAAGATTATATTTCAAAATAAAATAAAAAATATCCTAGGGGTAAAATATATTTATATATATATAATAGAGAGAGAAAAAATTTATTGGATGGGTAACGACAAATATTTTAAGGACAGGTTCCAATACAAGGGAAAAGAATAGAGAGAATGACCTCGGGAAAATGGGGCTTGAAGTCACAAAAGTAGTTAAAATTATTTACAAAGCGGGATTCCAAAAATCTTGACATATGCCTCAGTAGCTTGGTGGAACGAGGAAAAGAAGATTGCTCTAAGTAAAATACAAAGAACCGCACAGAGACCTTTCGCGCTTGCAATATGCAGATGTTACAGCACATTCAGTACTACTGCAGCATTAGTCCTTTCTTGACTCTTGCCTATAGAATGTGTTCTGAATATGGAGGTTGAATATAGCAGTTACCGGAGATCCAATGTGATTCCTATACACGTAAACTAGACCGACAAGCTCTGACAGTAGATTTACTCTGCTCCCAAATGGTACTGCCATCCTGCAGATGTAAAACCTATACAACATCTTAGATCCTCCCAAGAAATAACGAAAACACGTACTATATTCACAGCCGGGTCCAAATCCGAAGATGGATTAAGGACAAGCTAAGACATTTTGATTGGGTGGGCATATTTTAGAATAAATATCTTATATTATTAATTTTGTCAACTCTCTCTCGGTTTTTCAAACCTAATGCTTTGCTATTTATAAGGTTAGAATGGTTCTCTCAACAAGAATATTCAAAATACTACACCTTGCCTCAGACAACCAGTCTTTCTGGAAGCATTGGCTATCGTCTTCAATAAGAGCTGGTCTGTAGTTAGAAAATAAATCCTGATTAACATGCTGTATTTGGATAGGAAAACCGTCACTTTCCCCTGGGTAACCCATATAGGTATAAAAGATATTTAATTTGTTGAGAAATGTCTTTAAATTTCATTTTCCTTTCAAGCCTCTCCCATTACCTAAATCAGTCAACAGAAAGGTATATTACGTAACAGCAATGAGCAATTGACAACCTTCATGAAACAGCAGAAAATGGTACGATTTTATTCAAATGGATAATGTTTGTAGATATGAGACGAGCTATTGGCATTTAAACCTTGGCTTGCATTATTACGGGACATGGGCCATTTTCCTGAGTACTTTAACGGATTCAAAATTAAAAGACCACCTCAGTGACACTGCGGCACGGATTCTCTAGACACTCATCATTACCTCTTCCAATGTCCTACTTTAAGCACCAAAAGCCAAATGCTTAAACCAGCGACCTATTAATAAGTCCCATATTTTCTAACATACAACGACATATGTAGATAGACTTACATATTGGATTTCCTTGTACAAGAGATTAAAAAAGCTCTTGGAACAAACGTCCCGGTGTAGCTTTAGGAGAAGAGACTCACTTTATCAAGGTGACAGTGTTAGGAAAGAGGTTGGAAGATTGTTAGCGCGCGTCCACCCGATATGTCGTCGAACTGGATCTTGGTCAGAACTTGCCCCGTGTTAGTTAGTGCTGTCTTCCCCTTCTGGCCCTAAGCCTCCCTTCGCATTTGAACAAAAACTGGCTTTGGAATTGCCCCTTCAGACCCACAGCGCAAGGTACCAAACATTACCCTTTCACCTTAAACCCTATAGAAAGAGGCCTAAAACAATTTTTTAGTAAAATAATCATGGGAATTTAATGACCTATGTAGACTGCTAGAACGGCTAACGCGAATTCGTCATTAAGCGGAAGATTATTAAGAGGTTCCGACCTGTATATGATGGCATGGCGGTTTGGAGAGTTTATTTTAAATATAATCACTTTATACCACACCTTATGATTTTTCAGTTTATTTCAAACGTATTTATATAAAATTTTTGTTCACAATTATAAAAATCGATACGTTTATAGGTTTTTAATATATGATATATGATATCATATATCATATTACACACATATAAAAGCATATTTATATATAAACATATATATTTCTTTATTTTCAGTAAAGAGAAAATGTAAATAGTTACAAAAGCCTTCGCTAGATGGCGACTTTAGATTTGTGCTAGTGGATATTTATTTTAGACAACTACACACATTCCAATTTATGTCATAAACTAAGAGATTTTTTTTATGAGCCTCAACTTAAAATCTTGATGTAATTGTCAATACGACAAACTTGTTTTCCATATGCCTAATTTTTATGCTCATAAAATATTTGTTAAAATATTTATACATATTCAGGCCCCGGGCAGTTGGCGTTTCTTGCGCTCCAGGGGCCTGGGTTATCCTTATTTCTCTATCTCTCTCTATATACATATTCAGGATCAAGAATATGCGCAAGGCATTTATCAAAATTTATTTATCATTTTACTAAAATGTACTTCAAGATAATGTACTTATCAGAAAGCTTCTGTAATTCCTTTTAATAAAGTCGAGGTTTTACATATTACCCATTTGGTAAAATAAAAAGTGTTAGAAAAAACATTTGTTTTCGTCTTAAAATATAGCATTATCCTGTTGCATATGCGAAGGGAGAACATTTTGAAGAATATTTAAATCTAATAATGCCTCGAAAGGGGTACCCATCCCTTGAAAATTGATTAAAGCTATGCATTTTAGCTACAAGGAAATAAGATCTAAACCAAATAAATTAATAGTGTGTAACGTTTCAGTAACAACGCTGTTACCGAAACGTCACACACTATTAATTTATTTGGATTATGTCTTATTTTATTGTAGCTATAATCTATAATCCAAATTGTGCTTTATCAGATATGAATTTTATTGTTCGCTCCTGTGTAAGAAGAAGATAGTGATAAAGAATGTTCCAAAGCTGGTGTTGTGGTACATTCTGTATCGAGTGATAAACAATTGCATTATTTTGAAGCTTTCTTAATAAATAAAGGTGCGGGTATCTGAATACCACCATCACACAATTGTGTATTGTAAACGTAGATATAATAAAATCGAATTAAGCGTCTGATATATAATACAAAGATTCACTATCCTAATATCAATATGATTCAGAAATGCAACCTTAAAATATTTTTGTGTCCTCTAAAAAATAAATTTCGATATTTTAAAATATAATGATAATATACGTATATACTATAGTACCTCTCTTGTTGTTCAAAGCAACCAATAAGCTAAAAATGTCGCACGCTGATTAATTGATTAAGGTCAAGTGAGGGTAGAGAGCCAATCAACGGCCGAATAAACCAGACTCTATATGAATATATATAATGTTTAAAATATCTGTTTATAATAATATTCTCTTTCTAAATGCTATTTGGATTTTCATATTGGACCCCCAAACGAATTAAAAGATTGATTTTTGTTTTGGAGCCAATAAATACATAGCACCAAGAATGATACATGTAGATAGACATGCATATTATATTTACTTGTACAAGAGACAAAAACAGCTAAACGTCCCGGTGTAGCTTTAGGAGAAGAGACTCCCTTTATCAAAATGACCATAATTTAGCGTGAAGCCCTCCCCCGCTCTCTCTCTCTCTCTCACGGGAAAAACAGGTTTTTTTGGGGGTTAGACAGACAGTTTTTGGACAGTGTTAGGAAAGAGGTTGAAAGATTGTTAGCGCGCGTCCACACGATATGTCGTCGAACTGGATCTTGGTCAGAACTTGCCCCGTGTTAGTGCTATCTTCCCCTTCTGGCCCTAAACCTCCCTTCGCATTTGAACAAAAACTGCCTTGGGAGCTACCACTTCAGACCCACAGCGCAAGGTACCAAACATTACCCTTTCACACAAAACCCTTCCCGTAGATGACCGATTTACGCCTTTTTTAAACCATATATATTAAATAATAAAAACGGCGTATTCTTGGATTTATTTTGTAAATGTCAATATTTCGACTAGGCTGTTCACCCATCTTCTCGTAAACTTATCATTCACGTGATGCACAAAATAGAAAAAAAGTGGATTAATTTAAAATCCATTTAAAATGGATTGCTCTTTAATAATATATATTATGGAATATAATAGGTAAAAACAATAGCTAAAATTGTATTGATAAACTAAAAAATAGTTCTTTATTAAGAAGAATATGGTAGTAAATTAAAGAGAATTTTGGTATATTATTTTCACAGATATTGAAGTAATTAAATTATGAACATTTTAACACTTTGTTTTTTATTATCTAAATCAGCAATTCTCTACCTCTAAAGACCTTATCGTGATTATAGAAAATATAAGATGAAAGGGCTTGGCTCATCAGTGGTAAACCCTTTCAGCTGTTGCTCCAAATTCACACACACATCTCTAATTTATAATACAATATAATGCGGCTTATACTTCATCCCTAAGGTTAGAAATAATCGTTATTTCTCCTTAAAATAAATTTCGATTTTTCGTTCAAAAGAAACACATGCGGGATAAATTTCAAATGTCGTTCTACATCTCTAATTATAGAAAATGTTATATGCAAGTGCTCATTAATGATGAGCCCTGTCATATAATATTTTCAATCATCGCAATAAAGTCTGCAGAGTAAAGGAAGTTGATGATTTATATAATAGAAAACATAAGTGTCAAGAAATGCATAACATTTATCCGATAGATGACGTTCTAAATATAACTTAATTAAAATAATTATCGAAGATCTTATATATTGAAAACGAAAATGCAGAAAAATTAGAAAATGCTAGTTTTCCTCACGCACTCATACATGTTCTCTTTATACATAGGATACAATAACATACTTTCAAGTAAAAAAAAAACGAAGCGGTTTACATTTTATTATTAACAAAAATAATTATGATTTCCTAAAAGTGGTATTTGATGTTAATACAAAATCTTTTATATTACGATGCATTAGCGCGCCATCTGTTATCAAATTACGAAACTATTTTAGACGCGTAATATTCTTTTAAAAATAAAACAATTTCTACTGACCATATATATTTATATATTTATAATTATATGTAATTCTGCTGTCCTAAAAGCTTATGTTCATCTAAAATACCCATTCTCGAAGAGTCAAGCATCAGTATCACTATAAAAGGAAGTTCCAAAAATGCAATATAACAGCGGTAAGGTAGATTAAACAGGAGAAACCGCTGGGAGGGTACACCACTGATGAGCCAGGCCCTCCCTTTAATTTTTCCAATGCAGTAATGGCAGTAGAAATTGTTTTATTTTAAAAAGAATATTACGCGTCTAAAATACTGTAGTTTCGTAATTTGAAAACCTTTTATATTCATATATGAATCTAAATACACTCTCTAGATGACACATTTCAAACCTTATATACGAATGTAAAAAAGTTGAAAACAATATTTAATTGAAAGAACATTTTTAAAAATTAGATTTATACATTCTCAAATTGTGTTATTAAAGCTTTAAAGAGAGAGAAGAGTATTGCAAAGAATTAGAAACTACTAGAAAATATAACTGACTTCGCAAGGGTTTTAGCCGAGAGAAAGTTTATCGCAAGGTTTTTAGCCGAGAGAAAGTTTGCCTAACGAACATTTGCTAAAACAATATTTCCGGGGCAAACATCCACACTCTACTGAGTCTATTCTTGTCAAGATAAATTGATGTTGGTTACTCTTCTCCACCAAAACTACTAAAAAAAACTTTGCAAAATCTTGCAAGAAGGTAGCTGAATATATAAATTAATATATACTATTTTCAAAGACTAAAATTAGACAAATAACAAATCATATCACATATTTTGGAGTTATAAAATCATAATAAACAACATATACCGACTCTAAATCACCCAGAAATGTGTGGATACCTTTTTTCTAATTAAAATTAGGTATGACAATTCGACACTATTATAGACGGATATGATTCTTTTAAAAATTAAACAATATCTACTACCCTTACTGAAATGGAAAAATTATCGGGAGGGCCATAATAGATGGCGCGCTAATGCATCATAAAATAAGGTATATGTCGTAGCTAAATGAAGAGGCGCAACCGTTATGCCAAGCGAACAGCGCGCCCGCGATGTCTGCCACTTTATTTTTTGTACCGCCTTTATACATGGATGAATTTACATATTTACATTTTAACGCAAGCGTAACATATTTACATACTTATTTTGACGAGAATAAATTGTATCTCTTGGCATTAACTATACAAATTATGACAGATGAAACCCTGTGTGGAGTCCTGCTCCATCTGGCAGAGAACTGCGAAGTAGTGACGGAGGTAGAATGCAACAAGGGGGTTGTTAGCACGTTTTCTTTGATGTTTCTTCTAGAAAGAACGAGCTGACTCAATTCGATTCAATTCGATTTATTTCACACAACAAAAGAGAATTACACTACGATTTAATGCGATTTAGTTGTATTTAACACAAAAGAAAACAGAAGAAGAAGAAAAACAACAAAAAGAATGATGATAAGTAGCACTAAAATTCTATGAATATGAATTATAATTAATTAATAAAATACAATAATAATAATAAAAAATAAAACCTAACAAATATGAATTATAATTAATTAATAAAATACAATAATAATAATAAAAAATAAAACCTAACAGGTGTCTTCCAAGTAGTCAAGAAATTCTGCCACGACCAAGGAAACGTGACAGCGATTGTTGACGGCCTGCCGATTGGACACATCCCTGAGGCATTTGTCAATAGACTCATCAATGAACTGATGAGGTAAAGCTCCACCAGGAGAAAAATGTTCCATTCAACGTGGAATAGGCACTGGTGAAGCCGGAGGAGCCTGGACAGAAGGGGCAATACCCTGGATTCTATGTTTTCACCATTCCTGGCAGACTTCTCCGCCCTGTGATCAGACCAACTTCAGAAATAATGCCATCATCAAAGTCCGGATTCCACGTCCAATCAACATCGGAGACAAGTTCTGCTGTCGTCACGGCCAGAAAGGAATCTCCAGTATTTTGCTGAGACAAGAGAACATGCCCTTCACTCAGGACGGCATGACTCCAGACATCATCTTCAATCCAAACAGTTTCCCTTCCCGTATGACTGTGTGGTTGCTCATTGAAGGGATAGCTGGGAAGGTGGCGTCTCTCACAGGAGAGGCTCAGCATGCCAACTTGACGGAGGACCTCCTAGGTCAACCTGCCCTCGATCACTACCAGGATCTCATGCTTCAATTGGGGTTCAACTACGAGGGCACCCAAATGATGATGAGTGGAAGAACTGGGAAGCCGATGATGATTGAAGCCTACACTACTAGCACACTACCAGCGGTTACGGCACATGGTGGAGGACAAGTTACAGTGTCGACTCTTATCTGTCGTAGCTAAATGAAGAGGCGCAACCGTTATGCCAAGCGAACAGCGCGCCCGCGATGTCTGCCACTTTATTTTTTGTACCGCCTTTATACATGGATGAATTTACATATTTACATTTTAACGCAAGCGTAACATATTTACATACTTATTTTGACGAGAATAAATTGTATCTCTTGGCATTAACTATACAAATTATGACATATATTTATAATAAATAATATTTGTTAAATCATCATTCGCGTTGGTCAACTATTCACTCCAGAAGAACCCGGTGTTGGAACAGGTATTATTTAACTTAAAACAACATTTTATTTCATAGACAAAACACACACATATATTAATTTTTCCATTGCAGTAAGGGCAGTAGAAATTGTTTTATTTTTAAAAGAATCATACGTGTCTATAATAGTTTCGAATTTTGATAACAGATGGCGCGCTAATGCATCATAACACACATATACATTCAGGTTAAAATTCACTCAGTTAAAACCCAGGTGTTACCCTATTCATTCGGCAAGTTATACCTATTTTAATAAAATGGGTCATGGTTTTATAATCTAAAAATGTGTGTGTGTATTGGACACACTTTAATTTATTATTATTTTTTAAATGTGATACATTTAAAAAATAATTCCAAGCAATTAAATCGGCATGTCGAGAGATGGAGTAATTCGAAAAAAATTCCCCAGAAGAGAGTCATATTTATATAAATCAATTTTATATAACTTAAATAAAAATGAGGGTATTGGATGGCATATGTTATAATATATATATATTGTGAGAATAGATTAAAGAATTATGCTAAATATTATAACGTGATATATAAAGAGCTTTTCCCAATAATTTACATATGGTAAATTAAAAATCAATTAGTGAAATATATAGCCCTTCACATACTTTATGTTTTGAATTAATTAAGGTAAAACTTTAATAAGGCATAAAACTGGCTGTCGTTTTAGACGTGTTTGTAGAACAGATTAATCTTCCAGTATTATTATAAGAAAGCATTTTATAAACAAACGTCATTCACAAATACATATTAGTTTCACATTTTATGACCCCAAAATAAGCAAATTAATCTGATATTTGGCTATATTCAAATTTTAATATCGAATTTTCCTTTAAGATCTTACTATGTTTTTCTCTCAAAAAAGTGTAAATTAGATATTGGTATAAGTACAAATAGACTTTTCAAAGCCTATATTTCAAACGGAATTTTAATCTTTTCACCTACTCGTTAAATTTATAATTTTTATTAGGACTCTTTTTTTTTAAATGGGAAGCGTTAAAGAAGTTTTTTTAACTTTCCTTTAATAAATATATGACCTGGCTTCGCCCGTGTTTTGTTCGAGTGAATGTTTCACTGAAAGAATCCTATTTCTGTCTATTAAAAATGATGGTCTTGAATAGCCCGTGTTCTGCTAGAGTGAATGATGCCCAAAATAATTTTCTTTATTCCCATCAAACATGAGGCAGCAATATATTGTCATGATAATTTTCTGACTAAAAAAAAAGGCAAATTAATCTAGTACTTGAGTGAATTTGATCTTTCTTGGTTAAAAATAGGGGGAGAGAGAGTGTACTCATTCCAATTACGGAGCCTCGTTAGAGTCCCGTATTGTTATTTTTCGTCACTACCTCCCCGTGCCGGGAGTGGGTAATTTGCGCGCCTGCTGCCTTCCTTGGATGTGGTAGAGAGAGAGAGAGAGAGAAGAGAGAGAAAAAACCTCTTCCAGACTAAACTCTATGTCCTGTTAAAATTTCAGTCAGATTGGTTGAATAGTGAGGAAACGTATAAGGAACAAATAAATAAACGTACATACCGAACAATTCTCTTCTGCAAACAATAATGACAAGAGAGAGAGAGAGAGGTTAGTTAGGCCTAAATCAAACACAAAACTATAACGCGCGCCATCAATATATAATAAATAAAATTATTATATCTAAGGTTGTGAGTTGTCTACAAAAAACATGAATCACTTTGGTTTTTGGTGAGCGCCTCTAATTAAATATTTCTTCAGGAAACGATAGACATTTTCCGGATTAGATGGCGCATAGTTTTAGCGTATGACAGGGAAAGAAGCGGTTTAGCTATGATTATATATATTTTATTTTGACCACAAAACATCCATCCGTCGAATCCATTGCCAAACATAGTAACAATATAAATTGTGGAAAAGAGGTAAAAAAAAGTGATTTTTCACCAAGACAACGTACCAGCATATTCATTCGGAGTTGTCGCAGTCAAACGGCATGAATTGCTGCTGCGCCTACATATTCGCCAGACATGGCCCCTGTGATATATATTTGTTCACAAACATAAAGAAATGGTTAGCATGAAAGAATTTTGGCTCAATTTAAAAAGTCATCGCTGAGATGGAGGCGTATTTTGGAGACCTCAACCTTTCTATATTGAGCAGGGATGGGACCTTGGGAAGAATGTATATCCCTAAAAGAAAGCTATGTGGAAAATAATTAAATAAATTGATTTTGAAAAAATTGCGTTCCGAACATGAGTAATTATTGAACCGCTCTCGAATCTATTAATCACATTATAATAGAATGAAAGAAAAAGAACTATTTCATTAAGGAATTCGATTGTCCTACAAATTGTTTACAAGTCATCAGACAATGTTATCTGTCAATTCTTCAGACGAAATTTGGTAAAAATATTGAAACACAGATTTCTCAAGATTCATAATTTTGTTATATGTAATTTTTATTACGAAAAATTCCCTATATGAAAATTGCTTTAAATTTTGTTGTATTTGGGCATATTTTGAATACATTTCTGAATTCTCTTCAAAAATCTAAATCTAAAAATAGATATCTAGATAATGTGATGGATTGAAAATATGCCTTTAGAGAATACTGACTTCCAAGTAAACATTAGCGACTCTATATGTCAAATATTTAGTGTAACTAAACGTCTGAAATTCTTTGCGCATTGAAGTATATCTATAAATGGTAATATATTTTTAAAATTAGCTTTTAAATTATTTATAAAAATTATTAATAAGCGAATGGTTGATTGAACTGGCAAAAATTCTGGGAGGGTTCTTCACTGATTAGCCAAGCCCTCACAATATTTAAATCGTTTTTTTTTTGCTTATCCCTAGTACACGTGGTACATGCCATTATAATCATGGTGGGTAGAAGAAGGCGACTGCTTTTACTGTAAGTGCATCACATGTCTACATATGTGAAAAGCAATTCGACTTTGTACTTACAAATGTGCCAGAGCCTCATTTGGTTACTTGCACTCGCTGGTGGGGTTGGACTTTTGCAAGAATCGGGGGCCATTGGATAATTTTTTTTTAATCAGAAAAAAAGTGCCCAATGCGGGTATCGAACTCGGGTCGTAGCGGTCGAAAATCAACGTTTTGACTACCCTTCCACCGACCCCCTCATATTTAAATCGTAGTAAGGACAGGCGCTATAGACAGGTTTAACTGTATAACCAAAATCGTACAATACAATAATAGAGCTCTAATAAACCGTATGGTAGATTAAACTGGCGAAACCGCTATGAGGGCTCATCACTGATGAGCTATGCCCTCCCAATATTTTTCATCACAGTAAGAGAGTAGGGGGTGTGCTATATTTTATATTTGAAAAAATGACACAAAAGTTTTTAATAAGGAAAACTAGATACTTGGGCAAAGAGATTTTTTTATTTTGAGGTGTTTGAAGCATTCGTGAAAATTTTTCTATTCAACGAGCAAATCCAAAACCAAATGAAGAGAGATGTTATCAGGCGTGGATCAGTTTATATTACAGCTAAATATCCATTCAAAATTTGTTCGAAAGCTTGCAATATATCAAAATAAAGAAAGTCTTTGCCCAACGATCTAATTCCAGATTCGAAAATTTCTGGGTAACTATCGCTTGCACAAAAAGTCTAAAATAT
The DNA here is from genome assembly GCA_030710605.1 of Cordylochernes scorpioides. NCBI lineage: Eukaryota > Metazoa > Arthropoda > Arachnida > Pseudoscorpiones > Chernetidae > Cordylochernes > Cordylochernes scorpioides. The sequence goes on from CP092886.1 coordinate 14,926,093, forward strand.
TTTCTATTTTTGTCGTCAGAATTACAATAACTCCATAAACGTACGCATATTAGTTTCAATATCAATTGCTCTAAAGCTTTAATAATGTTGGGGAAATACAATTGAACGTTTTTATATTTGTTTTTAGTTTGAAATGTTTAACCTTTTAGTCGGGCAACGAAATACTGGCAAATATTTTTAATTTTGGTTATAAGTCGACGTTCTGAATAGTCATATTCCCATAAGAGCTCTTCCCCTCAACGTTCCAATATGATCAGGGCCGGGTGTGGGGCGAGCGGGTTAGAAGCAACAGGACGCGCGATCAGAAAGGACGTCTCTAGAAGGTTTCAAAGTGGCTAATAATAATAGTGATACCAAGATGCTACCTACTATTATATATTCATTGTTGAGTCTATAATATTGAGAAATTAGTGTCAAGATTTGGAAGGAAAGGCGTCCGCGGGGAGAGGGAGCATGTGTAAGATGGGGGCGCAGAGAGAGACCTTGACACGGCCTTGAAAATCAACCCAATGTATCAGCGTGTTCTATCGTAGAAATTGGTTTCTTGATTACCAAATTAAAAGTCAAATTTAAATTATTCTTTCTGAAAAATTTTCACTTCATTTATTTTAATTAAGTAGTTAGGAAATTAATCTTTCTTATTAATTTCTATTCGTAACAAGAGACTGATAATTTTAATTAAGCCTCTTCAATTTTCTATTCAATTATAAAATGGCCTCATCAGGCGACATGATTGAACTAAACGAATTTTTATTATTTTGATTATTTTCTAAACATTTTCTTCGCAAAATTACACCAATATTCTAATGAATATAACACGTAATGTCGAATTAATCCGAAATGAAGATAATTTCTATACACGAATGAAGATAAAGCTTTGAGTCACATTTAAAAATAAAACATATCATTGTTAAACGACACTTGAAGTTACACCGCATGAGTTTCTTTTTTCCGTTCATCATTACTTTTCATAATTCATCCTTTCATACCTCATCCAAAAAGGTTAGAAATAGTCGATATTTCACCTTGAAATAAAAATTTAATTTTTTCGTTAAAAAGAAACTCATGCGGTGTAACTTCAAGTGTCGTTTTACAATCACAGGCCGCAGTGTATTATATATCATTGTTAGTTGAGAACAGTATCATTTGGCAATTTGTCGCTTTTCGACAGCTACGACCCGGGAATGAATCCACATTAGGAACTTTTTTCTGGAAAAAAAAATTGCTTCAATAACCCCCGATTCTTGCAAAAGTCCGAACCCACCAGCGAGTGAAAGTAACCAAACGGAACTATAGAACACTTGTAAGTGCAAAAATGTCGAACTGATTTCAACATGTGTAAAAACGTGATGCATTTGTAGTAAAAGAAGTCACTAACTTCACCATGATTATAAAGGCCTTTACTACGTGTATTTGGGATACTAATATAAAATAAGTGGCGTTCCTGTGAATTTTCTTAGGTTTCTTTTGCTTGAATATTCTGCGAATTCTTGACGCTTCTCAAAATCACCGACTTTCAACTCGAGAAAAAATCTTTTAATTTTTTAAGGATTATTTAAAAAAACAATTCTTAGTGCTTATCCAGTAAATATTGTGAAAAATACATATTATACAAATGTTTACTTTTGAATTTGGCATTGAATAAAATAAATATCTTATTACAAGTATCTGTATCTTGTATCTCAATCGTGATATTTATATTGGCATTTTAAACAATATTTGAATATCAATTTAAAGGGGATTTTTAATATTATAGAAATTAAGATAAAACAATCTATTTACAACCGATTTGGATACGAGACAAAGAAATTTGAACCCTTATACATGGTCTTGAATCGAGAATCAACTACAAATATATTAACTTAGCAAGATATTGGGTAAACTACTTTTTCCTTTAAATAATATCAAAATATATAAGCTGTATAATATTAACGATTTTCACGGGATTATCATTTTGTGTGGACGTTGCAATTTTATACTTATAAAAACACAAATATATGTAAATATTGCATATATTGGATTTTAAAGAATATTTATTCCTCCAATATTTCGAGGGGTAACTCGCTTCTTTTTATCGAGGAGATTTGTAATTTAAGTTAAATCACGTGTACAGCTGAGCAACTCTCGCTATGCAACATAAAATTTATATCTGATACTTTGGTCTTGTATAACGAGAGTGGCTTACCAGCTCGCGTGATTTAGTACAAATCACTAACAACTTCAATAAAGAGAGGCAATTTGCCCCTCTAAATATATTGAAGGAATAAATATTAAAAACCTAAGACGTGTAGAGTAGAGAGAGAGTTTTATATTTATAGTTGTTAATTAAGAAAAAAGGCATCTCCTGATTGTGCAACTCAAAGTTGCTGATGGTTTGCGCCATCTGTCTGAGTGGAAAAGTACAAAAGTGAAATTGTATTAGGATCAGGTGAATAAATTAAGAAAAAAGGCATCTCTTGATTGTGAAGCTAAAAGTTGCTGATGGCTAGCACCATCTGTCTGAGTGAAAAAAAGTGCAAAGGTGAAATTGTATTAGGATCAGGTGAATAAACTAATAAAAAAGGCATATTTTGATCGTGAAGCTAAAAGTTGCTGATGGCTTGCGCCATCTGTCCGAGTGAAAAAAAAGTACAAAGGTGAAATTGTACTAGAATTAGGTGAATAAACTAATAAAAAAGGCATCTTCTGATCGTGAAACTAAAAGTTGCTGAAGAGTTCCGACAGATGGCGCAAGCCATCATCACCTTCTTAATTTAATCACCTGATCCTAGTACAATTCACATTTGTACTATTTTTCACTCAGACAGATGGCGCAAGCCATCATCACCTTCTTAATTTAATCACCTGATCCTAGTACAATTCACATTTGTACAATTTTTCACTCAGACAGATGGCGCTAGCCATCAGCAAATTTTAGTAGCACAATCAGGAGATGCCTTTTTTTCTTAATTTATCCTCCTGATTCTAGTAAAAATTCACTTTTATACTATTTTTCACATAGTTATCAATTAGTTTTCTCGATCTTTAATATATATAAAGTAGACATGTACTGAATATAGCACCTATTCCTTTTTAAATACATCGTTTAAATGCTTTTTTAAAGGGAGAGTTGCCTCTTTCGGTACATGAATTACATCCTCCCGCAATCTTAGTAAATAGTTAAATATTTACAAGTTTCGACAGATTTCATAACTCCTCTCGTAGGATATTATCAAATCGACGCCGTCCCTGCACTGATAAGGGCCAAATCTCTGAGCCATGGTATGTTGACCTTTGTCTGAATTTGTCAAAACTGATGTTATGGTTCATTATTCATTCACATCTTTGCGTTTTGTATTGGAAGGATAGCCAAAATCAATTGTTTTAATACATATTTAAAAGGAGAGCTTCCTCTTTTGGAACATAATGAATATATTTAAATTATTTTCATGTTGTATATATTTTATGCTTATAATCTCTCTATCTCTCTTCTTCCAACAAGATCTGAAGTGCTGTAGTGACTATGACAGGAGTTACTATAAATAAACATATATATAGCGCTACTATATTGTTATTTGCATATTTATGAGTCATTTATAGGATCATTACGTTATTTTAAAGCTATCCACTGAATATATTTCCCAAATAGATTAATTATTTACGAATATATATTTTGTTAGTAGCCACTGTATAATATACACGCGCTACTATATCATTTGATGAATAAATTTAAAAGTGTTATATACAATGTTGCTATCTGCTTTTAAACAAAATCTGAGGGAGTTTTATACTTTAGTAAATATTTCAGCTATCCTAATTGGCAAGCACTGCCAAGTTGCCTCTAACAAGCTAAACACACATTCCCCGTATTCCTTACACTTCAATAGTTGCTTTTCCCAATTTCTTTGAACGAACAAAGAGGATTCAAACTGGATAATAGGGACGCTACTGGATCTTAACTCTATCTTAGCTTTCGTGAAGTTGTTTACTGTAGGGTCTGAATACTGTTAAATCAACACAGTTAGGTAACCCAAACGAAATTGATGTTTTAGTTTCATATATGACTTTGAACAAAATTTCAGCTTTCAGCATATCAGAATAGAACAAATAATTTTAAATTTTCACACTTTAGTACTTTTTGAAACAAAATATTTTAATATTTTATTAACATTTAATAAAAACTAATATATGTAGTATAAGTTTAATGTTTCTTCAAATAAAAGACACTTCGGCCAGTAAGTCTTTTTACTGGTCGAAGTGTCTTTTATTTGAAGAACTATGAATGCCGACCAGGCAACCTCTATCTTTACGATAAGTTTAATGTTATACAACGTTTTTAGCACACATAATAATAATAATACATATATTACCAGAGAGCCAACAAAATATTTCCTTCTATCTAATAAAAATAAAATGAATTTCTTTCTAGATTATATTCAATATTTCTAGATTTCATATGCTTGAAAAAGGCCCTTATATTGGGGGGATCTATATATTAACTTATAATAATAAACAAAACATTTTATACTATATTTGAAGTTGGATCTCTTGTGACAGCACATCCTGCGAGAAGCCCCTTCAACACCCGAGAACAACAGATTTGTAGTTAAACTTCCGCATACTGTGGCCAATGTCTGACATTCCTTCCACAGTCTCCTGTTTCACCTTCGGAGAGATTCTCTATCAGGTTACATTGGGCCCTGGTTCTGGAAAAAGTACTTTATAGACTTCTAAGAAGTCCAGTCCTCTGTTTATACTGAAGCAGTGCAGCAAAGAAGATGAAGAGAATATGTGGGCAAGGCAAGAAAATAAAGTATGCAGGGCCCCCTACACAAGGAAGTGTTGATTGACAGATTCCAGAAGAGGGGGCGGCAGACAGACAGTCCAGCTGGTGCCGTCAGGAAAGAAGGAGCTGAGAGAGCGGTCGGCCTGAACGGGGTTTGTGCGCCGAGAGGACACGGCAAGTGTCGGGAGAAGTAGTCTGGTGACAACGAGATCTACGGCAAGAAGAAGACGGCGGAGAGTTACCTCCGGGGCGAGTGGATGGTCCTGCAAGGCAGTGCTAGGAGAGACTGATATCGGAGCGACCTACAAGACGGTGTAGTCCAAGCTGCACGTGTATAGTGTGGAGCGGAACGCTTCACAAGAGGACATCCACGGCGCTAAGGATTCTTCTGACGGGGAGGTCGAAGGCAAGTCCCACTGTTGTATTCCTTCTGTTTAGAGCCATAATAAAGCGATAACTTTAGCTGCAATCCCTTCGAACTCACGTGTGTATCTTTGTGGCAATCCTGAGTAGACAAAGTACGCGAATAGCGTCTGGGTACGACGTAACAATACTATTATATTTTCTTGATATAAGGGACTTTGTGACTAGTCTCTGTTGCTTATTGGGGATGTTGGAGAGTAATGGATTTTTGATTCAGCTAAGATGAACAAGTGACCCGTTCCCTTTTATGTTGTAATATTAAAAATTCGTTGTCATGGTTATTAATATTGCGCTTATGTTCGGCTATTCGGGTGTTAACATATCTTCCATCTCGCCTACATACACTAATGGACAAAACTTAAGGAAGTGGAAAGTCTTATATCAATATTAAATATAATTTTGAAAGAAACTCATTATTGAATGGTTTAATTTTCATTTAAATATAATACAAGTTTTGTTATACCGACGCAATTTTTTATTTGAGGAATGTGTGGTTCAGCCTTTTTGTGGCGAAAAATGGCAAGTCGTACAATTTCATTTAAGGAAGTAGAACAAACCGAAACTTTGAGAATTATGGTTTTTTCTCGTCATTTACTTGTATTTTGCTTTAATGTATACGCTTAGTAAAGTTACACCCGGCGTTGAAGATATTTTCACGCAACGTACATTGACCGTGGATATAGAAAACTAGAGAGATTTGAATGACTCTTACCTAAATGGAAAATTAGAAAAATCTGAGTGTGTGTGCCTATAGTAAGATCGCTGCACCTCCAGATCAACTCTGAAGACTTCATTACTAAAGTTAGGAAATAATAAAATAACAATTAAAATAATAGAACAACAAACAATCTTGAGAATAGAAGCATTTTAAGAACACAAGAGCGAGTCTCAAGTGACGTGAGCGATCGACATTTTTAGCCCTATAGCATTGGCTTAAATTCTCCTTTTAACCCGAAATTTTTTTTATTTTATTCCTGAATATTCACATAATTCAAGCATTGGAAGGTTTTATAAATCTACAGGATTGATCCATATATAGATTTCAGCGTTGGCGTGTGTTCAACCCACAAACACATTTCTATAATTACCATTAATATCCTTCGTCCTTGCCCTTTAAAAACTTCACCGAAGTTTATTTTTGCTGAATCAACATCTCTATCAAAAGAACTGGTCCCCTACATTAAAATTTGTTTGTGAAATATTTCAAAATTAGGTTCATTAAAAACTCTCTCTTAAAAAAGGTGTGTTTATTTTAAAAGATTATTCTACGAAATTATTTCCAAAATTCTGGTTAGGCAAACATCTAATGTTTTCTCTCAATATTAATGTGTTTAACAAAATAAATTTAATATATTAAATCTCTCTTTCATCGTACATAAACATATTCAACGATATTTAAGTTTATCAAATATGATCTACAATATAGAAAGTATACCTTTATTAGTTTATTAAATGGATATATAAGCTCACTTTTTTCAAAATACAGAGTGATGTCAATATCTTAAATTACTTTGTATCATTCCATTACTCTTTGGAAGTTGCAGAAAATCTATAAAGGTTATGAATCACGTTCCTCGCGCAATAAATCACGTGCAAAGGCTTTATAAAATGAATATTGAATGTTTACATCGAAAAACTGAGAGTAAATACATGTAGAAGAGTAATTTAACCCGAAAGCTTGAGGAATTTGAATGAAGAAACTTATCGCGGAGAACCCAATTCGTTATTTTTAATCATATTTTATGTCTTATCATTATATGTATATTTTTAATGAGGAACGTTAACTAGTTGTCTAACAAATTATGACGTTGCCATTCCATTTAATGTGCTTGCTCATTAAACTCAAGAAATAAGAAGAATAATTAAAATTAATGAATGAAAATGGGGGATATGTAAAAGAAATCCAAGGTACCCCGAGTTTACTCCATAGGTCAGATTATAAATATTTTCCACAATAATGTTTTAAAATTTTTGTATTTAGTTTAAGAATTTTCAAAATATTAGTTTTAATAATTACGTATTTTGAAAATCGACGATAACTAGTTTATATTCATAAATACAGTTGGCGTTCTTATGCTTTGTGAAACTAATTTATCCAATGTTTTTTATTTATTTTACTATACTTTTTTATTATCCCTAGAACACGTGGTACAGGCCATGATAATCATGGTGGGTAGAAGTTGGCGATTGCTTTTACTGTAAGTGCACCACATGTCTACACATGTGAAAAGCAGTTCGACTTCTGCACTTACAAATGTGCCAGAGCCCCGTTTGGTTACTTGCACCCGCTAGTGGGGTTGGACTTTAACAAGAATCGGGGGGGCATCGGAGTATTTTTTTGCCAGAAAAAAAGTGCCCAATTCGGGATTCGAACCCGGGTCGTAGCGGTCGAAAACCAACGGTTTAGACCATCCCTCCACCATATTAATAAACCAATACACACTGCGTACGCATGAGTATTCATTTAATTTTATTTTATCTCGAAAAATTCGCCTATATATTTCTAAAACAAAATGCTGTTTATCCAAAACTTCTGCGATATGAAACACATTGTTAGAAGAGACCAAAGGTAGACGCGGTCTCGTCGCGTCAATCTTTAGTATCTTCCAACAATAATATTCTACGATTCCTTCTAGGGGCCTCCATGGCATCCATATGCAAATCAGGCATCTTCCTTTCAATAAAAGCATTAAAAACAATATATTTAATTGATCTTCTAAAAGACTAGTCGGGTTTCTCTTAAAATCGATAAACATTCACCTTCCAAGCTACCATCTTAAACAAAAATGCTTTTGTGAGACCAATCAGAGATATTTGAGATATATCTGCAAGTATTGGAGACCAAATAAAACTATTGATTAGAAAGCGAAGAAAGTTCATGTCTAAAGCAATTGTCTCCAAGCTGAGAGATAACAGGCTAATTGTCCGTGGCATAAACTACTATGTTTCAAATGACCGCGTTAACAGCCTTAGCAGGGAGGTATTATAGTAATCTACGGATGGCAACTATACTGTACCACAACCCAACCTATTTTTACAGTTAAAACTGTCTCAAAATGAACTTCTCTCTCTCTCTCACTCTACGACAATCTAGACAATATTATATGATCTATAATATAGAAACTATACCTTTATTAGTTTATTAAATGTATATATAAGCTCACTTTTTTCAAAATACAGTGATGTCAATATCATAATTTACTATGTATCATTCCATTGTTCTTTGGAAGTTGCTATTGGAATTGTCACTCATAGGTTCACCTCTGGATAACCGAAATAGGTTATACTTAACACTTGTTTCGTATTTGTTTATATTTTCTTAGTGAGGCCTCCTAGTGAAATAATCTGTTTGGTGATTTTTAATCAAAATAAAATTCTTCATAGTTTATCACTGATATATATATATATATATATAATCTAAAAACTCAAATATTTCTATATTTAAAAAATATATATATTTCATTTTTATTTATTGATAATTCTACTTTTGTTATCGTCGTTTTTAGAATGACTTTCAGTTTTTTTGTAAATATGCGTAGTTAACATATAGGATTAACTTTATAAATTCTATATAATGTGAAAATAACTAATGTGTAATTTTTCCTCAAGTAATTGAAAATAAAAGCTGCTTGATGGTAAATAATTATCTTTTTCTTATCACGACTGCACCTTCAACCCTTTATCTTATCGATCCTTTGTCTTATCAACCCTTTATCTAACAACAAACAAATTATTCATAGAATATATATTTATTTAAGATATATATTTTATAAATAAATTAAATTAAACCTATTTATATTACATATATGTTTAGTGTCCCTACAGTTCCATGTGACACTGAAGTCTTTCAGCGCTTGTTGAGGCAGGAAGTCGTGGAAGGTCTCGGGAGAAATCAATTTATTGGAAATAATGGTTGGTACATGTGTCTGGTCTTGTCGCCGGGATCTCCTTCACGTGGAGGGTCTTCTCACACGGTTACTCCATCCTGAGACACGTTATCAGTGAGTCAGCAACAATTCAACTGGCGCTAAACAGTAATTTTATTGAAAAAATGATATGAAAGTGATATTGTACTGAGACTAGATGAATACATTTTTTAAAAAAGGGATCTTCCTGCAAAAAAATGTTCCTGATGACTTGCGCCATCTGTCGGAATTAAAATTAACAATTAGTTAATTTTTATTCCGACAGATGGTGCAAGCCATCAGCAACTTTTAGTTGTACGATCAGGAAGTTCCTTTTTCTTGAGTGTTCATTGAGTTGGAACCAGTCCATGGTCAAAGCACAACGTATTACAATATTTATTGGCGAAGTTAATCATATAATCCGTTTTAGAAATTTAAAAATTCTATGAATATTCATTTACATGAGGGCATTTACGTTTACATTGAAAATATGTCACATCATTACGCTCAGAACTTAACTTTAACATGGATGGAATTAGAGGTGGGCTGGATTATTCTTTTTAGGAATTCATTCGGAACTGGACAGAGCTAGATCTTCAGGAATTGCCACTCATCGGTTCACCCCTGGATAATCGAAATAGGTTATACCTGTGACTTTTTTCTCATTAATTTATATTTTCTTAGTGAGGCCTGCTACTGAAAGAATCCGTTTGTTGTTTTTTGATCAAAATTGAAATATTATAGAAAAAATATATATATATCAAAAATATTATGAATTTATTTACACTTGTAACAGCCGAATAAATGTTTTAACTGTTATAATCTATGTGAAAAAATAGTACAAATGTGATATTGTACTGAGATAAGGTGCATAAATAAAGAAAAAGGCATCTTCTCATCGTGCAACTGAAAGTTGCTGATGGCTTGCGCCATCTAATGGAATAAATATAAACTATTCTCGTTGATTCTGGAATAATTATAAATCAACGAGAATAGTTGATATTTATTCCGATAGATGGCGCAAGCCATCAGCAACTTTCAGTTGCACGATGAGGAGATGCATTTTTCTTAATGTTATAATCTAATTATGGTATATATATATATATATATATTAATTTTTCTTTAATTAAATAAAAAAACTAAATTACTCTATGAAATGTAAATAAAAAATGAGTAAATGTTTTGAAAAGAAATAATACTATATATTACTTGTACTCTAAAGTTTTTCACGACTAAAAAGAATAAGATAATTTACGTGTATCAATTTTTTTTTTTTAAACTTTTCTTCTAACCAGCGGTGAATGAATTCTGATTCCCTGACAACACTTACACACCAATAGACAAAATATAAGGTAGTGGGAAGTTTTTGATGTCGCCGGTGGTCTGGTTTTTAAAGAGACAGAGGCAATTTTGTTCACACTTTGTTATCTTGTGTTTCTTCAATAAAGGTCACTGTGTATCAAATACAGTTAAACCTGTCTATAGCGCCCCCTCTTGGGACTCACCAAATTAGGGTGCTATAGGGAGGGGGTACTATAGACAGGTCACTTTTAATGTAAATCGCATCGTACTACGTATTTAAAATCGGGCGCTATTTAGAGGGGGCGCTATAGACAGGTTTAACTGTATATTTCAGTTATTGTCTGAATCCCGATATACATGCTAATAGGTACAACTTCCTTAAGTTTTGTCCATGAGTGTAATTTAACTTTATCTATTACAATTTATTTCCTAAAATAAATAATAATAATAGAGGAAAATAAGGCCTAGAGGGGTTATAACTTTAATACAAGGAAGCCCTAATCCGACACATTTCATTTCTAAATACCATTTTATTTATTTGCTATTCTTTCATTGTTATCTACCGTAAAGGAAGTTAGCTCCGAATCAGTTCGTAAATAATTCTTTCAGCTTCATTAAAAATTTATAATTTTGATATAATTTGGAAAAAATATGTAAAATAAGACTAGGTTCGTAAATAATTCTTTCAGCTTCATTAAAAATTTATAATTTTGATATAATTTGGAAAAAATATGTAAAATAAGACTAGGTTTGATGACTTTATAATGACATTAAACGGTTTCACAAAAAATATTTGAGGCACGCAGAAATTCCAGTGAAAGTATGTAAATTCATCTTAATTAATCATTTTTAAACTATCGGTTAACAATTGATCTTAAATAAATTCAAATTTATCGATAAAAGTATATATAATCATTATTTCGTGATTTTTCTGAAAATATCCATCAATTTTAAAAGAGGCTGACATACTTGAATATTTAACTTTTAAAGAAAACGTTTGAACTTCAATATCACTTTTCGAATATCAATAACAGACTCTTTAAATTCACTAAAAACAATTTGAGATCACAGTAAAATATTTTAATTATATTTATATTATTTTATATTTTTTAATAAATTAAAATTTTAATATTCAACGCTGGCGCTTGGATAGTGTTTCAAAAATTTAGTTTTCGTGGCATTCTTAATTATATTTTCACTGTTGAAATGTCTTTTTTTACATTTCAATAATATTTTCAAGATAATTTCCATCACTTCTAGCTACTAATTATGTTTATTTACTCATTTTTCATCAATTTCATTATGATTTTTCTGTGTGAATCTTTTTCATTAAATTTTCTTTTGTCTTCAGAAATATATGATACAGCGGTTAGTAGATGTTAATAATAATCAATTAATAATAGTTTTCTAATAGTAAAATAATTAATAAAATAAATTAAAAGAAACTAAATTGTACTTATATTTTACAATTTTTTTAAATCAAAATGAAAGGCGTTTTTAAAATTGAGACACGTTAAAATTTCAAAATTAAATTTTAATAAACATTTTTCTTAAACCTAAAGAGAGATGCATAATATAAAACGATAATATACTTACCGATTTTATTATTTTTGTAAATTTTCCAAACGATATATATATATATCGAAACTCAAATGGAGACCAGATCATTGAGTCAAAACCTTTGATCTTCTCCGAAAGAATCGGTTAGCATCAAACGAACCGGCCTTTTGTTCCGACTCACTGATCGTCCTCTCCTTGAAGGACGTTAGATCTTTGAATCGTTTCATAAACAGGTCGCCTAAGTCTTCTTCTGAGTCAATTTCATTGTTGCGGTTCTTTAATTTAAATTCACTTCCAATGTACACGATGTATAATTAACAATGAATATTAAATTAAAATGTAATATGGCAGATAACGTTATATAGAAAAATTGAGAATAACTATTGATAAGGCACAATTTGGATTATAGATTATAAACACAAGGTAATAAGACCAAATCCAAATAAATAAATAGTGTGTGACGTTTCGGTAACAGCGTTGTTACCATCTTCAGACAAAAGTACTGAATGGTACTTCAGTACTTTTGTCTGAAGATGGTAACAACGCTGTTACCGAAACGTCACACACTATTTATTTATTTGGATTTGGTCTTATTACCTTGTGTTGAGAATAACTACTTTATAACATCGTAAAGATAGAGGCTGACTGTCCGGCATTCATAGTTCTTCAGATAAAATATACTTCGGCCAGTAAATCTTTTTATTGTCGAAACGTCGAGACAATAAAAAGCTTAACTGGCCGAAGTATCTTTTATCTGAAGAACTACTTTATAATATCATAAGACAATCCTTAAAATAAGAGAAACATTTATAACGTCTTGCCAAATACTTTATTTTTCCTGACGAGGACAAAAGAATTTTGTCTAAATGTCAAGAAAATAAAACTTTTTCTGACCGAAGTGTCTGTTATTTTAGGAACTTTGAATGCCGGCCAGGTAACCTTTGTCCTCAAGATCATAAAATATATAAAATAAAAGGATTTAAAAGCGCGAATGTATCTTTTATTCATCGCAGTAAGGACAGTAGAAGTTCGTTTTATGTATAAAAGATACATTCGCGCTTTTATATCCTTTTATTTTATATGTATAGATGGCGCGTTATTGCTTTGTGTTAATTTATTCCTAACTTGCCTTGTCTTTATAGTTTGCTGAAGAGCATTGCTCGAAGCAAATATTTGAATGTAATTCTACTGTCCTATAAGCTTATGTCCATAGTTTACTTGAAAACCATTTCTAAGATTCCATCCTTCAGTGTAGCATATAAAAGCAGAATGATCCAATACAGTATTAGAGCACTGAGAAGCGGTCTGGTGGATTAAATTGGCGAAACCGCTGGGAGGGTTCACCACTGATGAGCCAAGCCCTCCAAATATATTTTTCATCGCAGTAAGGACAGTAGAAGTTCGTTTTATGTATAAAAGATACATTCGCGCTTTTAAATCCTTTTATTTTATATGTATAGATGGCGCGTTATTGCTTTGTGTTAATCATAAAATATGTTTTTAAAATATTCCAGGTATTCAGAACACTCAAGGAAAATATGAAAATTGGTGTAATACATATTCTAAAACAGGATGCCATTATATGGCCACTAATTAATCATCATTTTTAAATTTTACACAAATAAATTTACTGGCAATGCGTTTCTTTTTAAAATCTCTACAGACCTTACTGCAATGATATGATTTAATGAATGAGAGGGCTTGGCTCATCAGTAGTGAACCCTCTCAGCGGTTTCGCCAAATTAATCTCTAGCTTATAGGTCTGTAGAGGTACATACATATAAATTTCAAGGTATTGCATCGAGCAAAGCTCTTCCGCGCAAAACATGTTTTCATAACCATTATATATTAGTAAATTAAATTTTATTGCCCTCTATCGTTAAAATTTTACACAAATAAATTTACTGGCAATGCGTTTCTTTTTAAAATCTCTACAGACCTTACTGCAATGATATGATTTAATGAATGAGAGGGCTTGGCTCATCAGTAGTGAACCCTCTCAGCGGTTTCGCCAAATTAATCTCTAGCTTATAGGTCTGTAGAGGTACATACATATAAATTTCAAGGTCTACAGACCTATAAGCTAGAGATTAATTTGGCGAAACCGCTGAGAGGGTTCACTACTGATGAGCCAAGCCCTCTCATTCATTAAATCATATCATTGCAGTAAGGTCTGTAGAGATTTTGAAAAGAAACGCATTGCCAGTAAATTTATTTGTGTAAAATTTTAACGATAGAGGGCAATAAAATTTAATTTACTAATATATAAAGAAATAAAACACATATTGTTGTATAGCTTTCAGCATGTATATGCTGTATATATATATATATCGGTATTCAGACAATAACTCAGAAAGATATTTAATATACATTGACCTTTATTGAAGGAACATTATATAAGTATTTACGCAAGTTTGGCCTTAAATACCCATTTCTTGGTTTTTCAAGAAGCCTCTGAGTCCAAAAAATCTTTTTGGTCACAGTGGTACAGCCTACTCCACGCTGACGATCGCCAAAAAGCGCGAAACGCGTTCGTGGATGGCATTTCTTGATTTAACAAGAAATTGGGTTGGCCAAATATCAGGGGACAGGCTAAATCAATGATTAGTTGATTTCTGTTCCACCAGATGGCGTTCTGCATTCTGTAAAGCACATGTGCTCCTGGTCAGGATATGCCATTTTTATTTTTTATATAAGTAAGTGTGAACAAAATTCCCTCTGTCTCTTTCAAAAACAGACGACCGGCGATATCAAAGACTTTCCACTTCCTTAAGTTTCGTCCATACGTGTATTCTCATAATTGAAGGTATGCTGTTAATTGAAAATTAATTGTTCAATTCTATAAAATAATCCATTGCATCAATATTGAATAAAATTAATCATTCCTCCAGGGAAAAGTGAATATAGAAATTTATAAAATTATGTAAAATAGTATCCGATTATATTTAACTCGTGTTCTATTTGGCGAATTATTATACCAGGTTTTCTCCTGTAGAAGGGCTTCCGTGCCTGAAAGCTAGAGAATAATAAAAATGTTTTAAAAATACACTTTTCCCTGGAAGAATGATTAATTTTACTCAGAATTGTTCAATATCATCAAAAACACACCTACCTTTCAGCAAGGGACCATATTGACAAACTAAAACTACAACTGATAAGGAACCATAGAGATAGTTTCTATCATTCTTGGTACCAGGTAGAAAACCCCAAAAAACAAACCCTCCAACTAAATAGAAGGGAATCGACACAGTTGGCCAGATGGAAATTTGGTCACCTGCGCCCCCTAGTCTATAAAGAGGGAGCCAAAAGCTTCCCCATGTGCACTAGGTGCAAAACCGAAGTGGCCACTCCCCAACATATACTAAATTGCATTGGAAAGGACAAAATATCCCTGTACAGAGAACCAAGAAGTGTTCTTGAGCTTCTTTATGAGCACGACTTCCAAGATCTTGTCTAAATTAGACTAAAAGGATAAGGGGAAAAAATCAAAAACACATATCTATATATATAAAATTGAATGTCTGTCTGTGTGTGTGTGTCCTCTATGGATTCAAAAACCATACTTCCAATCGCCGTGAAATTTTGGGATATTATTAGGCATATCCCCGGAAAGGTTTTCGAAAAAAAATTTCTTGAATATCTTTAATATCCTTAGAGTTATTTGCAGATTTGTAGCTTTAACTCGCAAGCAGCACCACCTTGCGACGGAGATAGGCTTAGGTCTGCCCCACCCCGTGAGAGAATGGATTCGTCCGGCCGCCGGCCGACAGTCCAAGTACCCACCGACCAATCAGGGCAGAGTTGGTGACACAGCTGTGCCAAGTAGACAAGAAAAAAAAGCCTCGCGGGAGCTTGCCCAAGATGACCTCCGGGAACTTCGTCCATAAACGACCATGAATTTATTCAACCTTATCGAGTATTTTTCAAGGGACCGGGAAAAAATGTTCACTAGATAAAACGATGATTTTGTAATGTAGAAAATTAGGAAAGACAAAATTCAGAATGACACGGCACACAGGGACCGGGAAAAAATGATCACTTTATCAGTTTCAAATTATCAAAATATATCTATTTCTTTTTATAAGTTTATAGAGAATTGTTTTAACAAATGTTCGTTACACAGACCTTTACTCGGGTACCGATTAATATTGATTTTATTCAACTTATCGGGTATTTTTCAAGGGACCGGGAAAAAATGTTCACTTTATCGAGAGATTCGTTAGACAAACCTTTACTCGGGTAAAACACGGGCGAAGCCGGGTACATCCGCTAGTATCAAATAAGAGTAAATATTTCAGATGGCAAAAAATGCACGGTTCTCTCGGAGGAGACAACAACGTGGACCAATTCAACGGCACCAGATGGGCGTTTGTATAAAAAACACTAATGAGTCGCTGCCTAAAACCAACTCGGTCCTAGTTTCAACCGCCACGCCCTTACGTAACACTTTACCTAATTGTGGTGCCATTGCTCTTCCTCTTTGCTGGTTCAATACACATAATGGTTGAGTGGAATTTGTCCGCTTTGCATTGCTAGGATTCAATTTAAGTAAGTGTCGTAATAAAATTCTCCACATCACTTTTAGCGAAGTGAATCGAAGTCAAATATGAATAATATTGAATATGACTTTGAATTATACATTTCTCTTTTTATACAAGAAATAAATTCGGAAGCACACACATTAGGCAAATAACGAATCTCTATTCGAGTATCAATCTTGGTATCAAAATATCACGTATAATATAACTATTATTATTATTTGGAGTTGAATTATTTTAACTTTATTAAAGTATATTATATATTCCTCTAGTGAATCTAAGCCTCTGAATGTTTACAACTGAATAGAATGGGACAAAATTCATAATGTGAAAATATTTAATGTATAAGAGAGTGTGATTAAATATGTGATATTGTAGCAAAGTATTTATTATATTTTATATACAGATTATTAATTTTTGATATTTATCGTAAAGATAGAGGCTGCCTGGCCGACATTCATATTTCTTCAAATAAACGCTTTGCCAAATGTTTTAATTTTTGTTCGCTCCTGACGAGGACAAAAGATTTTGTCGAAACGTCGAGACAATAAAATATTTACTGGCCGAAATGTCTTTTATTTGAAGAAATTTGATATTTATATTATTTATATTTTGCTACTCTAGAAACTTCCCTCATTGCTTAACTTGTATTTTTTAAATGTTGACTTTGTGCTAAATAAATTGCTGTGTCATCCTGAAGTTTGTCTTTCATAATTTTCTACATTACAATATTTCAACAATATAGTACTTTAATATTTCTATTTTACGAGGTGATCTGAAGGAAATTTTTAATATTTCGATTTTCTACAAGAGCTAAATAGAAATATAAACTCTGTGGAATCGATGTTTTCAGAAAATACGTTAATTTTACATAAAATAAGAGTTAGATAAGTACTAGTTATTTACTGGGAGCACGCTACCCACAGTAAACAGGTTAACTTTACACATCCAAGGTGGCAGAGTTCCGTTAGTTACTTGCACTTACAGAATCGACTAGCTATGGGCGCAATTTAATTAAGTAAATGTTTCCCTTGTGGAATCCCAGTCTCGAGGGTCACCAGCTGGAACCAACCCACCTTTGACCACAATATTATAACAATTGAATTAAAACCTAACATTTAAACTTCATTTATTTATTTTCAATTAAAAAGGCATATATATTGGATCAAAATATCATTTAATTTACCAATATTTCAGTTGGCTGAATGCCAACCTTTATCAAGGTATTATAACATATTAGACATACATTAATATGTTATAACACCTTGATAAAGGTTGACGTTCAGCCATCTGAAATATTCGTAAAATAAACGATATTTTGATCCAATATATGCCTTTTTAATTAAAGATTTATTTATGGATTGCTCTATTTTCAAAAAATATATATAAATGTATTCACAAATATTCATATTATATTGTTATACAGTGAAAATTATATATAGAAATTGATGTGATCAATACTTTTTAATGGTTCAGAAAGTTATTTTTGTTTAAAGATTGAAAATTTATAGATATAATTATCATTAGGGGAAAGGCCATTATGAAGGTCATTATAAAGATTTATGTTCATAGAGAGGCATTTTAAAAAGATGTTTATTCATAAGATGTTACGTTCTAAAGAGTCTTTCGTTATAATATGATTCGATATAGAAGGTTATTGGTCAGAAAGCGACATTTGTTATAGAGTCATTTCATTGTACTTCAAGAAGGCATATAGTGGCTGTCGGGGCTAGACCCGCATATATGGTGACAAAGATGGAATGTCGCAGCCAGGACTTGAGACCCCGTCACGTCAGATCGTAAAGGAAGAAACAACCCGTTCCTTGACCTGCTGGTCACGTGGTTCTTTACTTGGTCTTGGATACCTTTTGAGTTGGCTTTACCAGTGTGCTATCATAGTATTTTAGTCTAGTGCTCTTTCTTACCCCTTCCATATTTCACGTAAATTTGTATCTCAAAATTTGGATTGGAT
>CP092886.1:14944657-14989764 GCA_030710605.1 Cordylochernes scorpioides
CGTTGAGAAAATAAAAAACTCTAACTGGCCGAAGTTTCTATTTTTCACAGAAATATAATTATTTTAATATACTATCCTAACACAATATTTCAATCATGATAATTGTAATAAGTATCTTTATTAAGTTAAAATGGAAAGCTTACAAGCGTTTTCTCCTCATCAGGCAATTTTTACGCAGACCTTACAATTTTAACTTAATAAATAAACCTTTTATAATTATTCTGATAATTATATATATTGTTTTCAACTCTTTTGCAATTATTTTTATATAGAAGACTCTTTTTGAAAATAGAGCAATCCATAAATAAATCTTTAATAAAAAAGTCATATATTGGATCAAAATATCATTTTATAATACCTTGATAAAGGTTGGCGTTCAGCCAACTGAAATATTGGTAAAATGAATGATATTTTGATCCAATATATGCCTTTTTAAATATAGGAGAATCTATATTATATACATAGGTTATAAAGGTATTATCCAATCCTAATTTTGAAATACAAATTCACGTGAAATATGGAAAGGGTAAGAAAGAACACTAGACTAAAATACTATGATAGCACACTGGTAAAACAACTCAAAAGGTATCCAAGACCAAGTAAAGAACCACGTGACCAGCAGGTCAAGGAACGGGTTGTTTCTGCCTTCACGATCTGACGTAACGGGGTCTCAAGTCCTGGCTGCGACATTCCATCTTGTCACCATATATGCGGGTCTAGCCCCGACAGCCACTATATGCCTTCTTGAAGTACAATGAAATCACTCTATAACAAATGTCTCTTTCTGACCAATAACCTTCTATATCGAATCATATTATAACGAAAGACTCTTTAGAACGTAACATCTTATGAATAAACATCTTTTTAAAATACCTCTCTATGAACATAAATCTTTATAATGACCTTCATAATGGCCTTTCCCCTAATGATAATTATATCTATAAATTTTCAATCTTTAAACAAAAATAACTTTCTGAACCATTAAAAAGTATTGATCACATCAATTTCTATATATAATTTTCACTGTATAACCATATAATATGAATATTTGTGAATACATATATATATATATATATTTTAAATAGAGCAATCCATAAATAAATCTTTAATTAAAAAGGCATATATTGGATCAAAATATCGTTTATTTTACGAATATTTCAGATGGCTGAACGTCAACCTTTATCAAGGTGTTATAACATATTAATGTATGTCTAATATGTTATAATACCTTGATAAAGGTTGGCATTCAGCCAACTAAAATATTGGTAAATTAAATGATATTTTGATCCAATATATGCCTTTTTAATTAAACATAAATAAATGAAGTTTAAATGTGTTAGGTTTTAATTCAATTGTTATAATATTGTGGTCAAAGGTGGGTTGGTTCCAGCTGGTGACCCTAGAGACTGGGATTCCACAAGGGAAACATTTACTTAATTAAATTGCGCCCATAGCTAGTCGATTCTGTAAGTGCAAGTAACTAACGGAACTCTGCCACCTTGGATGTGTAAAGTTAACCTGTTTACTGTGGGTTGCGTGCTCCCAGTAAATAACTAGTACTTATCTAACTCTTATTTTATGTAAAATTAACGTATTTTCTGAAAACATCGATTCCACAGAGTTTATATTTCTATTTAGCTCTTGTAGAAAATCGAAATATTAAAAATTTCCTTCAGAAACCTCGTAAAATAGAAATATTAAAGTACTATATTGTTGAAATATTGTAATGTAGAAAATTATGAAAGACAAACTTCAGGATGACACAGCAATTTATTTAGCACAAAGTCAACATTTAAAAGGTACAAGTTAAGCAATGAGGAAGTTTCTAGAGTAGCAAAATATAAATAATATGAATATCAAATTTCTTCAAATAAAAGACATTTCGGCCAGTAAATCTTTTTATTGTCTCGACGTTTCGACAAAAATCTTTTGTCCTCGTCAGGAGCGAACAAAAATTAAAACATTTGGCAAAGCGTTTATTTGAAGAAATATGAATATCGGCCAGGCAGCCTCTATCTTTACGATAAATATCAAAAATTAATAATCTGTATATAAAATATAATAAATACTTTGCTTATAATCCCATATTTAATCACACTCTCTTATACAGTATATTAAATATTTTCAAATTATGAATTTTGACCCATTCTATTCAGTTCTAAACATTCAGAGGCTTAGATTCACTAGAGGAATATATAATATACTTTAATAAAGTTAAAATAATTCAACTCCAAATAATAATAATAGTTATGATGCACTAGCGCGCCATCTGTTATCAAAATTCGAAATTATTTTAAAGGCGTAAGATTCTTTTTGAAAATAAACAATTTCTACTGCCCTTACTGCCCTCCCATTAATTTTTCCATTGCAGTAAGGGCAGTAGAAATTGTTTATTTTCAAAAAGAATCTTACGCCTTTAAAATAATTTCGAATTTTAATAATAGTTATATTATACGTAATATTTTGATACCAATATTGATACTCGAATAGAGATTTGTTATTTACCTAATGTGTGTGCCTCCGAATTTATTTCTTACATAAAGAGAGAAATGTATAATTCAAAGTTACATTCAATATTATTCATATTTGACTTCGATTCACTTCGCTAAAAGTGATGTGGAGAATTTTATTACGACACTTACTTAAATTGAATCGTAGCAATGCAAAGCGGACAAATTCCACTCAACCATTATGTGTATTGAACCAGCAAAGAGGAAGAGCAATGGCACCACAATTAGGTAAAGTGTTACGTAAGGGCGTGGCGGTTGAAACTAGGACCGAGTTGATTTTAGGCAGCGACTCATTAGTGTCTTTTTATACAACGCCCATCTGGTGCCGTTGAATTGGTCCACGTTGTTGTCTCCTCCGAGAGAACCGTGCATTTTTTGCCATCTGAAATATTTACTCTTATTTGATATATGTGTTTTTGATTTTTTTCCCTTATCCTTTTAGTCTAATTTAGACAAGATCTTGGAGGTCGTGCTCATAAAGAAGCTCAAGAACTCTTCTTGGTTCTCTGTACAGGGATATTTTGTCCTTTCCAATGCAATTTAGTATATTTTGGGGAGTGGCCTCTTCGGTTTTGCACCTAGTGCACATGGGGAAGCTTTTGGCTCCCTCTTTATAGACTAGAGGGCGCAGGTGACCAGATTTCCATCTGGCCAACTGTGTCGATTCCCTTCTATTTAGTTGGAGGGTCTGTTTTTTGGGGGTTTTCTACCTGGTACCAAGAATAATGGAAACTATCTCTATGGTTCCTTATCAGTTGTAGTTTTAGTTTGTTAATATGGTCCCTTGCTGAAAGGTAGGTGTGTTTTTGATAATATTGAACAATTCTGAGTAAAATTAATCATTCCTCCAGGGAAAAGTGTATTTTAAAAACATTTTTATTATTCTTTAGCTTTCAGGCACGGACGCCCTTCTACAGGAGAAAACCTGGTATAATAATTCGCCAAATAGAACACGAGTTAAATATAATCGGATACTATTTTACATATAATTTTATAAATTTCTATATTCACTTTTCCCTGGAGGAATGATTAATTTTATTCAATATTGATGCAAGGGATTATTTTATAGAATTGAACAATTCCTTTTCAATTAACAGCATACCTCCAATTATGCGAATACACGTATGGACGAAACTTAAGCCAAGCCCTTCCAATATTTTTTTTTCGCTGTAACGACCGTCAGTAGAAAGTTTGTCTTATTTGAGAAAGAAGCATTCGTGCCTGGTGGTTTTATATATTGTAGCGAAATGTTCATTATTTTATGAACAGATTATTAATTTTGATATTTATATTTTGAATATATCTAAACTTGCCTCTCATTGCCTGTCTGGTATTTTATAAATTTTGATTTGTTCTTGCCTTAAATAAATTGCCGTGTCATCCTGAAGTTTGTCTTAACTAATTGTCTAAGTGACAATATTCTATTGAAACAACGTATAAAGACGGCAGTAAAAGAGCTTTGGGAAATTCCTTTTTAAGGGATAGCTGAGATAGGAATATGTGGGTAAACAAGGAATCACTGGGAGGACGAGTAGATTGTTGACAAAGGGAGCTTCCTTGAAGTTGTCACGATACCAGAGAGTGCGATGACAGTAGTGTGTCAGGAGACAGCCTCTAAGTCGACGGCGGGGAAAGCTTCTGGTCAGTAAAGTTCCAGCGAGTGTCCTGGAGTTTACTCAGGCCTCCTGGGTTACGGAGAGGGACGCTTCGTCACATCGGCGGAGCAACGAAAGACGCCGCCAAAAAGATCCGACCAAGATGGGGAGGATGCAAAGAACGGGCATCAACCAAAAGGATCCGTCTAGCAATGGAAGTTATGGGTAAATCTTTTTTTCTACTTATTTTTTAGGATATTTTCAATAAAACGCAAACTCTAGTTGCATCCCTATACACAACTCGGCGTTATTTACATTTTGATGTACACACACTGTGCCCTTAAGCCGACATAATAATATTATTTTTTATTAATGTTTATACCACTTTTTTTTTATTGACAGTGATTTCATAAAATCATATAATTACAGATACGTATTTTTGATATAAAGTGTCATATTTATTAATAATAGTTTTTACAATAAAAAATGATGATTAATTAGTACCCATATAATAGCATCCTGTTTTAGAATATGTTTTACACTATTTTTCACCTTTTCCTTGAGCGTTCTGAATACCTGGAATATTTTTTAAACATGTGTCATGATCTTGAAGATGGAGTTTACCTAGCCGGCATCCGTAGTTCTTAAAATAACAGACACTTCGGTCAGAAAAAGTTTTATTTTCTTGACATTTAGACAAAATTATTTTGTCCTCGTCAGGAAAAATAAAGTATTTGGCAAGACGTTATAAATGTTTCTCTTATTTTAGGAATTGTCTTATGATGTTATAAAGTAGTTCTTCAGATAAAAGATACTTCGGCCAGTTAAGCTTTTTATTGTCTCGACGTTTCGACAATAAAAAGATTTACTTGCCGAAGTATCTTTTATCTGAAGAACTATGAATGCCGGCCAGTCAGCCTCTATCTTTACGATGTTATAAAGTAGTTATTCTCAAATTTTCTATATAACGTTATCTGCCATATTACATTTTAATTTAATATTCATTGTTAATTATACATCGTGTACATTGGAAGTAAAATTAAATTAAAGAACCGCAACAATGAAATTGACTCAGAAGAAGACTTAGGCGACCTGTTTATGAAACGATTCAAAGATCTAACGTCCTTCAAGGAGAGGACGATCAGTGAGTCGGAACAAAAGGCCGGTTCGTTTGATGCTTACCGATTCTTTCGGAGAAGATCAAAGGTTTTGACTCAATGACCTGGTCTCCATTTGAGTTTCGAGATATATATATATATATATCGTTTGGAAATTTTACAAAAATAATAAAATCGGTAAGTATATTATCGTTTTATATTATGCATCTCTCTTTAGGTTTAAGAAAAATGTTTATTAAAATTTAATTTTGAAATTTTAACGTGTCAATTTTAAAAACGCCTTTCATTTTGATTTAAAAAAATTGTAAAATATAAGTACAATTTAGTTTCTTTTAATTTATTTTATTAATTATTTTACTATTAGAAAACTATTATTAATTGATTATTATTAACATCTACTAACCGCTGTATCATATATTTCTGAAGACAAAAGAAAATTTAATGAAAAAGATTCACACAGAAAAATCATAATGAAATTGATGAAAAATGAGTAAATAAACATAATTAGTAGCTAGAAGTGATGGAAATTATCTTGAAAATATTATTGAAATGTAAAAAAAAAGACATTTCAACAGTGAAAATATAATTAAGAATGCCACGAAAACTAAAATTTTGAAACACTATCCAAGCGCCAGCGTTGAATATTAAAATTTTAATTTATTAAAAAATATAAAATAATATAAATATAATTAAAATATTTTACTGTGATTTCAAATTGTTTTTGGTGAATTTAAAGAGTCTTTTATTGATATTCGAAAAGTGATATTGAAGTTCAAACGTTTTCTTTAAAAGTTAAATATTCAAGTATGTCAGCCTCTTTTAAAATTGATGGATATTTTCAGAAAAATCACGAAATAATGATTATATATACTTTTATCGATAAATTTGAATTTATTTAAGATCAATTGTTAACCGATAGTTTAAAAATGATTAATTAAGATGAATTTACATACTTTCACTGGAATTTCTGCGTGCCTCAAATATTTTTTGTGAAACCGTTTAATGTCATTATAAAGTCATCAAACCTAGTCTTATTTTACATATTTTTTTCAAATTATATCAAAATTATAAATTTTTAATGAAGCTGAAAGAATTATTTACGAACTGATTCGGAGCTAACTTCCTTTACGGTAGATAACAATGAAAGAATAGCAAATAAATAAATTGTTTTATGAAATGTGTCGGATTAGGGTTTCCTTCTACTGACGTTATAACCCCTCTAGGCCTTACTTTCCTCTATTATTATTATTTATTATAGATAAAGTTATATTACCCTCATGGACAAAACTTAAGGAAGTTGTACCTATTAGCATGTATATCGGGATTCAGACAATAACTGAAATATACAGTTAAACCTGTCTATAGCGCCCCCTCTAAATAGCGCCCGATTTTAAATACGTAGTACGATGCGATTTACATTAAAAGTGACCTGTCTATAGTACCCCCTCCCTATAGCACCCTAATTTGGTGAGTCCCAAGAGGGGGCGCTATAGACAGGTTTAACTGTATTTGATACACAGTGACCTTTATTGAAGAAACACAAGATAACAAAGTGTGAACAAAATTGCCTCTGTCTCTTTAAAAACCAGACCACCGGCGACATCAAAAACTTCCCACTACCTTATATTTTGTCTATTGGTGTGTAAGTGTTGTCAGGGAATCAGAATTCATTCACCGTTGGTTAGAAGAAAAGTTTAAAAAAAAAAATTGATACACGTAAATTATCTTATTCTTTTTAGTCGTGAAAAACTTTAGATAACAAGTTATATATAGTATTATTTCTTTTCAAAACATTTACTCATTTTTTATTTACATTTCATAGAGTAATTTAGTTTTTTATTTAATTAAAGAAAAATTTATATATATATATATATATATATACCATAATTAGATTATAACATTAAGAAAAATGCATCTCCTCATCGTGCAACTGAAAGTTGCTGATGGCTTGCGCCATCTATCGGAATAAATATCAACTATTCTCGTTGATTTATAATTATTCCAGAATCAACGAGAATAGTTTATATTTATTCCGTTAGATGGCGCAAGCCATCAGCAACTTTCAGTTGCACGATGAGGAGATGCCTTTTTCTTTATTTATGCACCTTATCCCAGTACAATATTACATTTGTACTATTTTTTCACATAGATTATAACAGTTAAAACATTTATTCGGCTGTTACAAGTGTAAATAAATTCATAATATTTTTGATATATATATATTTTTTTTCTATAATATTTCAATTTTGATCAAAAAACAACAAACGGATTCTTTCAGTAGCAGGCCTCACTAAGAAAATATAAATTAATGAGAAAAAAGTCACAGGTATAACCTATTTCGATTATCCAGGGGTGAACCGATGAGTGGCAATTCCTGAAGATCTAGCTCTGTCCAGTTCCGAATGAATTCCTAAAAAGAATAATCCAGCCCACCTCTAATTCCATCCATGTTAAAGTTAAGTTCTGAGCGTAATGATGTGACATATTTTCAATGTAAACGTAAATGCCCTCATGTAAATGAATATTCATAGAATTTTGAATTTCAAAAACGGATTATATGATTAACTTTGCCAATAAATATTGTAATACGTTGTGCTTTGACCATGGACTGGTTCCAACTCAATGAACACTCAAGAAAAAGGAACTTCCTGATCGTACAACTAAAAGTTGCTGATGGCTTGCACCATCTGTCGGAATAAAAATTAACTAATTGTTAATTTTAATTCCGACAGATGGCGCAAGTCATCAGGAACATTTTTTTGCAGGAAGATCCCTTTTTTAAAAAATGTATTCATCTAGTCTCAGTACAATATCACTTTCATATCATTTTTTCAATAAAATTACTGTTTATCGCCAGTTGAATTGTTGCTGACTCACTGATAACGTGTCTCAGGATGGAGTAACCGTGTGAGAAGACCCTCCACGTGAAGGAGATCCCGGCGACAAGACCAGACACATGTACCAACCATTATTTCCAATAAATTGATTTCTCCCGAGACCCTCCACGACTTCCTGCCTCAACAAGCGCTGAAAGACTTCAGTGTCACATGGAACTGTAGGGACATTAAACATATATGTAATATAAATAGGTTTAATTTTATTTATTTATAAAATATATATCTTAAATAAATATATATTCTATGAATAATTTGTTTGTTGTTAGATAAAGGGTTGATAAGACAAAGGATCGATAAGATAAAAGGTTGAAGGTGCCGTCGTGATAAGAAAAAGATAATTATTTACCATCAAGCAGCTTTTATTTTCAATTACTTGAGGAAAAATTACACATTAGTTATTTTCACATTATATAGAATTTATAAAGTTAATCCTATATGTTAACTACGCATATTTACAAAAAAACTGAAAGTCATTCTAAAAACGATGATAACAAAAGTAGAATTATCAATAAATAAAAATGAAATATATATTTTTTTTAAATATAGAAATATTTGAGTTTTTAGATTATATATATATATATCAGTGATAAAATTTATATATTATTTAAATATAGTATTAAAATATTTTTATCAACATTGTTAAAAATATAATTATTAGTTTTTTTATTTTTAACATGAAAACGGAGAGAGTTTTGATGTAAAAAAGTGGATTATAAATTAAAAGCCTATTCTAAAAAATTATGTTGTGTGGATTGCTAATGAATCTAGCATCCACAGAATCATTTCAACTTCAATGTTTAAATTCTTATTCGAATAATTGCAATTTAGAATAAACAAAGTTATATTCTCAAGAAATGAAACAATCAAATCACGAATTTTTCTTTTTCAGATAAATAAAACCTGCTACTGTCCTTAACTGCAAAAAATATGTAGTGATACCCTTTTCCAGCGGTTTCGTCAGTTTAATCAAATATACCGCTTTTTAGAACACAGATATAATGTTGGGTGATTTTGATATAGATAAAGATATAACTTATGCTGAAAAGCCATTGATATTCCAATACATAATTTTGGGAGGATTTGGTAGCACCTTCTAATAGTAATTTTATTTGAGGAAATTTATTTTACACAGAATCCAACATATTGAAAAATAAAATAGGCTACAATAGATTTAATTTATCAAGCAGAAAAGAAATTGCTAACTATAATGAAAGAAAATTACAGGAATACACTATGAAGAATTTTATTTTGATTAAAAATCAACAAACAGATTATTTCACTAGGAGGCCTCACTAAGAAAATATAAACAAATACGAAACAAGTGTTAAGTATAACCTATTTCGGTTATCCAGAGGTGAACCTATGAGTGACAATTCCAATAGCAACTTCCAAAGAACAATGGAATGATACATAGTAAATTATGATATTGACATCACTGTATTTTGAAAAAAAAAAGTGAGCTTATATATCCATTTAATAAACTAATAAAGGTATAGTTTCTATATTATAGATCATATAATATTGTATAGATTGTCGCAGAGAAGTTCATTTTGAGACAGTTTTAACTGTAAAAATAGGTTGGGTTGTGGTACAGTATAGTTGCCATCCGTAGAATACTATAATACCTCCCTACTAAGGCTGTTAACGCGGCCATTTGAAACATAGTAGTTTATGCCACGGACAATTAGCCTGTTATCTCTCAGCTTGGAGACAATTGCTTTAGACATGAACTTTCTTCGCTTTCTAATCAATAGTTTTATTTGGTCTCCAATACTTGCAGATATATCTCAAATATCTCTGATTGGTCTCACAAAAGCATTTTTGTTTAAGATGGTAGCTTGGAAGGTGAATGTTTATCGATTTTAAGAGAAACCCGACTAGTCTTTTAGAAGATCAATTAAATATATTGTTTTTTAATGCTTTTATTGAAAGGAAGATGCCTGATTTGCATATGGATGCCATGGAGGCCCCTAGAAGGAATCGTAGAATATTATTGTTGGAAGATACTAAAGATTGACGCGACGAGACCGCGTCTACCTTTGGTCTCTTCTAACAATGTGTTTCATATCGCAGAAGTTTTGGATAAACAGAATTTTGTTTTAGAAATATATAGGCGAATTTTTCGAGATAAAAGAAAATTAAATGAATACTCATGCGTACGCAGTGTGTATTGGTTTATTAATATGGTGGAGGGATGGTCTAAACCGTTGGTTTTCGACCGCTACGACCCGGGTTCGAATCCCGAATTGGGCACTTTTTTTCTGGCAAAAAATACTCCGATGCCCCCCCGATTCTTGTTAAAGTCCAACCCCACTAGCGGGTGCAAGTAACCAAACGGGGCTCTGGCACATTTGTAAGTGCAGAAGTCGAACTGCTTTTCACATGTGTAGACATGTGGTGCACTTACAGTAAAAGCAATCGCCAACTTCTACCCACCATGATTATCATGGCCTGTACCACGTGTTCTAGGGATAATAAAAAAAGTATAGGAAAATAAATAAAAAACAATGGATAAATTAGTTTCACAAAGCATAAGAACGCCAACTGTATTTATGAATATAAACTAGTTATCGTCGATTTTCAAAATACGTAATTATTAAAACTAATATTTTGAAAATTCTTAAACTAAATACAAAAATTTTAAAACATTATTGTGGAAAATATTTATAATCTGACCTATGGAGTAAACTCGGGGTACCTTGGATTTCTTTTACATATCCCCCATTTTCATTCATTAATTTTAATTATTCTTCTTATTTCTTGAGTTTAATGAGCAAGCACATTAAATGGAATGGCAACGTCATAATTTGTTAGACAACTAGTTAACGTTCCTCATTAAAAATATACATATAATGATAAGACACAAAATATGATTAAAAATAACGAATTGGGTTCTCCGCGATAAGTTTCTTCATTCAAATTCCTCAAGCTTTCGGGTTAAATTACTCTTCTACATGTATTTACTCTCAGTTTTTCGATGTAAACATTCAATATTCATTTTATAAAGCCTTTGCACGTGATTTATTGCGCAAGGAACGTGATTCATAACCTTTATAGATTTTCTGCAACTTCCAAAGAGTAATGGAATGATACAAAGTAATTTAAGATATTGACATCACTGTATTTTGATAAAAAATAATATTATATATCCATTTAATAAACTAATAAAGATATAATTTCTATATTGTATATCATATTTGATAAACTTAAATATCGTTGAATATGTTTATGTACGATTAAAGAGAGATTTAATATATTAAATTTATTTTGTTAAACACATTAATATTGAGAGAAAACATTAGATGTTTGCATAACCAGAATTTTGGAAATAATTTCGTAGAATAATCTTTTAAAATAAACACACCTTTTTTTAAGAGAGAGTTTTTAATGAACCTAATTTTGAAAATTTTCACTAACAAATTTTAATGTAAGGGACCAGTTCTTTTGATAGAGATGTTGATTCAGTAAAAATAAACTTCGGTGAAGTTTTTAAAGGGCAAGGACGAAGGATATTAATGGTAATTATAGAAATGTGTTTGTGGGTTGAACACACGCCAACGCTGAAATCTATATATGGATCAATCCTGTAGATTTATAAAAGCTTCTAATGCTTGAGTTATGTAAATATTCAGGAATCGAATAAAAAAAATTTCAGGTTAAAAGGAGAATTTAAGCCAATGCTATAGGGCTAAAAATGTCGATCGCTCACGTCACTTGAGACTCGCTCTTGTGTTCTTAAAATGCTTCCATTCTCAAGATTGTTTGTTGTTCTATTATTTTAATTGTTATTTTATTATTTCCTAACTTTAGTAATGAAGTCTTCAGAGTTGATCTGGAGGTGCAGCGATCTTACTATAGGCACACACACTCAGATTTTTCTAATTTTCCATTTAGGTAAGAGTCATTCAAATCTCTCTAGTTTTCTATATCCACGGTCAATGTACGTTATTTGAAAACATATTCAACGCCGGGTGTAACTTTACTAAGCGTATACATTAAAGCAAAATACAAGTAAATGACGAGAAAGAAATCATAATTCTCAAAGTTTCGGTTTGTTCTACTTCCCTAAATGAAATTGCACGACTTGCCATTTTTCGCCACAAAAAGGCTGAATCACACACTCCTCAAATAAAAAATAGCGTCGGTATAACAGAACTTGTATTATTTTTAAATGAGAAAATAAAACCATCCAATGATGAGTTTCTTTTAAAATTATATTTAATATTGAGATAAGACTTTCCACTTCCTTAAGTTTTGTCAATGAGTGCATGTAGGCGAGATGGAAGATATGTTAACACCCGAATATCCAAACATAAGCGCAATATTAATAACCATGACAACAAATTTTTGATATTACAACATATAAAGGAAACGGGTCACTTCTTCATCTTATCTGAATCAAAAATCCATTACTCTCCAACATCCCCAATAAGCAACAGAGACTAGTCACAAAGTCCTTTATATAGAGAAAATACAATAGTATAAACAGAAGACTGGACTTCCCATAAATCTCTAAAGTACCTTTTTCCAGAACCAGGGCCCAATGTAACCTGATAGAGAATCTCTCCGAAGGTGAAACAGAAGACTGTGGAAGGAATGTCAGACATTGGCCACAGTATGCGGAAGTTTAACTACAAATCTGTAGTTCTCGGGTGTTGAAGGGGTTCCTCGCAGGATGTGCTGTCACAAGAGATCCAACTTCAAATATAGTATAAAATGTTTTGTTTATTATTATAAGTTGATATATAGATCCCTCCAATAGCCTTCTTCAAACATATGAATTCTAGAGATATTGAATATAATCTTGAAAGAACCCCATTTTATTTTTATTAGATAGAAGGAAATATTTTATTGGCTCTCTGGTAATATATGTATTGTTATTATTGTGTGTGCTAAAAACGTTGTATAACATTAAACTTATCGTAAAGATAGAGGTTGCCTGGTCGGCATTCATAGTTCTTCAAATAAAAGATACTTCGGCCAGTAAAAATACTTACTGGCCGAAGTGTCTTTTATTTGAAGAAACATTAAACTTATACTACATATATTAGCTTTTATTAAATGTTAATGAAAAATTAAAATATTTTGTTTCAAAAAGTACTAAAGTGTGAAAATTTAAAATTATTTGTTCTATTCTGATATGCTGAAAGCTGAAATTTTTTTCAAAGTCATATATGAAACTAAAAAATCAATTCCGTTTGGGTTACCTAACTGTGTTGATTTAACAGTATTCAGACCCTACAGTAAACAACTTCACGAAAGCTAAGATAGAGTTAAGATCCAGTAGCGTCCCTATTATCCAGTTTGAATCCTCTTTGTTCGTTCAAAGAAATTGGGAAAAGCAACTATTGAAGTGTAAGGAATACGGGGAATGTGTGTTTAGCTTGTTAGAGGCAACTTGGCAGTGCTTGCCAATTAGGATAGCTGAAATATTTACTAAAGTATAAAACTCCCTCAGATTTTGTTTAAAAGCAGATAGCAACATTGTATATAACACTTTTAAATTTATTCATCAAATGATATAGTAGCGCGTGTATATTATACAGTGGCTACTAACAAAATATATATTCGTAAATAATTAATCTATTTAGGAAATATATTCAGTGGATAGCTTTAAAATAACGTAAAGATCCTATAAATGACTCATAAATATGCAAAGAACAATATATGTGCAAATCAATAAGCTTGGGGGATAAGTATCTTTCATATACATTTATTTCTAGCTTTCGGGCATAACCACCCTTCGACAGGAAAAATTATAATAGCTACTACAGTTTTCGGATCTAATTTATATTTACATTTGTGAGACGCCCGTGTCCCAAGTGTAATGCGAGGCTTGCCGCGAGAGGGGATGAGATCTTTGAAAAATATGGCCGTTTAGCCCCTTGAAAAATCGGAAATAAAGGATTATTCATTGAATCGCAGAGTTTATGATACAGAGGGGGGTTTGGTGGCTGCAGGGAATATTACATTGTAAATTTCAGGTAAATCGATTTTTCTATTGAGGCTCTGGAATTTGCTTGACAGGATGGATTCAATGATTAGTCTTTGGTGTTTGTTGTTCATTATTCCAAACCCCCCTCTGTATCATAAACTCTGCGATTCAATGAATAATCCTTTATTTCCGATTTTTCAAGGGGCTAAACGGCCATATTTTTCAAAGATCTCATCCCCTCTCGCGGCAAGCCTCGCATTACACTTGGGACACGGGCGTCTCACAAATGTAAATATAAATTAGATCCGAAAACTGTAGTAGCTATTATAATTTTTCCTGTCGAAGGGTGGTTATGCCCGAAAGCTAGAAATAAATGTATATGAAAGATACTTATCCCCCAAGCTTATTGATTTGCACATAATATTAGGGGATTACCTATTAAAAGAACAATATAGTACCGCTATATATATGTTTATTTATAGTAACTCCTGTCATAGCCACTACAGCACTTCAGATCTTGTTGGAAGAAGAGAGACAGAGAGATTATAAGCATAAAATATATAGCATGAAAGTAATTTAAATATATTCATTATGTTCCAAAAGAGGAAGCTCTCCTTTTAAATATGTATTAAAACAATTGATTTTGGCTATCCTTCCAATACAAAACGTAAAGGTGTTGATGAATAATGAACCATAACATCAGTTTTGACAAATTCAGACAAAGGTCAACATACCATGGCTTAGAGATTTGTCCCTTATTAGTACATGGACGGCGTCGATTTGATAATATCCCACGAGAGGAGTTATGAAATCGGTCGAAATTTCTAAATATTTAACTATTTACTAAGATAGTGGGAGGATGTAATTCATGTACCGAAAGAGGCAACTCTCCCTTTAAAAAAGCATTTAAACGATGTATTTAAAAAGGAATATGTGCTATATTCAGTACATGTCTACTTTATATATATTAAAGATCTAGCAAACTAATTAATATATATGTGAAAAATTGTATAAAAGTGAATTTTTACTAGAATCAGGAGGATAAATTAAGAAAAAAAGGCATCTCCTGATCGTGCTACTAAAATTTGCTGATGGCTAGCGCCATCTGTCTGAGTGAAAAATAGTACAAATGTGAATTGTACTAGGATCAGGTGATTAAATTAAGAAAAAAGGCATCTCCTGATCGTGCTACTAAAAGGTGATGATGGCTTGCGCC
Organism: Cordylochernes scorpioides; assembly: GCA_030710605.1. NCBI lineage: Eukaryota > Metazoa > Arthropoda > Arachnida > Pseudoscorpiones > Chernetidae > Cordylochernes > Cordylochernes scorpioides. The sequence continues at coordinate 14,959,929 of CP092886.1, forward strand.
ATCTGTCGGAATTCTTCAGCAACTTTTAGTTTCACGATCAGAAGATGCCTTTTTTATTAGTTTATTCACCTGATTCTAGTACAATTTCACCTTTGTACTTTTTTTTTCACTCGGACAGATGGCGCAAGCCATCAGCAACTTTTAGCTTCACGATCAAAAGATGCCTTTTTTATTAGTTTATTCACCGGATCCTAATACAATTTCACCTTTGCACTTTTTTTCACTCGGACAGATGGCGCAAACCATCAGCAACTTTGAGTTGCACAATCAGGAGATGCCTTTTTTCTTAATTAACAACTATAAATATAAAAACTCTCTCTCTACTCTACACGTCTTGGGTTTTTAATATTTATTCCTTCAATATATTTAGAGGGGCAACTTGCCTCTCTTTATTGAAGTTGTTAGTGATTTGTACTAAATCACGCGAGCTGGTAATCCACTCTCGCTATACAAGACCAAAGTATCATATATAAATTTCACGTTGCATAGCGAGAGTAGCTCAGCTGTGCACGTGATTTAACTCAAATTACAAATCTCCTCGATAGAAAGAAGCGAGTTACCCCTCGAAATATTGGAGGAATAAATATTCTTTAAAATCCAATATATGCCATATTTACATATATTTGTGTTTTTATAAGTATAAAATTGCAACGTCCACACAAAATGAAAATCCCGTGAAAATCGTTAATATTATACAGCTTATATATTTTGATATTATTTAAAGGGAAAAATAGTTTACCCAATAGCTTGCTAAGTTAATTGCAGTTAATTGCAGTTGATTCTCGATTCAAGACCATGTATAAGGGTTCAAATTTCTTTGTCTCGTATCCAAATCGGTTTTAAATAGATTGTGTGTGTGTGTGTGTGTTTTATCTTAATTTCTATAATACTAAAAATCCCCTTTAAATTGATGTTCAAATATTGTTTAAAAGGCTAATATAAACCACATGATTAAGATAATAAGGTGTTTATTTTATTCAAAATACCAAATTCAAAAGTGAACATTTGTACAATATGTATTTTTTACAATATTTACTGGATAACACTAAGAATTGTTTTTTAAAATGCCCTTAAAAATTAGAAGCTTTTCCGAGTTGAAAGTCGGTGATTTTGAGAAGCGTCAAGAATTCTCGCAGCATATTCAAGCAAAAGAAACCCAAGAAAATTCCCAGAAAAGCCACTTATTTTATATTAGTATCCCAAATACACGTAGTACAGGCCTTGATAATCATGGTGAGGTTAGTGACTTCTTTTACTGCAAATGCACCACTTTTCTACACATGTTGAAATCAGTTCGACATTTTTGCACTTACAAGTGTTCTATAACCCCGTTTGGTTACTTTCAGTCGCTGGTGGGTTCGGACTTTTGCAAGAATCGGTGGTTGTTGAAGCAATTTTTTCCCAGAAAAAAGTTCCCAATGTGGGATTCATTTTCGGGTCGTGGCTATCGAAAAGCGACAAATTGCCAAAAGATACTGTTTTCAACTAACAATGATATATAATACACTGCGGCCTGTGATTGTATAAAACGACACTTGAGAGAAGTTAAACCGCATGAGTTTCTTTTTAACAAAAAAATTAAATTTTTATTTCAAGGTGAAATATCAACTATTTCTAACCTTTTTGGATGAGGTATGAAAGGATGAATTATGAAAAGTAATGATGAACGGAAAAAAGAAACTCATGCGGTGTAACTTCAAGTGTCGTTTAACAATGATTTGTTTTATTTAAATGTGACTCAAAGCTTTATCTTCATTCGTGTATAGAAATTATCTTCATTTCGGATTAATTCGACATTACGTGTTATATTCATTAGAATATTGGTGTAATTTTGCGAAGAAAATGTTTAGAAAATAATCAAAATAATAAAATTCGCTTAGTCCAATCATGTCGCCTGATGAGGCCATTTTATAATCGAATAGAAAATTGAAGAGGCTTAATTACAATTATCAGTCTCTTGTTACGAATAGAAATTAATAAGAAAAAATTAATTTCCTAACTACTTAATTAAAATAAATGAAGTGAAATTTGTTCAGAAAGAATAATTTAAATTTGACTTTTAATTTGGTAATCAAGAAACCAATTTCTACGAGAGAAACTGCTGTTACATTGTGTTGAGATTCAAGGCCGTGTCAAGGTGTGTGCTCGCCCGGTAGAGATCTCTCTCTGCGCCCCCATCTTACCCATGCTCCCTCTCCCCGCGGACGCCTTTCCTTCCAAATTTTGACATTAATATTATAGGCTCAACATTGAATATATAATATCATGGAGCTTGAATTTATCATCTTGGTATCACTATTATTATTAGCCACTTTGAAACCTTCTAGAGACGCCCTTTCTGATCGAGCGCTCTGTTGCTCCTAACCCGCTTGCCCCACACCCGGCCCTGATCATATTGGAACGTTGAGGGGAAGAGCTCTTATGGGAATATGACTATTCAGAACGTCAACATAACCAAAATAAAAATATTTGCCAGTATTTCGTTGCCCGACTAAAAGGTTAAACATTTCTAAACTAAAAACAAATATAAAAACGTTCAATTGTATTCCCCCAACATTATTAAAGCTTTAGAGCCATTGATATGGAAACTAATATACGTACGTTGATCAAGTTATTGTAATTCTGACAGCAAAAATAGAAAATATTTGAAACTTTTTGTGCGAGCGCTAGTTACCCAGAAATTTTCGAATCTAGAATTAGATCTTTGGGCAAAAAGACTTTCTTTTTTTTGAGATGTTGCGAGCTTTCGAGCAAATATTGAATGGATATTATATTATTGAATGGATGAAATGAATGAATGGATATTATTGAATCTTATCCACGTCTGATAACATCTCTCTTCATTTGTTTTTGGATTTGCCCGTTGAAGAGCACAATTTGCTCGAAAGCCTCAAACACCTCAATATAAAAAATCTCTTTGCCCAAATATATAGTCTTTCCTTATTAAAAACTTTTGTGTCATTTTTTAAAATATAAAATATTGCCCAGCCCCTATTCTCCTTACTGCGATAAAAAATATTGGTAAGGCCTAGCTCATCAGTGATGAGCCCTCATAGCTGTTTCGCCAGTTTAATCTACCATACGGTATATTAGAGCTCTATCATTGTATTGGACGATTTTGGCTATACAATTAAACCTGTCTATAGCGCGTCATCTTGGGACTCACCAAAATAGGGTAATATAGAGAGGGGGTGCTATAGACAGGTCACTTTTAATGTACAGTTAAACCTGTCTATAGCGCCCCCTCTTGGGACTCACCAAAATAGGGTGCTATAGAGAGGGGGTGCTATAGACAGGTCACTTTTAATGAAAATCGCATCGTACTACGTATTTAAAATCGGGCGCTATAGAGAGGGAGGCGCTATTTAGAGGGGGCGCTATAGACAGGTTTAACTGTATATGCGATACTGAGTAGTAATCTTAGTTATATTAAATAAGCAAACTATGGACATTAGTGTGTGTTTTTAGGACAGTAGAATTGCTTGCAAATATTTGCTTCGAGCAATTCCCTTACGCAAACAACTCATATATGACCAATTAGGCATTGATTAGACATGGGGTTATATATACAAAATGAAACTATCAATCACGATTAAAAAAAACTTTCTACTGTCCTTACTACAATTTAAATATGAAGGGGTCGGTGGAAGGGTAGTCAAAACGCTGATTTTCGACCGTTACGACCCGAGTTCGATACCCACTTTTTTTCTGATTAAAATAAAAATTCTCCAATGGCCCCCGATTCTTGCAAAAGTCAAACCTCACCAGTGAGTGCAAGTAACCAAACGGGGCTCTGGCACATTTGTAAGCGCAAAGTCGAACTGCTTTTCACATGTGTAGACATGTGGTACACTTACAGTAAAAGCAGTCGCCTTCTTCTACCCATCATGATTATCATGGCCTGTACCACGTGTACTAGGGATAAGCAGAAAAAACGATTTAAATATTGTGAGGGCTTGGCTAATCAGTGAAGAACCCTCCCAGTGTCAAATTATTTTGACAAACATTTGCATTTTTTCTGATCAGTTTTCTAGCGGTAAGAATGTTGTTTTCGGTTGTTAGTGAACCAATCTCTCACGCCTTCTCATTGGACGAATGTGGCCATGTTTGTATAAAAAGGGGACGAGGGGAATGCGGGGAGAAGAGAGAGAGCGTGGATAATTTGTGTGGAGCCACTTAAAGTGGTTTTTCTACGAGGTTTTCCCTGTCTGGCTGTTCTCTTCGCATCCCTGTGACCCGAGTCCGATCCATACCAACGCTACAATAAAGCTAAGTATTTTTATTTGATTTTACAAATCGCTAGTTCTTATTTATTTCCTTTTTGTTGTTGGTGTTGTATTCTTGAGTGTACGCTTTTCTGTGTATTAAGGTACATTTAATTTAGGTCCTAGCTTATTCTTTTTTTTGTGTGTGTGTTTTAACCCGCGAAAGTTAGTAACTTTTGTTACCAGAATTTTTGCCAGTTTAATCAACCATGCCGCTTATTAATAATTTTAATAAATAATTTAAAAATTAATTTTATAAATATATTACCATTTATAGATATACTTCAATGCGCTAAGAATCTCAGGCGTTTAGTTACACTAAATATTTGACATATAGAGACGCTAATGTTTATTTGGAAGTCAGTATTCTCTAAAGGCATATTTTCAATCCATCACATTATCTATATATCTATTTTTAGATTTAGATTTTTGAAGAGAATTCAGAAATGTATTCAAAATATGCCCAAAAATACAACAAAATTTAAAGCAATTTTCATATAAGGAATGTTTTCGTAATAAAAATTACATATAACAAAATTATGAATCTTGAGAAATCTGTGTTTCAATATTTTTACCAAATCCCGTCTGAAGAATTGACAGATAACATTGTCCGATGACTTGTAAACAATTTGTAGGACAATCGAATTCCTTAATGAAATAGTTCTTTTTCTTTCATTATAATGTGATTAATAGATTCGAGAGCGGTTCAATAATTACTCATGTTCGGAACGCAATTTTTTCGAAATCAATTTATTTAATTATTTTCCACATAGCTTTCTTTTAGGGATATACATTCTTCCCAAGGTGCCATCCCTGCTCAATATAGAGAGGTTGAGGACTCCAAAATACGCCTCCATCTCAGCAATGACTTTTTTAAATTGAGCCAAAATACTTTCATGCTAACCATTTCTTTATGTTTGTGAACAAATATATATCACAGGGGCGATGTCGGGCGAATATGTAGGCGCAGCAATTCATGCAGTTTGACTGCGACAACTCAGAATTAATATGCTAGTACATTGTCTTGGTGAAAAATCACTTTTTTACTTTTTCCATAATTTATATTGTTAACATGATTGGCAATGGATTAGACGGATGGATGTTTTGTGGTCAAATAAAATATATAAAATCATATAACTAAACCGCTTCTTTCCCTGTCAGACGCTGAAACTATGCGCCATCTGATCCGGAATAGTCTAGATTTTCACTATCGTTTCCTAAAGAAATATTTGATTAGAGACAGCTCTCCGAACAACAAAGTGAATCGTGTTTTTGTAGACAACGCACAACCTTAGGAATAATAATTTTATTTGTTATATATTGATGGCGCGCGCGTTATTGTCTTGTGTTTGATTTATGCCTAACTAACCTCTCTATTATCATTATTGTTTGCAGAAGAGAAATTTTCGGTATGTATGTTTATTTATTTGTTCCTTATACATTTCCTCACTATTCAACAAATCTGACTGAAATTTTAACAGGACATAGAGTTTAGTCTGGAACAGGTTTTTTTCTCTCTCTTCTCTCTCTCTCTCTACCACATCCAAGGAAGGCAGCAGGCGCGCAAATTACCCACTCCCGGCACGGGGAGGTAGTGACGAAAAATAACAATACGGGACTCTAACGAGGCTCCGTAATTGGAATGAGTACACTCTCTCTCCCCCTATTTTTAACCAAGAAAGATCAAATTTACTCAAGTACTAGATTAATTTGCCTTTTTTTTTAGTCAGAAAATTATCATGACAATATATTGCTGCCTCATGTTTGATGGGAATAAAGAAAATTCTTCCAGGCATCATTCACTCGAGCAGAACACGGGCTATTCAAGACCATCATTTTTAATAGACAGAAATAAGATTCTTTCAGTGAAACATTCACTCTAACAAAACACGGGCGAAGCCAGGTCATATATTTATTAAAGGAAAGTAAAAAAACCGCTTTAACACTTTCCATTAAAAAAAGATTCCTAATAAAAATTATAAATTTAACGAGTAGGTGAAAAGATTAAATTTCCGTTTGAAATATAGGCTTTGAAAAGTCTATTATACTTATACCAATACATAATTTACAATTTTTTTAGAGAAAAATGATAGCAAGATCTTAAAGGAATTCGATATTATAATTTGAATATAGCTAAATATCAGATTAATTAGCTTATTTTGGGGTCATAAAAGGTGAAACTAATATGTAATTTTGAATGACTTTGTTTATAAAATGCATTCTTATAATAATACTGGAATATTAGTCTGTTCCACAAATACGTCTAAAACGACTGCCAGTTTTATGCCTTATTAAAGTTTTACCTTAATTAATTCAAAACATAAAGTATGCGAAAGACTATATATTTCACTAATGGATTTTTAATTTACCATATGTAAATTAATGGGAAAAGCTCTTTATATATCACGTTATAATATTTAGCATAATTCTTTAATCTATTCTCTCACAATATATATATATATATATATATATACTATAACATATGCCATCTAATATCCTCATTTTTATTTAAGTTATATAAAATTGATTTATATAAATATGACTCTTCTGGGGAAATTCTTTTCGAATTACTCCATCGCCATGCCGATTTAATTGTTTGGAATTATTTTTTAAATGTGTCACATTTAAAAATAATAATAAATTAAAGTTTGTCCAATACACACACACATTTTTAGATTATAAAACCATGACCCATTTTATTAAAATAGGTATAACTTGCCGAATGAATAGGGTAACACCTGGGTTTTAACCGAGTGAATTTTAACCTGAATGTATATGTGTGTTATGATGCATTAGCGCGCCATCTGTTATCAAAATTCGAAACTATTATAGACGCGTATGATTCTTTTAAAAATAAAACAATTTCTACTGCCCTTACTGCAATGGAAAAATTAATATATGTGTGTGTTTTGTCTATGAAATAAAATGTTGTTTTAAGTTAAATAATACCTGTTCCAACACCGGGTTCTTCTGGAGTGAATAGTTGACCAACGCGAATGATGATTTAACAAATATTATTTATTATAAATATATGTCATAATTTGTATAGTTAAAATGCCAAGAGATACAATTTATTCTCGTCAAAATAAGTATGTAAATATGTTACGCTTGCGTTAAAATGTAAATATGTAAATTCATCCATGTATAAAGGCGGTACAAAAAATAAAGTGGCAGACATCGCGGGCGCGCTGTTCGCTTGGCATAACGGTTGCGCCTCTTCATTTAGCAACGACAGATAAGAGTCGACACTGTAACTTGTCCTCCACCATGTGCCGTAACCGCTGGTAGTGTGCTAGTGGTGTAGGCTTCAATCATCATCGGCTTCCCAGTTCTTCCACTCATCATCATTTGGGTGCCCTCGTAGTTGAACCCCAATTGAAGCATGAGATCCTGGTAGTGATCGAGGGCAGGTTGACCTAGGAGGTCCTCCGTCAAGTTGGCATGCTGAGCCTCTCCTGTGAGAGACGCCACCTTCCCAGCTATCCCTTCAATGAGCAACCACACAGTCATACGGGAAGGGAAACTGTTTGGATTGAAGATGATGTCTGGAGTCATGCCGTCCTGAGTGAAGGGCATGTTCTCTTGTCTCAGCAAAATACTGGAGATTCCTTTCTGGCCGTGACGACAGCAGAACTTGTCTCCGATGTTGATTGGACGTGGAATCCGGACTTTGATGATGGCATTATTTCTGAAGTTGGTCTGATCACAGGGCGGAGAAGTCTGCCAGGATTGGTGAAAACATAGAATCCAGGGTATTGCCCCTTCTGTCCAGGCTCCTCCGGCTACACCAGTGCCTATTCCACGTTGAATGGAACATTTTTCTCCTGGTGGAGCTTTACCTCATCAGTTCATTGATGAGTCTATTGACAAATGCCTCAGGGATGTGTCCAATCGGCAGGCCGTCAACAATCGCTGTCACGTTTCCTTGGTCGTGGCAGAATTTCTTGACTACTTGGAAGACCCCTGTTAGGTTTTATTTTTTATTATTATTATTGTATTTTATTAATTAATTATAATTCATATTTGTTAGGTTTTATTTTTTATTATTATTATTGTATTTTATTAATTAATTATAATTCATATTCATAGAATTTTAGTGCTACTTATCATCATTCTTTTTGTTGTTTTTCTTCTTCTTCTGTTTTCTTTTGTGTTAAATACAACTAAATCGCATTAAATCGTAGTGTAATTCTCTTTTGTTGTGTGAAATAAATCGAATTGAATCGAATTGAGTCAGCTCGTTCTTTCTAGAAGAAACATCAAAGAAAACGTGCTAACAACCCCCTTGTTGCATTCTACCTCCGTCACTACTTCGCAGTTCTCTGCCAGATGGAGCAGGACTCCACACAGGGTTCCATCTGTCATAATTTGTATAGTTAATGCCAAGAGATACAATTTATTCTCGTCAAAATAAGTATGTAAATATGTTACGCTTGCGTTAAAATGTAAATATGTAAATTCATCCATGTATAAAGGCGGTACAAAAAAATAAAGTGGCAGACATCGCGGGCGCGCTGTTCGCTTGGCATAACGGTTGCGCCTCTTCATTTAGCAACGACATATACCTTATTTTATGATGCATTAGCGCGCCATCTATTATGGCCCTCCCGATAATTTTTCCATTTCAGTAAGGGTAGTAGATATTGTTTAATTTTTAATTTTAAAAGAATCATATCCGTCTATAATAGTGTCGAATTGTCATACCTAATTTTAATTAGAAAAAAGGTATCCACACATTTCTGGGTGATTTAGAGTCGGTATATGTTGTTTATTATGATTTTATAACTCCAAAATATGTGATATGATTTGTTATTTGTCTAATTTTAGTCTTTGAAAATAGTATATATTAATTTATATATTCAGCTACCTTCTTGCAAGATTTTGCAAAGTTTTTTTTAGTAGTTTTGGTGGAGAAGAGTAACCAACATCAATTTATCTTGACAAGAATAGACTCAGTAGAGTGTGGATGTTTGCCCCGGAAATATTGTTTTAGCAAATGTTCGTTAGGCAAACTTTCTCTCGGCTAAAAACCTTGCGATAAACTTTCTCTCGGCTAAAAACCTTGCGAAGTCAGCTATATTTTCTAGTAGTTTCTAATTCTTTGCAATACTCTTCTCTCTCTTTAAAGCTTTAATAACACAATTTGTGAATGTATAAATCTAATTTTTAAAAATGTTCTTTCAATTAAATATTGTTTTTCAACTTTTTTACATTCGTATATAAGGTTTGAAATGTGTCATCTAGAGAGTGTATTTAGATTCATATATGAATATAAAAGGTTTTCAAATTACGAAACTACAGTATTTTAGACGCGTAATATTCTTTTTAAAATAAAACAATTTCTACTGCCATTACTGCATTGGAAAAATTAAAGGGAGGGCCTGGCTCATCAGTGGTGAACCCTCCCAGCGGTTTCTCCAGTTTAATCTACCATACCGCTGTTATATTGCATTTTTGGAACTTCCTTTTATAGTGATACTGATGCTTGACTCTTCGAATGGGTATTTTAGATGAACTATGAACATAAGCTTTTAGGACAGCAGAATTACATATAATTATAAATATATAAATATATATGGTCAGTAGAAATTGTTTTATTTTTAAAAGAATATTACGCGTCTAAAATAGTTTCGTAATTTGATAACAGATGGCGCGCTAATGCATCGTAATATAAAAGATTTTGTATTAACATCAAATACCACTTTTAGGAAATTATAATTATTTTTGTTAATAATAAAATGTAAACCACTTAGTTTTTTTTTTACTTGAAAGTATGTTATTGTATCCTATGTCTAAAGAGAACATGTATGAGTGCGTGAGGAAAACTAGCATTTTCTAATTTTTCTGCATTTTCGTTTTCAAGATATAAGATCTTCGATAATTATTTTAATTAAGTTATATTTTGAACGTCATCTATCGGATAATTGCTATACATTTCTTAACACTCATGTTTTCTATTATATAAATCATCAACTTCCCTTACTCTGCAGACTTTATTGGGATGATTGAAAATATTATATGATGATGATGATTGAAAATATTAGATGGCATATCAGTAATGAGCACTTGCATATAACATTTTCTAGAATTAGAGATGTAGAAAGACATTTGAAAATTATCCCGCATGTGTTTCTTTTGAACGAAAAATCGAAATTTATTTTAAGGAGAAATAACGATTATTTCTAACCTTAGGGATGAAGTATAAGCCGCAATATATTGTATTATAAATTAGAAATGTGTGTGTGAATTTGGAGCAACAGCTGAAAGGGTTTAACACTGATGAGCCAAGCCCTCTCTAGAGAATTGCTGAATTAGATAATAAGAAACAAAGTGTTAAAATTTGCCTAATTTAATTACTTCAATATCTGTGAAAATAATCTACCAAAATTCCCTTTAATTTACTACCATATTCTTCTTAATAAAGAACTATATTTTAGTTTATATAAAAAAATAGACACTTCGGCCAGTTGGAGTTTTTTTATTTTCTCAACGTTTCGACAAAAATCTTTTGTCTTCGTCAGGAGAAGTAAATTATTTACTTCTCCTGACGAAGACAAAAGATTTTTGTCGAAACGTTGAGAAAATAAAAAAACTCCAACTGGCCGAAGTGTCTATTTTTTTATATAAATATGAATGCCGGCCAGGCAACCTCTATTTTTTCGATATATTTTAGTTTATCAATATAAATTTAGCTATTGTTTTTGCCTATTATATTATTTAATATATATTTTTAAAGAGCAATCCATTTTAAATGGATTTTAAATTAAACCATTTTTTTTTTCTATTTTGTGCATCACGTGAATGATAAGTTTACAAGAAGATTGGTGAACAGCCTAGTTGAAATATTGACATATACACAAAATAAATCAAAGATAAGCCGTTTTATTATTTAATATATATGGTTTTAAAAATAGACGTAAATTGGTCATTTACGGGATTTTGCAGTTAGGGTAAAAGGATAATGTTTGGTACCTTGCGCTGTGGGTCTGAAGTGGCAGCTCCCAAGGCAGTTTGTGTTCAAATGCGGAACGAGGCCCAGAAGAGGAAGACAGCACTAACTAACACGGGGCAAGTTCTGACCAAGATCCAGTTCGACGACATATCGGGTGGACGCGCGCTAACAATCTTCCAACCTCTTTCCTAACACTGTCCAAAAACTCTGTCTAACCTCTCAAAAAACCTGTCTTTCCCGTGAAAGAGAGAGCGGGGGACGGCTTCACGCTAAATTATGGTCATTTTGATAAAATGAGATCTCTTCTCCTAAAGCTACATCGAAACGTTTAGCTGTTTTTGTCTCTTGTACAAATAAAAATAATATGTAAGAGTCTATCTACATGTATCATTCTTGGTGCAATGTATTTATTGGCTCCAAAACAAAAATCAATCTTTTAATTCGTTTGGGGGACCAATATGAAAATCCAAATAGCATTTAGAAAGAGAATATTATTAGAAACAGATATTTTAAACATTATATATATTCATATAGAGTCTGGTTTATTCGGCCGTTGATTGGCTCTCTACCCTCACTTGACCTTAATCAATCAATCAGCGTGCGACATTTTTAGCTTAGTGGTTGCTTTGAACAACAAGAGAGGTACTATAGTATATATATTATCATTATTTTGAAATATCGAAATTTATTTTTTAGAGGACACAAAAATATTTTAGGGTTGCATTTCTGAATCATATTGATATTAGGATAGTGAATCTCACCCTATTCTGGAAGGTGAGAACAATTCGTTTTTATTATATCTACGGTTTACAATACACGATTGTGTGAAGGTAGTATTCAGCTACCCGCACCTTTATCTCATTAAGAAAGCTTCAAAATAACGCATTTGTTTATCACCCACTACAGAATGTACCACAACACCAGCTTTGGAACATTCTTTATCACTATCTTCTTCTTACACAGGAGCGAACAATAAAATCCATATCTGATAAAGCACAATTTGGATTATAGATTATAGCTACAATAAAATAAGACATAATCCAAATAAATTAATAGTGTGTGACGTTTCGGTAACAGCGTTGTTACTGAAACGTCACACACTATTAATTTATTTGGTTTAGGTCTTATTTTCGTGTAGCTAAAATGCAGAGCTTTAATTAATTTTCAAGGGATGGGTACCCCTTTCGAGGCATTATTAGATTTAAATATTCTTCAAAATATGTTCTCCCTTCGCATATGCAACAGGATAATGCTATATTTAAGACGAAAACAAATGTTTTTTTCTAACACTTTTTATTTTACCAAATGGGTAATATGTAAAACCTCGACTTTATTAAAAGGTATTACAGAAGCTTTCTGATAAGTACATTATCTTGAAGTACATTTTAGTAAAATAATAAATAAATTTTGATAAATGACTTGCGCATATTCTTGATCCTGAATATGTATAGAGAGAGAGATAGAGAAATAAGGATAACCCAGGCCCCTGGAGCGCAAGAAACGCCAACTGCCCGGGGCCTGAATATGTATAAATATTTTAACAAAGATTTTATGAGCATAAAAATTAGGCATATGGAAAACAAGTTTGTCGTATTGACAATTACATCAAGATTTTAAGTTGAGGCTCATAAAAAAATCTCTTAGTTTATGACATAAATTGGAATGTGTGTAGTTGTCTAAAATAAATATCCACTAGCACAAATCTAAAGTCGCCATCTAGCGAAGGCTTTTGTAACTATTTACATTTTCTCTTTACTGAAAATAAAGAAATATATATGTTTGTATATAAATATGCTTTTATATATGTGTAATATGATATATGATATCATATATCATATATTAAAACCCTATAAACGTATCGATTTTTATAATTGTGAACAAAAATTTTATATAAATACGTTTGAAATAAACTGAAAAATCATAAGGTGTGGTATAAAGTGATTATATTTAAAATAAACTCTCCAAACCGCCATGTCATCATATACAGGTCGGAACCTCTTAATAATCTTCCGCTTAATGATGAATTCGCGTTAGCCGTTCTAGCAGTCTATATTGGTCATTAAATTCCCATGATTCTTTTACTAAAAATTGTTTTAGGCCTCTTTCTATCGGATTTAGGGTGAAAGGGTAATGTTTGGTACCTTGCGCTGTGGGTCTGAAGTGGCAATTCCAAAGCCAGTTTTTGTTCAAATGCGAAGTGAGGCTTAAGGGAAGACAGCACTAACTAACACGGGGCAAGTTCTGACCAAGATCCAGTTCGACGACATATCGGGTGGACGCGCGCTAACGATCTTCTAACCTCTTTCCTAACACTGTCTAAAAAATGTCTGTCTACCACCCCTCCCAAAAAAACTGTTTATCCCACTTGAGAGAGAGAGAGAAGAGGTTTCACGCTAAATTATGGTCACCTTGATAAAGTGAGTCTCTTCTCCTAAAGCTACACCGGGACGTTTGTTCCAAGAGCTTTTTTAGTCTCTTGTACAAGGAAATCTAATATGTAAGTCTATCTACATATGCCGTTGTATGTTAGAAAATATGGGACTTATTAATAGGTCGCTTGTTTAGAAAATTTGGTCTTTTGGTGCTTAAAGTATGACATTGAAAGAGGTAATGATGAATGTCTAGAGAATCCGTGCCTCAGTGTCACTGGGGCGGTCTTTTAATTTTGAATCCGTTAAAGTACTCAGGAAAATGGCCCATGTCCCGTAATAATGCAAGCCAAGATTTGAATGCCAATAGCTCGTCTCATATCTACAAACATTATCCATTTGAATAGAATCGTACCATTTTCTGCTGTGTTTCATGAAGGTTGCCAATTACTCATTTCTGTTACGTAATATACCTTTCTGTTGACCCATTTAGGTAATGGGAGAGGCTTGAAAGGAAGATGAAATTTAGAGACATTTCTCAACAAATTAAATACCTTTTATACCTATATGGGTTACCCAGGGGAAGGTGACGGTTTTCCTATCCAAATACAGCATGTTAATCAGGATTTATTTTCTAACTACAGACCAGCTCTTATTGAAGACGATAGCCAATGCTTCCAGAAAGACTGGTTGTCTGAGGCAAGGTGTAGTATTTTGAATATTCTTGTTGAGAGAACCATTCTAACCTTATAAATAGCAAAGCATTAGGTTTGAAAAACCGAGAGAGAGTTGACAAAATTAATAATATAAGATATTTATTCTAAAATATGCCCACCCAATCAAAATGTCTTAGCTTGTCCTTAATCCATCTTCGGATTTGGGTGCGTGTTTTCGTTATTTCTTGGGAGGATCTAAGATGTTGTATAGGTTTTACATCTGCAGGATGGTAGTACCATTTGGGAGCAGAGTAAATCTACTGTAAGAGCCTGTCGGTCTAGTTTACGTGTATAGGAATCACATTGGGTCTCCAGTAACTGCCATATTCAACCTCCATATTCAAAACGCATTCTATAGGCAAGAGTCCAGAAAGGACTAATGTACAGCAGTACTGAATGTGCTGTAACATCTGCATATTGCAAGCGCGAAAGGTCTCTGTGCGGTTCTTTGTATTTTACTTAGAGCAATCTTCTTTTCCTCGTTCCACCAAGCTACCAAGCTACTGCCGCATATATGAAGATTTTTCGAATCCCGCTTTGTAAATAATTTTAACTACTTTTGTGACTTCAAGCCCCATTTTCCCGAGGTCATTCTCTCTATTCTTTTCCCTTGTATTGGAACCTGTCCTTAAAATATTTGTCGTTACCCATCCAATAAATTTTTTCTCTCTCTATTATATATATATAAATATATTTTACCCCTAGGATATTTTTTTATTTTATTTTGAAATATAATCTTGCTCCTACTTGTCTTTATGGAAAGATTTCTCACTCCACCTTTGTCTGTACCTTTATTTTTACTATCAGCAACAATATATATACTGATGAGCCAGGCCCTCCCATTATTTTATCATCGCAGTAAGGGCAGTAGAAAATTGTTTCATTTTAAAAGAAACATACGCGTGAAAAATATTTTATATTTTGAAAACCGGCTAATAAATAATTGAGAGAATATAATAAATATAAATATTTAATATTATATATATATATATATATATATTTAGTCACAAAATATCTCATCATATTATGTAGAAAAATTATTTTTATAAGAATTTAAAATCTAAAGCTCTGCTTCATTTTAAAGCTAAAAACTCAATAGCGTCTCAAGTACGTATGTGCTGCCATCTTTTACTCAATATTAGAACTAAAAGGACCAAAGAGAAATTTGAAAATATACTTTTATATAGAACTGTTTTTTCCAACTTAATACGAATATTTTTATCAAATTTTAGTAATATTATATTTCAAATTATTAAAATATATTTTTTTAAATTTTAATAAAGAATATGAATAGGTTGTAAAAATAATCAATAATATTCTTCCCATAGAAAGAATAAAAAACACTGGAGAAAAGATGTAAATAAACGCCGTTCACACATAAATTACATTAATTAATATATAAGTGATCCGCAATATTATAACGTAGAAAATCAGGAAAGGCAAACTTCAGGATGACATGGCAATTTATTAAAGGACAGCACAAATTCAAATTGATAAAATACGAGAGAAGCAATGAGGGAAGTTTCCTCAGAGTAATAAAATAATATAAACATCAAAATTAATAATCTGCACATAAAATATTAAATACTTTGCTACAATACTTAAAAAGGTAAAATGTAAAGTCCCCAGATGGACTTGAGATGTAAGTTTAACCCGTCCAAATTTTGGGCGGATTTTGTTGTTGTTGTACAATACTTTTAAAAAAGTATCTTCAAATATATTAAACGATAAAAAAGTAAAGAATTTACAAACAAGATAAAAAGTTGAAATTTAATTATAATCGATAATGTATGGCGTGATATGAAGTTTGCCATTAACAAATATAATCCATTTCCAAAAAGCATAGAGAATCTAAAAATGTCAGGCGAAACAAATGGGCACGCTATCTTGCAGTGAAAAGGAAATATTTATGCAGATTAATGGAAAACCGATTCGAGAGTGTCGTAACATTCAAAGGGTTGCCATTGAAATTTCACATTATTATCTAGATATAGGAAAATTGAGATTTACTATTGTTGCTTCATGGATAATGAACCTATTTTATTTAAATTTGAATATTATTTTTCACGCACACACACATATATTTTAAATTCAAATTTATATTTTATATTTATTTATTTTATTAAACAGAATATATGTATTATAAACAGGATATATGTATTATAGAATCATCATTTGTATTTAGGTACACTGTGTGACTTCACTGCTCTCTTTGAAGCGAGAAATAAATAAATTATTCGGGAGGCTACTTAAAATAGAGTTATCTCATTATTCCCTTATATAAATTTGTAGGATGGTTGAAACACGCTCTGGTAAGATACAAGACCCGGCACAGGAGAGAATCAAAGTTGAAGAGTCTGCCAAGCCGCAACCTGGTGCAACAATATTATAAAATATCAAAAACCTTTCGCAATAAGTTTCTTTTTTAAACACAGCGCGAGCTTTCGAGCCTCCCCCCGTGCTCACTCTTAATTGTAACTTTGCCCGTTGGAGAGCGAGAGCTCGAAAGCTCGCGCTGTGTTTTTAATAATGAAACTTATTGCGAAAGGTTTTTGATATTTTATAACTTTACTAGCCGAATGACCCGGGCAACGCCCGGGTTTTACCGATTAAATCTTTTTATTCAAATACCGCCGTGGATGTCACTCATGTGAAACGTTCCACTACAAACTTTGTGTGTTTTAAAATATAAAAATGTGAAATCTCACAATGATATTTAAAAATTCTATTATTTTGATTTTCAAATACTATTCGTTACAATTATAAATTGGCGCCGTGGATGTCATTCATGTGAAACGTCCCGCTCCAAACTTTGTGTTTGAGAAGCGATATTTTTATAGAGAGATGATCTGGCTTTGTGTCTTCTGCTCGAATGAATGTTTTTATATTATAATTTTGTTCTTGCATACTAAAAATAAACTGACTTCACCCGTGGTATCTGCTTTTTGGAATTTTTCTCGATATAATTTTGTATCTGATAATTAAACATGATACAGAAATATTGTTATAATCATTTTCTGACTAAAAAACAACTATCTTTGCCCATAACCTGTCGATTTCTTTTTTTTTTTGGCTAAATATCTCTTCCAGATTTTCTCTATTTCCTGTTAAACACGCCATCTTCACCGCTAGAGGCGCTGCTTCCGAGCGAAAGGGCAAATTTGCAACGCAATTTGCAAATAACTCGAAGAATATTCGGGATAGAGACCTGGAATTTTCAATATAAGTTTTTACAGATTATACTCTATAAACTGTTTAAAATATCAGTCAGATTAGTTGCGTATTGTGGACGTGTATAGCCGACAAATATACACACATACATACATACATACATACATACATACATACATACACTGACTTTTATATACGAGGGTTGTCCGTTAAATAAGTTCCACGGGGCACCAATGTCATGAGGAACGCTTTTAGGCGCGAGCCGACTGCACGGGCTCGTAGCTTGTTCTCCCCACTCCAATTTCCCACCAAGACCACGTCGCTGGTAAGCTTAGTCTTGGCTAAGCAGCCGTTAGTGATGGGCTTTCCCTCGTGTCTCCCGCCAGCTGCGAATTACGGTCAGTAATTCGCTTTTTGGCCGAAAGAAGAATTCGGCGAAGGACATTCATACTGAACTCTGTCAAGTGTATGGAGAAGGGTGTATGAGTTCCGGGATGGTGCGCAGATGGGTCAGAGAATTTAAAAACGGCCGAACAGACGTCCACGATGAACCGCGTGCTGAACGGCCATCGGTTTCGGACGAAACCATTGCCAAATTCGAAGCGGCAATGCTTGAAGATCGACGGGTTACTGTGCGGAAGCTCTGCGATTTGGTTCCTGATGTTAGTAAAACCACCATCGACAAGATTTTGTGTGAATATTTAGAGTATTCAAAGGTCTGCGCAAGATGGGTTCCGAAAATGCTGACTGAAGACAATAAACGGCAGCGGGTTGAAGCGGCCGAGAAATTTCTTGATTGCCACGAAACTGACGGAGATGAATTCTTGGATTCGATCGTTACTGATGATGAGACCTGGGTACACTACACCACACCGGAGACAAAGGAGCAATCCAAGCAGTGGAAGCACACTTCTTCGCCGAAACCTCTAACGTTTAAACAAACGCTTTCTGCCGGGAAACTTATGGCTACCGTCTTTTGGAACCGAAAGGGCCTATTGTTGTGCGACATTATGCGTCGTGGTACAACAATCAATTCCGACCGGTACTGTGAGACCTTAAAACAACTTCGACGCGCGATTCAGAACAAGAGGAGAGCGATGTTAAACAAAGGGGTGCGTTTTCACCACGACAACGCTCGGCCGCACACCGCCCGTCAAACCACCGCCCTCATCGAAGAATTTGGATGGGAATTGGTGTCATACCCACCTTACAGCCCGGACGTAGCTCCTAGTGACTTTCATATCTTCCCCGAGTTGAAGTAAAACCTGAGTGGAACCCAATTCCAGGACGATGACGAGTTGGAAGAAGCTGTTTTAGGCTTTCTACGCGGCCAGGCGGCGGAGTTCTTTGACTCTGGGTTCCATAAGTGGGTGTCCAGAATGTAAAAATGCGTCGAACGAAACGGGTAATATGTAGAAAAATGAAAAAGTATGATATTTTCGAAAATGTATAGTTAAGGGCACATAAACCTGTTTTTCTGTATGAAAAACCTCTGTGGAACTTATTTAACGGACAACCCTCGTATATAGGGAATATCCCATAATATTCTAACTTAAAACTATGTTTATGATAATATAGACACAGCTTTCCCACTTCTTATTAGGATTATATTGAAAAATTATATGTATTATGTGAGGACCTAAAATCGCTATAATATCGTTAAGGCATTTTCTGACCGTGAAACTAAAAGTTGCTGAATGCTTGTGCCATCTGTCAGAATGAATATCAGCTAATCTTTAATTTTACATATTCCAGAATTTAGCCAGATATTATTTATTGATTAAAGAAGAATAGCTAACCCCGTACGCGCGTTTCAGGAGATGCAAATAAAAAAAAATGATATTTAATAACAAATACATTATATTATGCCAATAACATTTGGTTGAAATTATTTTTTAAGAAATTCGTAAATATGGATCTTGAAAAATAATTACCCAGAAGAACCAATTCTGTCAGCAATAACAGCACTTATACTGGGCTTTGAGTCAAATAGAGATTGAATAGATGTATAGATAGAGCTTCCCATGCAGCTTCAGCGCGATGCCACAGTTCATCGACAGTAGTGACGGCGTGTGGTGACGATGCAGTCGGTCGGCAACCATTGAACAGACGTTTTCTTTTGGTAACAGATCAGGAGAATATGCTGGCCATTTTCAGTATGTAAGAAGGTTCGTACAATACCGGCAACATACAGTCGTGCAATATCCTGCTGAAACGCTGCCTTTCTTTGACCTCAAATAGAGGGTGCTGCCACATAGGCTTGAACGCATCAGAAATATAACGGAGAGTGCTCAATGTGCCGCGAATGCGAACAAGAGGTTACCGAGGCATCTATTCAATGGCACGCTGGCAATTTGCCTTCTCCACGATGGCGCCAAACACGGATGCGGCCATCATGGTGCTACAAACAGAACCTGGGTTCGTCTAAAAACAAGAAGTTGCGCCATTCCTGCTTCCAGACTTATCGTAGATCACACCATTGAAGGCGCTGTGAAATAGCATCAAGGTAGCCGAAGTTATGGCCGCCGAGCTGACAGTCAATCCTGCAGCAAACGTCGTCCAACTACTGGTGCAGATACTTTTTTACTTGTAAACGACCACATTTCTTGACTCAGGACTCTTGGCGTGGCTGTACGATCTATCAAGGCCATACGGGTACATGTTGAGACGGAAAGATGTTTAAATCAATTTAAATTTTCCGAAGAATCCAGATCTCACTAGAATATTTAACAAATTTAATCTTGAACTAAGGAAAAAGACACAATATGCAAAATGGATTCGTTCTGATGTGGATAAAAGTTTATTCGCATGTATAAACATTTCATAAATGTTAGATGGCAATCTTTGAGTTCTGAACACACATAACGGGAATCTGTGGACGAGTGTATAAACTGTCGGTTTTGGACATCCACGACCCGGGATCGAATCCCACATTGGGCACACACAGATAAAGTATAAATATAATGTCTTTTTATTTAATAAGAAATTTCTATTTAAAAAACTGTAAAAATATATATATAAAAGTTATCTTAACTATATATTAAGTTTATTTATCCAACATTTTTTTGTTGTTGTTATTACGTATACTGTTACGAGGTCTTCCAAGGAGGTTAAAACCATTACCACCTGTGGACCAGAAGGGGGGGGGGCAGATGGACCAATCAGGAAGAAGTCCAGCAAGCCGGGAGTGAAGTCTTGCTCCCCCTTGCTGGTGTTTCTTCCTGTCTGTGTTATTTTTTGTTCCCCAATAATTTACTGAGGTAAATAAAAAGGAGTTGAGCAGAGATCCCTATCGATCCCGCTTGTTCATTTGACCATCCTTGATACAGTAGCGGCGTAACAATATATATAAACAATAAAAGCATTCTCAAATCATTTTAGGTAAGTAAAATGTGCATTTTTCACCTTTTTTTAATTACTGGCAACTTTTTAATGAAAGTTTTACACTCCCAATAGTCCGCCTTTTAATGATAGTGCACCCTCCCTCCCGTGTTGATTCAGATTTTTTGGCCAAACAATATTCCTGTGATTTATTAAGCTTCTCTAATCTTCAGAACTGACTCTCGCCAAAAGGAACCGATTTTTGTCAAGAGAAGACGTCATGCGGAAGGCGAAGGTACAGCTGATCACCTTTCAACAACAAAAAAGCGTTTCACAAGAGTTTCTAACAATGGCGGTAGCGCTGGGAGAGAAGTGTGCTCATTTTATTAAGGAGATTAATAAGAAAGAGATTATGATTTTGTATATCCAAATCAATCAATGTACATCTGCTGGCCAATTGTTTGATACTTTTGAGCTCCCCACATATTCCAGCTTTTAAGCTGAGTAAAATAGAGATAGTGTATAGATATGTCTCTCCAAACTGGCTGGGTGAGACTTAAACAATTCTCTCTGCTCACCGCGAGGCCAGGCAGAAGAGTAACAGGGGATGAGAAGATGATAGTCGTCTTCACAAGGAAATAAGCATTAATCTTACATACGGAAGAAACTTATCGAATTATCCAAAGAATCGGCACTTGTTATATGTGCTTAAAAGGATGTCGGGGATTTTCCTACCCGGGGGAACTTGTACGAGGGAGCACAAGTTCTGCACAGTCTTCCACACCTTCATCTAAACTGGCCGTCTGAAAGTCATCGCAGAGTTTTTAGAAGGACTGATAAAAAGGCATAACGCTGGCGGAAAGGGACTTGCTTCATCGAGCGGAAATCTCCTTAAATCGAATAGTTATTTAACCCATGCTAGTGATATCATTTTAGAGCTTTAGCCCGTTGAATGAACGACAGTCTTAAACTGTATTAAGGTATTTTCTTAATAACTATAAATGATATACAAAAAGTATTCATTCACCCAGTATTTCTTAAAATAAAGACAAGAGGTTGTTGGTGGAAGCATATATTTTCAATGGTGGTAGAGACGAGCACGACGCTCTTCTAATGGCTATAGTTCAAAAGCTTGCGTCTCTATTTTCTACCAATAAAAAGATATATACGAGGTCTGTTAGAAAAGTATCCAACTTTCGGGAAGGGAAAAAATAAAAACAGGCATAACTGGAGCGCTAGAAACCTAATCACCTCAAAGTAGTTTCCTTGGGACTCCGCACACTTCTACCAGCGGTGCCACCATTGTTGGAAACATTCCGACAAAGCCTCTTTCGGAATGGTGTTTAGCTCGGCTGTCATTACAATCATAATGTCCTCTCTTGTTTGAAATCGCTTTCCTTTCAATGACCTCTTGAGTTTGGGGTACAGTCAGAAGTCGCAGTGAACCATTTCAGGAGTAAGGAGCCTGACAAACAACAGGAGTCTGGTTTTTAGCCCAAAAAGTCTTAATAAATTGCGAGGAATGTGCTGGAGCATTGTCATGGTGGAGGCGCCAATTGCCTGTTGACCACAACTCCGGTCTCTTGCGCCGCACACCGTCACGTAGGCGACGAAGGACATCCCTGTAGTTTTCTTCGATGATTGTTTGACCCTGTGGTGCGAACTCGTAGTGTACCTCACAGCGGGAGTCAAAGAAAGCAGTCGGCATCACTTTGACGCTGCTGCACACTTGGTGGGCCTTCTTTGGTTTTTGTAGACTGAGATTTTGTTTACAGGTCATACCTGTACACCCAGGAATCGTCACCAGTGATTTTGGTGTTCATCATGTCGAAGTCATGGTCATGAAGTCCAGCATGCACTGTGAGACTTCAACACGAAGTTTCCTTTGCTCTATCGTCAGAAGCTTCTGCACGAATTTCGTCGCCACTCTCTTCATGGCCAAATCATGAATCAGAATGGAATGTGCCGAAAAAGTGCTTATGCCCACCTCTTCCGAAATTTCTCGGATATTCACACGACGGTCCCACAATATGACGCCGTTCACTTTGGCAATGTGACCTGGTTATTTCGACTTGGTGAAGGCTGGTCAGAGCGTGACTCGCTATCCCCGATGTGCGGCCATCTTTAAACTGGTTGTTCATTCCTTAATCTGTGTGGCGCTCAAAGCATCGTCACAGAAAGTTGTCTGAATTTTCTGAGTGGTTTCCACTTGACTGTCGCCCAGTTTCTGGCAAAATGTGATGCAGTAGCGCTGCTCCAGTCGTTCCGCCATTTTCTTAAAATAAAAATCCGTCGAGAGCACTGAACACTACCTAACTCAAATGATGCTTGTCTTCAACTGATGTTATTGACAGACGCAAAAAATCCATGCATGCATATGAAGGCTCAAGGTCGCCTCATGCAAGCGCGCTTCATTGAAATCTACCAGTTTTTTGCAAAATAAATAGAAATAAGGTTGTGTGAATACTTTTCTAACAGACCTCGCATATGCGCTCCTTCGCCCAACAACTTCCTTTTAAAACCTAAATAATAAAGTAGGAAATTTAATGTATTTCTCATATATTTTACTTCCACTTAATAATAACTAGCAGGAAAAATTAATGAGACACGTCTGAATTTCTTACTGTAGAAACTAAGAACTATGGAGTACTACTCTTCTATTGTAACAGAACTCTACCTCATTCTATGTGATTGACATCTCTAAATATTAGGATCCTTTTCCTATATTAAGAATATAAGTGCAAAGGAAGTCAAGATTTATACTTATTATAAATACTCTGTGCGCTGTTTCTATTTATAACTGGTGCTCCCTTTTAATCAAATCATACAAAGGGGTCGCTTTTTTCAAGAATCCAGCAATGGACTTTCTTCAGAAACCAATAGCTCCCAGAAAGCGCCTAACACATATGACAAAGATTTAAGAGTACTTCAATCTTCAAATTCGACAATGTTGACAACAGGCATTTACTAGTCATCCTCTAAATCCTCTACTTCCTAAGTCTGTTTAAAATTTCAATCAAATCTGGAAGATGCTGTTCAAACAATTCTAGGTGCATCAGAATATATTGGATGAAATGCGATCAACTCTTCCACAATAAACTACTTGATATACAACACATTTCTTGCTGAAACACATTATGCGAATTCTTAGAGTCATGAGGAATCATTAACAAGTCACATTTATTTGAAGGGTTTTGGAAGGCAACGCATTTTGTAATTTTACTGATCAGCTTTCGCTGATAATATCTACTTGCTAGATCTATGATACCTAAAATATTTAGTGCCTCCCATGGTATATAGGTGTTTATCCAGATCGTAGAATAATCATGATTCCTAATTTTGTCATTGATTTGTTTTAAGATCCAGTACAATTTTCAATGATCCATCATGCTTCATGAGATGTTCTGTATTGTTCAAATTTATATAGGCCTAATTTTAACACTCTTTAAGAACATATCCAAGAACTCCTTGTAGCTATCTAGCAAATTATGAGAATAAGATATATTTACCTGAAAGCAACTTCATTTGTGTCAACTATGGAATGGTTGCAATTTTAACATTGTAACTTTTTCCGTGAACATATCTGATATTTACACTCATGGACAAAACTTAAGTGGAAAGTCCTTGATGTTGCCGGGTCGTCTATTTTTTGGAGACAGAGGCAATTTTTTCACACTCAAACCCAAGTTTAAAGGTCCTCCTGAAGACTGGAGAGGAGGTGTGCCCTGGGGAAAACAATTATTTCAGGAGTAAAGTTGTGTTACAACGAGAAAGCTTCGGCAATGCCGTGGTGGGAAGCAAGGTCAGTTCGACCACATGTGTGAATCAAGAATAGTTGAGGGGGGCTGACAGACCAGTCAAGAAGGATGAAGGCCAGGAGTGAAGTCATCCCTCCTGTTGTTGACGGCAGCTGTTGAACGATGCTCCTTGTCTGTGACTTGCTTTGTTCTCCATGAATACATAAGGTAAACAAAGAAGAGTCAAACAGAGATCCTTACCAGTCCCACATGCTTATTTGGACCATCCTTTTGACATGGCAGGGCACAACAATATATTGGCGGTAAAAACCTCTTCAATTTTTTATCTCTATTATGTGTTTCTTTGTTGGCCTTTTTTGTTC
The DNA here is from genome assembly GCA_030710605.1 of Cordylochernes scorpioides. Taxonomy (NCBI): domain Eukaryota; kingdom Metazoa; phylum Arthropoda; class Arachnida; order Pseudoscorpiones; family Chernetidae; genus Cordylochernes; species Cordylochernes scorpioides. The sequence goes on from CP092886.1 coordinate 14,984,843, forward strand.
CTTCTTCAATGGAGAAGAGAATGGTTATAGAGCTAAATTTTTATACATATTAGAAATTCAAATACAGTAGAACCACCATGAGAGGAAACTCATGCTACAGGACACCTCTCTATAATGTACAGTTTTCGGCTTCAAAATTACCATTTTTAACTATTTAGAAACTCTGGTCAGAGAACACCTCTTCCTAAAAGACACTTTGGCTCTGCAACTAGGTGTACCTTACATAGAGGTTCTACTGTACAAAGCTTTTGTATGTGTGCTTTCTATAAATAAAAAGTAAAGAATTTTTTTTATTGTTACTTCAATTAAAATAATTCCCTACTAGTGGTGAACACTCCCAGCAGTTTTGAAAGTTCAATATATGATACTACTCATTTAATACATATGGTTGTTCTCTTTATCTAGTTAGCAATTTGAATTTTTTACTTTACAAAATATTCACAATGAATTTACAGAATTTGGGGGAACAATAGAGAGAAATATATATATATATTATACAGTAGAACCTCCCTGTAAAGGACACCTAATTGCAGAGCCAAAGTGTCCATTAGGGAGAGGTGTCCTCTTACCAGAGAGTTACTAAATTGTAAAAATGGTAATTTTGCAAATGAAAACTATCCTTTGTGGAGATGTGTTCGCTAGCAGGATGTTTGCTAAGGGAAGTTTCTACTGTACGAGGTGTGTTCAAAAAGTATCGCGACTTTTGAAAATTTTCGCGGTTACGTATATTCAAATTTCGATCTTTTTGTGGCTTTATGTTGGTACTCATGTCTCTCACTTATGCCGACAAGCTCGGCCATTTTGAATGTTCACTTAATTGTTGACAGCTGCTTTGCTTGCAGGTGTTTTGGATAGTCTTCGATTTTTACCTATTTAAAAAAATGGATCAAAGAACCTGTATCAAATTTTGTGTGAAAAACGAAATTAAGTGTGCGGATGCATTCCGAATGTTGACTGTGGCATACGGAGAATCTACCTTGGACCGAAGCAACGTTTATCGGTGGTACAAAATGTTCTCAGAAGGCCGAGAAGATGTGAATGACAAAGAGCGTGCCGGACGCCCGAGAACTTCAACAACAGGCGAAAAAATTAATGAAGTGGAAAAAATTATATTGGCCAATCGTCGAATCACCGTTAGAGAAGTTGCTGAGGACCTAAACATATCGATTGGCTCATGCCATTCGATTTTTATCAATGATTTGGGCATGAGACGGGTCGCCACGAAATTCGTACCAAAATTGCTCAATTGCGACCAAAAACAGCATCGCATGAACATTGCTAATGAGATGTTGGACTCTGTCCGCGACGACCCCAAATTTGCTCCAGAGGGTCATAACTGGTGAAGAAGCGTGGGTTTATGGTTATGACGTGGAAACCAAAGCTCAATCATCTCAATGGAAGCTGCCGCACGAACCAAGACAGAAAAAAACGCGTCAAGTTCGGTCGAATGTGAAAGTTTTGCTGACAGTTTTCTTCGATTGCAGGGGCATGGTGCATCATGAGTTTCTTGCCACAGGGTAGAACGGTCAATAAGGAATATTACCTGCAAGTTATGCGTAATTTGCACGAAGCAATCCGCCAGAAACGCCCGGATTTGTGGAAGAACAAAAATTGGCTTTTGCACCACGATGACGCCCCTGCTCACACATTGTTGCTTGTGCGCAACTTTTTGGCCAAAAACAACACACTAATGATGCCGCAGCCACCATATTCCCCAGATCTGGCCCCCTGTGACTTTTTCTTGTTCCCTAAACTGAAGAGGCCCATGAAAGGACGACGTTACGCTACGCTTGACAAGATAAAGATGGCATCGAAGGAGGAGCTGAAAAAGATTTTAAAAAATGATTTTTTGAAGTGCTTCGAAGATTGAAAAAACCGTTGGCACAACTGTATAATATCTCATGGGGATTACTTTGAAGGGGACAAAATAGGTATTCATGAATAAATAAATAATTTTTGAAAAAACACAAAAGCGCGATACTTTTTGAACACACCTCATATATGAATAAAGTACTGAGGAAATAAGTAACAAATAAGTCTTTTAAGACTTCAATTTTAAAAAAATACAATATTTAGTGAAACTATTTATAAATAACTTTTCAAATACCTTCACAAATGTTTCCAGTAAATTTTCATTTATATAGGCAAAACAGCCTAATACAATAAGTTGTGCTTATTAAAGTGACAAAACTGCTGGGAGGATATACCAACATAGTATAGCTAAAATTTTATTTTTATAAAAAAATTCTTATTTTTTTTAATAAAATAGTTTTTAGAAATATTTTTAGTGTTGGTCAAAATTGGTTTTCTCTCTGTAAATTTAGAAATAATTTTTTAAAATTTCTGTTTAATATCTATAATTCAATGATTTTTCATCTAAAATCATTTTAATTCATTTTTATTCCGACAGTATTTAAATGGTTACAACATAAAGGTAAATAACAACTCATGATTTGTTGAAAGCATAAAAATACAAATATAATAGGTTTTGAACATATTTTACTTCACACTCTTTGAGGGGGATATAATAAAACTAATTACACCTTACATATACATAAGCAAGGCCACACAGGTGATAACTTAATGAAAATTTGAAAACAAAACAATAATTAGATGGGAACAAACAATGCTACAATGAGATGCAAGCTTTAGAACATCGAATTAGCTGGACAGGTTTAGCATGCACGAGTAGTGGGCTGAGTAAGCTCGCCCGCTTGACTTGGGTTTGGCGCCATCCTTTTCATCAACAGACATCTTCACCTCTTCTGCTTCCTCTTGCTCACGTTTAGCCTTTGCTGCAGCCAAAGGGCATTCTAAAAATGAAAAATAAAACACCATGTCAAAAACTTAATATATTGTAATCAATTTTGCCTTTTACAGTTCACAAGGATATTCTATACATTAAGATAAAAAAATATTAATATTTAAGGAATAAGAAAAATGCAATATTAATTGTTGAAATACTATTAAGCTAATGTGGATTTTTTTTTAATGGGTGGAAATAATTTAAAGTAAAAATTGTTTCTTGGCTTTTTTAACATAACTTTAATAGAATTTACAAATTTGGTCTTATCATTTTGAAGATTATCTTGTGATATGGCATAATTTGGATTATATAGATTAGAAACACAAGACCAAATCTAAATAAATAAATAATGGGCGATGTCTCTGTAACAATGTTGCTACCAAAACGTCACACACTTTATTTATTTGGATTTGGTCATATCACTTTGCGTTTCCAAACATTACCATAACAATATACTTTCCTCTTGTTCTTTTGAATGCATTGAAGCTATTTAAATCCCATGCATGAAGATTTCACGACATGTTCACTAATAAAAATAACTTAGCACTGCTAATTAGTTTAATTCATAATATATATGCTGATAAATTCAACTGAAGTGAAGAAGGTAAACAAAAGAAACTCAAAAATTTTTTTAAAATACATGTAATAACATAGTTATTTAATATCTATTTTTTAAATTAAAGCAAATAGACTGGCCCACACAATTAAAGGAACAACATATATTTAAGAAAAAGAAAATTTCTATTAAAGGATATATATCAAATTTTGGTATATTCAAAAACTTCCATGATTTACGAGAATATGTAAAACAGAAAAATAAATAAAGTTGCTCACAATATGCAAATACCACCATCTACATTGACTCCAGAAGTAGCAAGATGGCTTGGAGTAACAAGAAACGTCTCAAGACTGGAAAAAAATTCAAACGACAGCTAATGTTGCCAGTACACCGGGAGAAGGACAGCCAAGGGTCACAATGTTAAATCAAGACTGTTATTTGAGTCTCCTTGCGTGTTGCAATAGAAGAATGAGAGCATCACAACTACGACGTGACCTCAATGCAGCTACAGGAGTCTTAGTATCAACTGATACAATACGCAGAAGGCTTCACATGAAGGGCCTCTATGCTCGATGACCCATAATTTGTGTGCCATTGACACCACCTCAAAGGAGAGCAAAGAAACTTTGGTGCAGACAACATGTCGCCTGGAATCCAGATGAATGGAGACATGTAATGTTTATTGATTAGTCCAGATTCTCTCTAAATATTGATTTTCATCATGTCCTTGTCTGGAGAGAGGTAGGAACCAGAAATAATCCCCTGAATATGGTCGAAAGGGATCCCTACAGAAGCCAAGGTTTTATGGTCTGGGCTAGAATCTTCTTGGGCGGTTGCACAGCACTCCATATTTTCGGCAAGGAACCCTGGCTGGACAGAGGTATCGAGACGAGATCTTGGCAGCATATGTGATGCCTCAAGCATTGGAAATGAGTGAAAACTTTCTTCTAATGGATGATAATTATCATCCACATAGGGCTGGTGTGGTCGACACCTATCTTCAAAACCATGCAATTGCTCGGATGAATTGGCCAGCTCGATCTCCAGACCTAAATCCCATTGAGCATGTATAGGACATCTAGGACGGCAGATCTCATTCCTCCAACCCCCTCCTCGAAACACTGATGAGCTAGAAATAGCCTTAACACAAGAGTGGGCGTTGATTCCACAGGAGCTGATAATCTCCCTAATTCTTAACATGTTTTGCAGATGTAGAGCTGTCTATTTGTCAAAGGTGATCACACCCCACATTAAAAACAATATACAAGATATTTGTTTAGTTTTATTCTGAACATAGGTGGCAGAAGGCGGCGCGCGGCGGTGAAAGAAAAGGAGCTACGTCATCGCTGACTAATGGGAGGCCATCTGGCTGCACCGCCAGAGGGAGCCTCTCCACCTTCTCATTCTTAGCATAGTCGCCACTAAAGAACAAGACCTTCAAGCTGCGGCTTTAAATCTTTGTAAATACATTAAATCTTTTGTAAATTCTTTAAATATTTATTGTAAAGAAAATTAAAATAAAATCATAAATTCATTTGTAAAGCTTGGGAGAATTGC
>CP092886.1:14989864-15114369 GCA_030710605.1 Cordylochernes scorpioides
GATCATTGATTTACTATTCTTCTTTTTTTTCCAACACACTCCCTTGTGTTTTGTAAACTGACGCCTCCAAGATTGGGATAGGAGCCATTCTTTCTCAGCAATATCCCGATGGAAAAGAATCCGTGGTTGCCTATATTTCAAAGAAACTAAATTCAACTTAGTCCAAATTTTCAGCCTTCGAGTAGAAAAATGTTATGCAATTATTGAGGCTGTAAGACCTTTCAATAATTATTTGGAAAATTCAATTACAATAGTTATTAACCAGAGTAGTTTTCAAAATGGCTTTTAAGTCATAAAAACCCTAATGGTAAACTATTTAGGTGGTCCCTTGAAAGGTCGTCTAATATATTCACAATTGTTCACCGCTCGGGCGGATAGCAGACGCATGTCCAGGAATCTTTTTACGATGTTCATAACCGAAAATGAACTGAAGGCCTCCCAACAGCAGACATACTTAGGGTTTGTCAAAAATCCCCGAATCATGAATGACATTGTCACTACACGCATTCGTGGGATTCCAAAGCCAGTCATACCTAACTTAGTTCAACACTTTCCCAATGACATGGGACATCTGGATAAAAATAAAATTTTGTAAAGGCTGTCTGAACAATACTGGTGCCCAAACATGTGTCAATATACAAAGGCATATGTCTCTTCTTGTAAAACATGCCAGCTTACTAAACACTCTAATAAGCAAAAACCATGGGCCATTATCAAATGCCTGATAGTAACCTACAACCTTTGATAAAATTAGAATTGATACGATTGTGTCTAATGGGGAGCGAAGCGAAAAACACGAGGCACAAATACATACAAGTTCTGGATGAGCATCAGTCCAGGTTTGTACAGGTATACTCACAGCCTCAAATAACTCATTTTCACCAGTAGGAATTTCAAAAACTTTCTCGTTGAAAATATAATTAAACATTCTCACTTGTGCATCACTATACCATCCACAGACCTGTGGCCTAGTTGAGAAAGTTAACCATACCATAATCACTAGAATAAGGGCAACTCTGTTAGAGAACCCTAAACGAAAATGGTCCACACTCTCATCCTGAGCCATAAGGGATTACAACCAAACTTTACAACGGCCGTATTCCTGGATATGACCTCAGCTTTTGAACGAGTTTAGAGGGAGAAAATATTTGAAAGGCTGCACAACATCGGAGTAAGAGGAAAAACCTTAATCTGGATTGCAGACTTCTTAAGGGGAAGAAGGTTAAAGGTTCGGGTCAATGGAGAATTTTCCAAGGACCGAAGAACATGGGCTGGTGTAACTCAGGGATCTGTGCTCAGTCCTCTACTCTATCTGCTATATATTAACGACATCCATTCTTACCTCACTGAAGACACAAAGGTTGCCTGTTATGCAGATGATATAGCCATATGGCACACAAGTAGCAGTATAGAAAAGTCAGAAAATATACTGAACACATCAATGAGAGGACTGGAGAAGTGGGCAATGGAACTCCAAATGACCATAAACCCAATAAAACCAAACCTATGCGTCTTCTCCACTGACAGGGAAAAAAGGCATAAATATAACCACAAAATAAACATAAACAACCAAATCTATATATATATATAAATCAATGTATGTGTGTGTGTGTGTGTGTGGTGTGTGTGTGTGTCTGTCCTTTATGCCTGAATAAACCACTCATTGGAACGCCATGAAACTTTGGAAATTTATTTAGTATAGTACTGGGAAGGTTTCTGAAAAATAATTTCTTGAATATCCTTAGAGTTATTTCCAGATTTGTAGATTTAACTCGCAAGCAGCGCCACCATTGCGACGGAGATAGGCTTAGGTTTTGGCAGAAAGTCTGCTCCATGCCTGATGACCTTGGGTCTTTCAGGGCTAATATATTAAGTAAACCTAATTCAAATATTAGTGCTTTATAATGGCTATTTCCTTGAGGTTACCGATTTAAAAGTTTATTTTCTAATTTTAGATTGTATAAGAAACATATTTTATTTTAAGTATTGTACTTTATTTTAAAAAGTTTAAATAATTGTGCAAGACGATATATACGATATATAAAAAATCAAAAGAAAGAATGAGTATCGTTTAAATATAAAATTCGAATAAATATAAATGCGATACTAAAAATTAAATAACTTATATAGAAGCTTTTGCATAGTTTCGTCCTGTAAGCATACCAACTTGATAAAAGTTTCCTGTTTTCCCTTTTAATTTGCTTGATACGAACCTCTATTCATTTTTGAATTAGTAGATAAAAATAAGTCGGTGGATGAGACGGTAACACGCTCGATTCCCGACAGTCATGAACCGGGATTGAATCCCGCGTTAAAAATTGTTTAATATGTGAATAACCTTCACATAATATTCATTGTACAATTATCATGAACTAGGTTGCTCTTGCTGAGCGGTACCTATTAATGTGATTTGAACCAGATGAATTAGTAGAAATCAGACGATAACCATAGGTCATAGCCATTCAAAAGTTGGTTTAGGTCGTCAATCCTTTGCAAACAAATGGAAATATCCACGCTGGCGCTCTCTCCGCAGATTTTTTAAATGCAATCCCGTGTCGTTTTTTTTTTTATAATTTGAGAGCCACCCCTCGCTTGAAGCAAATCCTTAATCCCAAGAGACTGCGCGAAAGACTTGAACATGAAACCGCAGACGGAACGTTTTGTCCTCTACACTGACGAAACCACTTAACCAAGCTCTGATCTCCGCCCGTAGAGCGTGGGAATTTTGCGCACAAGTCAAAGTTAGTTTTATCATTTATCGACACGGCAATTTATTTGAGACAAGAATAATGATACAATTCCAAGGCAAAGATACTATTCCTTTAACTTCCAATTACCGAGGGAACCAATTAATATTGATTTTATTCAACTTATCGAGTATTTTTCAAGGGACCAGGAAAAAATGTTCACTAGATAAAACGATGATTTTGTAATGTAGAAAATTAGGAAAGACAAAATTCAGGATGACACGGCACACAGGGACAGGGAAAAAATGTTCACTTTATCGAGAGATTCAAATTTACGAGTTTCAAATTATCAAAATATATCTATTATTTTTAAAATAAGTTTATAGAGAATTGTTTTAACAAATGTTCGTTAGACAAACCTTTACTTGGGTTAACCCGGGCAAAACCGGGTACATCCGCTAGTAATTGATAAAATTACCAAAATACCTAGGTGTGATACTGCAGTCCTGGATCTTTCCAGTTGGTCTCGAGGACCACGCCATCATCATCTCCTCAGCGGCGTACTTCGCTGGCAGAGGTGCCATATTCATTGTACATAGTGTATATAATGCATATTATCTTTTTTTAAATAGTGCAGACTGTGCACTTTGCATATATTGACAAGATATAAATAAAATTATTTTAATTGTCATTGATGAGGAATTGCAATTTTCAGAACACATAATTAGCATCTCAAATGAAGCTACCAGAAAACAAAACATTCTGAGAAGGCTATGTGGAACAAATTGGGGAGCAAAACCCAGAATTCTCAGAAGAACATATACCACCTTAATAAGGCCGATAATGGAATATGCAACACTCGTCTGGGCTCCCTCAAGCTCATCACTAAAAGGAAGACTAGACAGTGTTCAAGCAAAAGCGGCCAAAATAATCACTGGTGCTGTTTCATCCACCAACAAAGAGAAAATTCAGAGAGAATGTGTTCTAGACCTACTCGCTCGAAAGCAGAAGTCAAAATAAAAACAATAAAATAACCAATAGCTTAAAGAAAGAAACATAACACATATCCCATAAAACGTATTCAAACTGGGCACAAAAAGAAAGACTCAAAAGATCTTCAACCCTTCAGTACGACAACAATATTAGAAAGGGCATAAATATGAAACAAAATGACTTTCAAATTCAAGAAGAACCAATATTTCCTGCCCCAGTGCCGTCAAATGTAATCATCAATCATTAACTTGAATGAACCCTGCACACACAAAAAAAAGATAACAAAACATACTTAAAAAGAAAGGAGTTGACACATTTGGTTTAAACGATCAGAGAAATTATTTGTTGTTGTTGTTTCTCATCCCCTTGTGTAAAGATTACACAAATTCCATGAGTTCATGCTCCTCGAGCTGTTTTATGATAAGCAGCGGCCTCTCCCAAAGGTCCTGTTTATTACATCTAATGCAAGCCACAATGTCTTCTGGAGCTGCAGGTGCCAAGCTACATTTTGGGAAAGTGGGGTAGTTTTGTTATTATTTTCTATCTTCAATAACTTGAGATGGCCTATTCTAAATCTTGTAAGTGTCGTTTGATGCTGTCTATTTATGATGTTCAGAGCTCCTCCTGGGTCCACTCCACTGTACCAACTGTGCTGGGCCCGGGGCCCTAGTTCTGAGCATGAAGAATGGGTAGGACAAGGTGCCTGGCATCTGCAGCCCTCGGCACCCGACTCGCGGGTAGTAGCGGTCTGTACCTGGCTGCCTGAAAGAGTGTGGTAGGGGCTAACTGATCACGACAGACCATTGTGGAACTCAGTGGAAGAGTTATCGATTCTAATAGGGGTCTGTGATAGGAGTGACGTCCAGTTGCAGATTACGCAAAGTAGGGAGGCTTGACGGCTACCTACATATGCTTATCAGCACCTTCCCGTGGTGCGTCCTGAGCACGTTTCTAACAAGAACGTGGCCAATGCTGACAGCTCGTCTGACAAGTCTGGAAAGACGGATATGCCCAGTTCAGCCTTGCGTGACATGGTGGCGTTCTGGTGTCATTATAATACAGGTCACACCCCCCCCCCCTATAATACCAATTCAAAATATAAAGATTGACATTATCAATGAGGCTTAGTTAGCGCCTGAGAATGGGTGGGAGGCAGATCCCTCTTGCCTTGGAGTGAACAACCTAGTCAGAGCTGATGGTCCAGCTCGACATATTGGGTCTAGTAACTTCTCATGCATCCCTCTTGAAAAAACCTCTGAAGACAAGGATAAGCCCGAGGACGCTCAAATTTCCTCGGGCTCCGAACGTATGCCCAATAATACCTCGTTGGATATTTCTAATAATTCCCCTGCTGCGACCACTAATGGCCCAGGGAAAGTCCCCTATGGAAACAGGCACCCTCCGCACAGCGAGAGTCGACACAACTCGAGAGGATAGGCAGGGTGCTCACTTGAGTCCGCGAAAAGCAACACGGCAGCCTGCGCATTTGAGCTCAGGTGCCTTCCGCACAACTATCTCTGGATACCCAGAGCGAGAGGATAGGAAGGATCGTCCATCCCCCCCCCTGATATACGCCTCAACAGGATCATCCACATGAGATCCCTCTGGATCCTTTCCTGTTGATTGACCCTTCGTCTGAGGCGAGAATCGGCTCAATAGTCGAAGAGTCGGGGCTGAGATGGATGCCACCAAGGCAGGGTACCTCAATGACCTGAATGAAATGAATGAGTTTCTAAATCAGAGGCATTGACACCCCAGAAGAAGTGCACGGAGCTTAAGGATCTTGCCGAGGCGTTCCAGGACTCCCTAGACATCATACGTCGAGGGAGGAAGATTGTAAATGTTTACCGGAACATCCTCGAGCAATGCTTTGATAAGCCCCTCAAGAAACATAGGTCAGCTCTTGAGGAGCTCGAGCTCCTGCGGGTGGAGAAGTGAAACCTGGAGGAAAAGATCCTCAGTCCGACCACCCTGCAGTATGGCATAAAGAGGGGAGTGGCAGCTGCTCTTTTAGAGTCGCTGAAACTAGCTGAGGTCGAGGTATGTCCTCCCAATGATGCTTCCCCAGTCCTCCCTAGACGAGAGACGCCCCGAAACGAGAAGATGGAGGAGCCCACAAGGGCAAGGGCCGAGAGTTACTGCCCTGAAGTAGAGGGAGACCCGGTCCAAATCCAACTAGAGACGAGAAAGCTGTTCCGCCTTCTCCCCCAAAACAACCTGTTAACACTAGGAACAACGAGATGGCGGAATAGAAGAGAAAGAAGAAGGGTTAGGAAGCCTTCAGAAAAAGAGGAAGAGAGTAGGACTGAGGTGACATCCGGATCAAAAGAGGACCCACCGAGAGCGACGCCTACAGAAAAGGTGAAAGAACCTCCTCCCCCGAAGAAGATCAGGGCTAAAGAGGTTAAGGATCCCCCAAAGGCGGCCAAGACTACCAAGCCAGAACCCCCAAAGGTCAAGGGCCCCCCTAGATGGCAGGAGGACCCGGACCCTGGTAGTTGAGTGGAGTGAGGATGCGGGTCCCGGGTTAATGCTCGCGGTGCTGAAAATCATCGCTGGTAGCATTCCTGAGCACCGCTATGACCTCAAAATGATTCGGGGTTGAGGAGCTGTGGCTCTCATATTGAAGAACCCCGAGGACAAGAAACTGGCCGTGGGGGCTATAGAGAGGGAGCCTGCACTGAGGTTAGGAGGCCTGAAGAGGGCCAGGAGGGAGCTGATTCTCTTGGGTGTCAACTCTGAGGAGACGCTAAGAGAAATGGTGGTACTCCAAAATTCGGAGTGTGGGGACTTCTTGGAAGGATACATGAGATTGTATCTAAAGAAAACAAGGAGGTCCTACGCAACGAATTGGGTCATTTTGGGCCTAAAGGAGGCCACCATGAAATCCCTCCTTGGCAAGAAGAGGTTGAAGATAGGTGCCAGGATGGTGCCGGGGGTAGTCATTGATGACAAGATGGATTGGCAATATCAGGCGGAGGAGATGGTGGCGAAAGACAGGGAGGCGTTGTGCAGGCCTGTCCTGGTTGGCTCTCAACAGGGGGAAGAAGGGTACTATTTTTAGGAACCTCTACCTCTCCTGTTTCGAGCCAATCCTGCTATATGCTTCCGGGGCTTGGTGGCGCCGAAACAGGGATCAGAAGGTGGCAACAACTCTAGAGAGAGTGCAGAGGACAGCGGCACTCAGAATCACAGGGGATATCGCACTACCAGCAGTGAAGCCTTATTGGTCCTCGCTGGGCTTATTCCCCTGGGATTGACACTAGAGGAGGAGACCATCAGACAGAAGATCTGGGAGAACAGGGAAGATGCCCTGGAACTTTAAGCGGGTGCCCTGGAATGGAAGAGGGACCCAAGGAAGCCTCCGCAGTGGATGCCAAAGTGGAATTGGAGTCTTGGAGGGCCGACAGGGATTGACACGGAGGTTTTCACTTATGGGAGTAAGTCTGGAACCAATACTGCAGCTGGGGTAGTGATCTTCACTAATGGAGAGCTGATCTTCCAAGAAAGCTTAACACTCAGAGTGGACGAACTGGTTTTTTTCAGCCGAGCTGGTTGCGATCAGGGAGGCCCTCAGAGTGTGTGACGAGAAGAACTTCAGCCCGGAGCGCCTCTATTCAGATTGTATGTCGGCCCTCGTCGCCATCAATCTGGAGAAAGGGCAATTCGCGCATCAAATAATCCTGGAGCTGGAGATGATGACTCAGGCTCCGGAGCTCTCTTGGTTTAGGGGACACAGGCTCATCGATGGTAATGAATTCGCAGACAGGCTCGCTAAGGCAGAGTGCTTTAGAGGTAGATCAGTGAGGACCCCAGTGTCCAGTGTTGGGAATCTCTTATGGTTCAGACAATGAAACAACAAATAACAAGTTTACTTACAGCTGAAGTGGTTTTAAAGAATTAGGCAATTTTACCTTTTAAGAAAGTATTTTAAATTTATTATTTTCAAAGAGAGAGAGAGAGAAAAGAACATTTACCAATTTACATTACAATTACTATTTTTTTAAACAAAACCAACACTCCTTTGTTCTCATTTTTATATTACAGTGTTGTCAGTCTAAAAGTATTTCAAGATCATTGATTTACTATTTTTTTTTCAACATTCCCTCTTAAATCAGTGATCTTATCACATTCAACAGTTTCTTCACTTGACTTATGTTTTAAATGGTTGGTATAAAGAAGGGATTTGAATTTGTCAAACTTTGGTCTGGCTAGAGGTTTTGTTAGGATGTCTGCAATTTGGTGTTCTGTTGGACAATATATCAGGTTAAACTTTTGAGCTTGATCTTTCACAAAATGATATTTGACATCAATATGTTTAGTTTTAGTGGTGAATTGTCCTGATTTTATAATTTTTATAGTGCTTTGGTTATCAACATAGAGATTTATATCAAAATATTATCTGGAATTAATTCTTCTAATAGGGATCTTATGTATGACACTTCTTTGCATGCATCTGCTGCAGCAATGAACTCTGCTTCAGTGCTGGAAAGGGCAATTACAGGTTGCTTTCTGGAGCACCAACTTATGGGACCTCCACATAAGTAAACCACATATCCTGTGGTACTTTTTCTAGTTTTAATATCTCCAGCAGAGTCAGAATCACAATACACATTAAATTCAAATGGCATCTCTCCATCATATGATATGCCTAAATTGGTGGTGTGGTTTAAATATCTTAGGGTTCGTTTGATGTTCATAATATCTTGAGTTGTAGGATCATGAATTGACCTGCTTTCAAAATTTGTGGCAAAGGTCATGTCTGGTCTAGTTTTGTTTGTCAAATATAAAAGGCTTCCAATTGCTTGTCTGTAGGGAAATTTGTTATCATTTGATATTTCTAAGTTTTTGTCTAATTCTTTTACTACATCTGTAATAGGAGTGGGTACTGGTTTTGAGTTTTGCATATTATATCTTTCAAGAACTGATTTTGCATAATTTTCTTGTGAAAGTAAAATTTTATTTTTTTCCTCAAAACACAAATTTATTCCCAAAAAAGTTCTTGGATCATTGTTTATTTTAACTTCAAACTCTTGGGATAGTTTTTCTAAAATATTATTTAATTCTACTACATTATCTCCCATTAAGATACCATCATCTACATAATATTGCAAGGTACATATTTCCTTTGTTGGTTTTGAAAAGACATGGCTCTGATTTTAGTTGTATGAAATCTTGGGATTTGAGAAAGGTTTTTAATCTTTCATTCCATTTTAATGGGGCTTGCTTTAAACCATACAATAACTTTCTTAACCTACATATATCCCCTTTATAACCTTCTGGCAATTGAACATATATTTCTTCATCCAAAAACCCATATAGAAAAGCTGTTTTTATGTCAAATGTTTTAAAAACAAACCTTTTCTTAGCCATTAGAGCAAAGTATATCCTTAAGGAGACAGTACTTATAACTGGACTGAATGTCTCATCATAATCAATGCCTGCTTCTTGTTCAAAGCCTCTTACAACTAGTCTTGCTTTGTAGCGGCCATCTTCTTTCACTTTAAAGAGCCATTTAGAGGTCAGAATCTTTTTGTTTGACGCTTCATTTTCTTTTACTATTTCCCAAACTTCATTTTTGGCAAGAGACTCTTTTTCTTCTTTTATTGCCGTTTTCCATTTTTCTTGATTTGGACCAGATATAGCTTCCGAGTAAGTTAGAAGAGCTGATTCTGTTGTTCCATCCCGCTCTAAATAGAAGTCTTCATATCTTGATGGTGTTTGTAAACTACTTCTTGGTCTAAGATTATATTTTGAAGTACTTGGTTTTGTAGGGATATCTTCTTTGTCTTCAGAGACTTCTGGTAGACTTGGTTCTTCATTTAATTCTAGTTGGTCTTCTGATTCTTCTTCTGGTTCGACAATAGGTATTTTTCTTCTTTATTTATACATCCTTTATCTAAAAAGATTACATCTCTAGCTGTAAAGATTTGTTTGCTTTTTTCATCCCAAAGGCGATAACCATTTGGTGCATAACCTATAAAGGTATATTTTTTACTTCTGTCTTCCAATTTCTTTATGTGTTTTAGGGTTTTGACATAAGCTTCACAACCAAAAAGTTGTAAGTTTGACAAATTTGGTCTTTTGTTGAACCAAAGTTCTGCAGGGGTTTTCTCTAATTCTTGAGTAGGGCTTCGGTTCAGCAAATAGGCTGAAACCCTTACAGCTTCTCCCCACATGTATTTTTCTACACCAGAATCAATCAAAAGAGCTCTAGTTCTCTCCATCAGGGTTCTATTTAATCTTTCGGCTTTGCAGTTTAACTGAGGTGATTGAAGTATGGTGAGATCCATAATGATTCCTTTAGCTTTGCACCAGGATTTTATATCTTCATTTACATATTCTCCGCCATTGTCACATCTTATTTTTGAAACTTTCAGATTCATTTGGTTTTCTGCTTCTGTAATAAATTCTTTTAGATATCCTTTTACTTCATTTTTATTTTGTAACAAATACACATGACAAAAAATGTGTGTAGTCATCAAGAAATGTTAGAAAATAGTTTTTGAGGTCATGGGTAGTGGGATCTAAAGGTCCACATACATCTGTATGGATTATTTCTAAAGGCCTTTTTGATTTTGTTCTAATGGAATTGAATGGCTTTCTTACCTGTTTAGCTTTAATGCATGTTTCACAAATTTCATCTTGACTTATTTTTTCTATGTTTATTCCATTAACCATAGATTTTAATTGTTTTAAGTTTGAAAAACTTATGTGACCCATTTTTCTGTGCCATTTGAGCATTTTTTTCATTTTGGGTAGCTGTTAGGTGAGATTCTTTAATTTTGGGATTTTCTGTTTCTATATTTATTGTATAGAGTCCATTTTCCTGTTTTTCTCCTTCTAAAACTTTTATTCCATTTTTTACGACATATACCTTTTCATCTTCAAAGACGACTTTGCCTTTATTTCTGGTAATGGCACTTACAGATAGTAAATTATTTGTCAAGTTTGGTACAAACATCACTGTGTTGTTCTCCAAGACGAGGCAAGATTAACTAAGCATTAGTTTATTTCCAATTTTATTATCCATATTATATACAAGTCAAAAGAGATCACTAGCAGAGTATTATTCCTTTTGGTTTCCAGAGCTCAACAATCTATGAGCCTAATACTCTGCACATCTCCTCCCTTAACTTTACAGGAACCTTCGAGGTATCTTGACTGCCCTTCCATCTCTTGTAGATGAGGCCGTTGGTGTAGGGCAATCCTCCTCGGTCTCTTGCTCCTGGTCATCCTTGCATCTCCTTGAGAGCCAGGTTGATGTCGTAGTGGGGGTCTCCTCATTTCTCTGCTCCTGGCGCTTTCCAGGGGCATCGTCCTATATGCTTGAAGAGTCAGATAGCAATCTTCTTCTTTCTTCTTGGACTTGGGCTTCTTAGATTTCTTCTTGGGAGGTTCTTCAGCTTCTACTTCCTCCTCCTCACTGTCCTCAGCTTGCTTCCTCTTCTGGGGAGTCTCTTCCTCCTCATTGTCAGAGGACTCCTCCTCATCTCCGGACTCTTGAGTTCCAGATTTGGGGCAGTCGTCCTTCTTATGGCCAAACTCCCCACAGGTGTAGCAAGCCTTCTTGGACCTGCGCTGGTTCTCCTCCTGCCCTCCATCTTCAGCCGTGTTGTTGGTACACTAATATTTACGGTGGCCAACTTCTCCGCAGTTGTAGCAGGTGTTGTTGCTGCCTCCATCACGGCTCTGTCCACGGCCACGTCCACCACCACGGGCAGGTTTGGTACATTCAAACTTGCGGTGGCCTTCTTCCCCACAGTTGTAGCAGCCTCTGTTATCTCCACTTCCGAGTCTACCACGCTGTCCGCCGCGGCCTCCTGATGATAATTGCTGAATCATTCTCACAATGTTTAATTTTTCACTTGTCTCCCCAGAGAGAAGTGGCTGCTTTAGTTTATCAACAATGTATATTTTCGAGTTTAAGTGCTGGCCTTTATTTTGAAGTTTTACGTGGATCATTCCAACTGTTTCCAAGGGTATTCCATTTGGACCTTGTAATATTTTATCAGATTTTTCCAGTTTTATTCTTTGGAAACTTTGATAATAATATTGTAGGGGGAGCACGTTGACATCAGCTCCGGTGTCAATTTTAAAATTAATTTGTCTATTATTTACTTTAATTGGTACTATCCATTTCTTGGAATTATCTTCTACAGATCCCAAAAAAGCTATCTCTGATTTTATTTCATTTATGGCTTCTGATCTACATACTTTGGCATAATGGCCCTTTTTCTTGCATTTACTACAATACGAGTTCATAGCTGGACAATTTTTCCAATCATGATTATTTGAATTGCCACACCTGGTGCATCCATGTGATGACCCTCCCAACTGGTTTGACTTGAATTGTCTTATTTTTGGTTCGTGCCTTTTTGTTTCTTTTATGTGATTAGGCATTTTCTTTATTTGATCTACAGAATCTTGTTGGTAAAGGCTAGACTGCTGTTCTTTGACACTTTCTAATTGCTTTGCCATTAGTGTGGCTTTTACTAAGGTCAAGTCTGTATCAAGTTGCATTCTTTCAGATAATGCTCTATCCCTTACTCCAACAACTATCCTATCCTTAATCAACTCATCATGTAACATCCCAAAATTGCAAAGCTCAGCTAGGCTATTGAGTGCTGTGATAAATTCATTCACCTTTTCCCCTTCCTGCTGACATCTTTGATTAAATCTTGCCCTTTCATAAATTATATTACGTCTTGGAATAAAGTGACTTTCAAAGCATTCAATAACTTTATCATAATTTTCTAGTTGGTCACTTGCTATTTTACATGACAACAAAATGTCATCTGCATTATCACCCATGCAATACACGAGCATATTAACTTGCTCATTTTCTGGGTTATTAATTAACCCGCTTGCCTGCCTAAAACGTTCAAATCTCCTAATCCATTTTGGCCAATCACCTGGATTTGAAAATTTAAAAGGTTCTGGGGCTACACAAATATCATTTTGGGACATTATAAAGACTTACTTATAATATAATATAACTTACCCAAAAAGTTTGCTTGATGTCAAGTTTCAAATTTTCTTCGAACAACGACTTTCTTTATGAATTCAGTTTACCGCTTCTAAGCTTGCTTGATGTCGAATTTCAAATTTTCTTTGAACAACGACCTTCTTTATGAATTCAGTTTACCGCTTCTAAGCTTGCTTGATGTCGAATTTCAAATTTTCTTCGAACAACGACCTTCTTTATGAATTCAGTTTACCGCTGCCACCATGTGTTGTTCTCCAAGACGAGGCAAGATTAACTAAGCATTAGTTTATTTACAATTATATTATCCATATTATATACAAGTCAAAAGAGATCACTAGCAGAGTATTATTCCTTTTGGTTTCCAGAGCTCAACAATCTATGAGCCTAATACTCTGCACAATCACCCCCTTGAGATCACATTTCTTCCCTTGAAATTTGCCGACTGATTATGCTATTAGAGTTTCTTCCTTTTTTGCTATTGATATTTTTGAGTTGCAATCTACTTCATCTAGTAAAAACCTTTTACTATTTATCATATGGCTTGTTGAGCCACTGTCTACAATAAATTCTAGCAATTCCTCATTTTTTAATTTGAAAGTTTCTCCTGCAAAAAAGGACAATTTTTCTTCATTTTTGTTTCTGAAAAAGCAATCCTTTTCTTTATGATTTGTATTTTTACAAATTCGGCAAGGAATATTTTCCTGGAATTTATTTTGAGATTTCTTAAAGAAGCATTGGTCTTGAGTATGATTTGTCTTTTTACAGATGGTACACCATTTTTTATTTAGTCTACAGTATTTTGCTAAGTGCCCACTCTTTTTGCAGTTAAAGCACTGCTTTACTTTAGTAGCACTCATGGCTATTCCCTCTTCAGGCTTTACTTATTGTTTAGTTTCTTCAAGTGATAGTCTTGATATTAAGTTTGTTAACGCTTTCTCACTTTTTGGTGTCGAGTCCCATGCTGTGCTGAAGTAATTAAAGTAGTCTGGCAAAATGCTCAATATTTTAGAAATTACAAAGCTTTCCTCAATTTCTTGTTTTACATTATTTAGTTTGAATACTAAATTTTGCATTCTGCTTATTTTTGTTGCCATATATGTATTTTTGTCAAATTTGAATTCATGAAATTCTTGTAGTAATTTGCATTTTAATTGCTCATCTTCTCTTTGATAAATGGTTACTAGTAACTTTTGAAGTTTTTCAATTTAGAATATGTGTTAAAACAGTCTTTTTAATGGTTAACATTATGTATTTTTGTGCTTTGGCATCTTTTAGGCTCCATTTATCTTTTCCAGTTTCATCTTTCAAGTCTTCAAACAACGATTTTCCATTTACCATATCTAGAAGACCATTTGCTTTGAAAATAATTGTTATCTGAAAATTCCATAAATCAAAATTTTCAGGATTTTTAAGCCTCACAATATTTGCGATATCTTCGCTGACAGCCATTTTTTTATTTATATTTTATCCTATATTTTATATATATTTTACCGCGATTCAAAAAGAACCATGCTCTGCTACCATGTTGGGAATCTCTTATGGTTCAGATAATGAAACAACAAATAACAAGTTTACTTTTACAGCTGAAGTGGTTTTAAAGAATTAGGCAATTTTACCTTTTAAGAAAGTATTTTAAATTTATTATTTTCAAAGAGAGAGAGAAAAGAACATTTAACAATTTACATTACAATTACTAATTTTTTAAACAAAACCAACACTCCTTTGTTCTCGTTTTTATATTATAGTGTTGTCAGTCTAAAAGTATTTCAAGGTCATTGATTTACTATTATTCTTTTTTTTCAACATCCAGAACTTATGGTTGGACAGATGGAGGAACAGTGTGAAGGGGAGAAAGGTATATATATTCAATTGGGATACCCAAGTACCTCTGTAAGGTAATGTCCCACAAACTCATTAGGATAGTTCGGGACATATGCCCTTTCCCAGGAGCCTCCAAATATTTAAAATTAAGAGCAATCCTGATTGCGTCTGTTGAGAAAGGGATGTGGATGCACGCCACTACGTATTGGATTGTCCAAGGGTAGTGGGTGGGCAGGAAGAGAGGAGGGCGAGGGGCGCGATCGAGAGTGAGCTGCTGAGAAATCACAGCAAGCTTCTTGAGAAAGCCCACGACGTGGCAGCTCAGCTTTTCCTTAGCTGTGAGTGAAAAGAGTCGACCGGTGGCCGCCTCCCCGCGGTCCCCGCTAGACACAGTAGATAGTTTCCTATTTTGCTGTGACTAAAGGCCACCGGTATAGAAATCCTTCCAGACACGTTGTCTGGGAGGTGTTTTTTTCCAGTTACAATGTCCAAGCACTAGCTTGGATACCGTTACTTGGCTTATGAGTTGAACAGGATAGCAGCGAAGGGCTGTTTCTATTTCTTTAAAAGTAAGTTTATTTTTCTGTAGCAAGGGTTCTTTTGTGCCTTTTTCGCTAGCGCATCAGCAGCTTCATTGCCTTCAATGCTAACATGTAAGGGTATTCATTGAAGGTGAATTTTTGAGAGTTTTTGGAGATAACCAATTATGTTCCTGCTTACTTTGTCTCTAAGTTCCCCTGTGTGACTCAGGTGTTGTATGTCACTTCTACTATCAGTAAGAATCCATATATCGTGATGTTTAGTGTTTCTGATGGATTTTAAGGTTTAATAGTTGGCTATAAGTTCTGATCTAAAGACTGAGCAAAAATTATGGGTTTCTTCTGTTTATTTTCTCATTGCCATTTGTGGTTTTAATGAGAGAGCCACTGCCAGTGTGTCCCAACTCGTTTCTGCTACCATCGGTATAGATAGTTATTGCATTTTTAGGAATTTTATTAATTATTTCTAATGATAATTGTTTTAAGTATTCTGGATTTTGGTATTGTTTATTGGTGGGTTCATTTAAAGTGGCATTAAAAATAGCATTTTGTTAGTGGTTCGAATGGAGATATTTTTTCTGCTAAATAATTTTTTTCCGCTTTATATTTTAAAAATCAATTTCTTTTGGCAAAGTGGAGAGGGCCTTCTTTTTTGAGTTTTATATTGGATTCCCAATTAAGTATGTAATTGGAAGTTCTGTGTTTGTTTCCATAACTCTTGATTTTGTTTATATATTTTGGCAGATTGTAGCTTCTTCTATCCTTTAAGAGCATAATGTCTGCCTCGTAAAATACAATATCATTAGGGCAGGTATTTCGAAGACCTGTAATAATTCTAGCTGCACTTAGTTTTTTTTCAGATTTGTTTCAGATGCTGTACCATAGATTTGATATCCATATTCCAAGATAGGTCTCATTAGAGATGTGTAAGTTAATTTTAGTGTTGTTGCTTCAGCTCCCCACTCTCTTCCTGAAATATATTTCAAGATTTTTAGTCGGTCTCTTCTTTTTCTAATAACTCCTTCAATATATTTACTGGAGTTAATTTCTGGACCCAGGGTGTAGCCGAGATATTTAGGATGTTTATTATATTGCAATTGTTGTTCTTTCAGATTAAATTTTGGTCTTATTTTGTATAGTTTCTTATCGGTAGTAGAAAGACAGGTTTCAGATTTTTGGGGGTTAAATTCTGATTTATGTTTATTAGAAAATTTTTCTAGGTGAAGAAGAGTCTTATTCAAATCCCTTTCAGCTTTTTTCCAGTGAGTGTTGCTGCTCCATAGAATAATGTCATCAGCGAAAAGTCCAATATTGGTTTTATGTGAAATATTTTCTTCTATACCTGCAAAAAATAGGGTGAAGAGATTTGGGCTAAGGACTGATCCTTGTGGTAATCCTTGATACAATTTGAAGGATATAGATAGAGTGCCATTATATTTGACCCTGATGTATCTATTTTTAAGGGAATCATTTATCCAAGTGATAGCTTTTCCTTCAATTTTGAAATGTTTGTATAATTTTGTAATTAACTTGTTTTTCCATACCTTATCAAAACCTTGTGTAAGGTCTAAAAAAGCAGCTATGGTGTGGTTAGTTGGTTTTGTGCATCTTTTACCTTTTGTGTGAAAAATAAGAGTTGGTCTATTGTCCCATGTCCTTTCCTAAATCCATATTGTTCTTCTGGTAAGAGATTTCTTGTGTCGGGGTGGTAGGTGAGTCGTCTAAGTATAATTTTTTCCATTAATTTGCAGCAAATACTTGTGAGGGAGATAGGTCGGTAGTTTTTTGGGTCATCAGCAGATTTTTCAAGTTTTTTAATGGGGACTATTGTTGCAGTTTTCCAGGAGTTATTGAAAATATAAAAAAGTCTTTCTTTGATAATTTTGCCCAAGTTTTATATCATTTGGCCATGGATACCATCTGGCCCAGGAGTCATGTTTAGGTCAGTGTTTTCTAATGCATAAGCTATCTCTTTCATATTTATTGTTTTTGTGGTGTTTTGCATAACAATAGTTATGTTTTAGATAAATTGTCGAGATATGCAAATAAGGTTTTGCATAGTGTTTGTTTGTTTGTATGTTAATTATTTTTATGCATATATATATGTATCATTAAATTGTAAATGTTTAGTCATATTAGTGTTTATGAGGAATAAAGGTTTCATCTTTCGCTTAATGGATCTCGGTGTCATGGAGTGATTGTAGAACATAGAGACACAACAGTGGCGACGAAGGAAAAGTAAGCGAACATTGATGAATATTGAACAGTTCAACCCAAACAATGGAAATGAAATCTCAAGTTATTTAGAACGCTTTGAATCCTATTGCATAGCGAATGATATAGTAAAGATCGTTAAAAAGAAGGCAACATTTTTCTCGCTATGCGGAAGAGAAACGTATAATATAATACGGACGTTGACCTCTCCCAAGAATCCATTGGAAACAGAATGGGAGGAGATAGTAGCAGGGATAAAAAAATACTTTGATCCGACGCCAAATATAATAGTGCAGCGTTTTAAATTTGCGAAAAGGCTTTAAATGCCAAATGAAACAATATCTGAATTTATAACAGCTCTAAAGAAAATTGCCGAGAAGTGTGAATTCCCTGATTTGGAGGATAGGTTGCGTGATGCCCTGGTATGCGGTATTCTAAACGGGGAGATACAATCAATGCTGTTAATGAACAGTATGCTAACATTTAAAGTGGCTCAAGATATGGCATTGGCACATGAGGCTGCGGTAAAGAACGTTGCAGAAATTAAAGATGGAAAACCTCAGGAAGAAATGAATGTAATGGGAAGAGCTGTTAAGGTGAGACGGAGGAATGAGAAGATTTTTAAATGTTTCCGCTGTGGATACACAAATCACAGAGAAGAGCAATGTTTCTTTAAAGATAAAAGATGTTTTAAATGCCAGAAGTTAGGGCATATATCTAGGGTCTGTAAGAACGGGAACTGGAGGAGCGATCGTAATAATTGCTCGATAGATGAGGAGGCAGAGGCAACTAATGGCCTTTTTAATATAAATCAAGTGAAGGACACAAGTAACATGCGGAATTATATGGTAAAAGTACGGACTAGCGGTCGAGATATGAATATGCTCATTGACTCAGGAACAAGAAAAAATATTATTTCTGAGAAGACGTATATAGAAACTTGGGTGAAGTCAGAAAGGCCTAGAATAGAGAAGGATTCTACCAAGTTGGTGCAATGGAACAGACAGAGGTTATCCATTCTGGGTAAAATAAAAGCCGATGTAAAAGTGAACAAAAGAAGTATCACAATGGAATTGCTTGTGATCGAAGGTCCGGGCCCAAATCTGATTGGAAGGGAGGCGTTTGACCAGATTGGAATTGGTCTTGAATGGATGAATTATGGCGACAGTGTATGTCAAATCAATGAGGTAATGAATGGAAATGGTATGGCCGCTGCGATGAACGGCAATGGCAATGGAGCTAAGTACGGTAATGGCAATGGAATGGCCGCGGCTATGAATGGAAACGGCAATGGAATGGCTGCTTATATGAATGGTAATGGAATGGCTGCAATGATGAATGGAAACGGAGGCAAATACGCCAATGGAATGATGAGCGGAGCTAATGGAATGGGCGCGGGTTACATGAACGGTGGGGAGGACATGTACAGTGAGGGTGACGGGCTGAGCGTGTACGGCAACCCCGGCGTGGACTTCCCACTTTTCGCCTCGGTGCCCGAGACCAGCTTCCAATGCGGACAACAGGAGCTTCCTGGATACTATGCCGATCAGGAGGGACCCACCAAGGCTGGAGGAAACACCTGGGCCAAGTAGAACAATAAGAAACCGGAGACTCCCCGAATACTTTAAAGATTGTGTAACAAATTGGGGGTGAGAAGATGTGGTGTTTTGCATAACAATAGTTATGTTTTAGATAAATTGTCGAGATATGCAAATAAGGTTTTGCATAGTGTTTGTTTGTTTGTATGTTAATTATTTTTATGTATATATATGTATCATTAAATTGTAAATGTTCAGTCATATTAGTGTTTATGAGGAATAAAGGTTTCATCTTTCGCTTAATGGATCTCGGTGTCATGGAGTGATTGTAGAACATAGAGACACAACAGTTTTCATGCAAAATATTATGAGTGCTGGTGACATTTTTACAGTCATGAATAATCTTTCGGGTCTTTTTTTCAACTTTCTTATCTTTTATTTCAAATTTGATTTTACTACTTATTTGATCTGAATTACCTAAAAGATTGGCAGTAATTTTGTCATTAGTTGCTGGAGTACCATCTGTATTCTTAATCATATTTGTTTTTTCAGTTTGTGACTGGGATCTGTCAATTTGTTTTGCCAAATGCCAAAGTTTTGTATTTGGGTTTCTTGGGTTCAGGTTTTCACAAGTTTGTTTCCATTTTTCCCTTTTCACATTTATGTATAATCTTTTTATTTTTGCATTTACAATGTTCAGTTCAGTTCTACAATTTGTTTGGTTTTGGGTGCACTTTTTTTGTAGTTCATTTCTTTTAGTTATAAGTGTTTGAATATTTTTCGCCTGGTGTGTATAATTTGGAATCCATTTCTTAATATTACGTCTTGGTATTGAAACTTTGGCTGCTTTAATAATGGTGTTTTTGAAAGATATCCAATTAGCCTTTTTGAAGTTCCAGATTTTTTCTTAATTGTAGAAGAAAGACTAAAGTTCCAATGCCTAGATTCCAACAGTGTGTTAGAGTAACCTTCATAAGATAAAGGAAGTATAATGCTAACAGCTTTGTTCTGCACCATAATAAAAACCTTTTGGGTGGTGACAGCGGTATGACTTTCATGAGCTCCGCAAAGAGACTGGTTCCTGAACTTTTAAGAAATAGCATTGGAACCATTCTTTGCTGCAATTGGCGCTAATGGAGCAGAACATGGGACATAAGTGTGACATGAGGTAATAGTGCAAGAGGGTGCCAATTTTATAAACCAAAATACATGAAATTTTGATATAAAGGGCTGAACTGTGTTAGAAAATAAATTAGATGAATGGATTGTGCATTATAAATGTAAGTTAATTTCCTATGTGGTGGATTTTTCAATAACTAAAAGTACCCACAAGGACATATAATAGGATTATAGCATCAACAACTTTGCCTTGTAAACAATCATATGATAGAAGAGATAACTACAAAAAGAAATCGGTTAAGTGTAAGGTCTGTGTGATAATTACTTTGTGGGAAATCCACTAAGGAACCCCCAAACTGATGAAAAGATATAAAAGACCCTTACAGAGAGAGAGAGAGTTGGTACATACTGACATTTATAGCTTCCATGCCTGGCAAGTCCATTGAAGAAAATCATTAATTTTTAACCCTTTAGTCACAGCTATTTTCAAGGTCATACCTGATTAGCGGCAGTCCTCAAATGTAGCTTGCAAAAAAAAAACTCTATACTCATTTATATTTTGAAAAAGAATTTAGATGCTTATAATGCTTTGTTATCTTATCATCTAAAGGACATCATCTTCTTGAGGGGGGAAGACTTGGCTTTGTCACACACACACACAAGCCGATGGATTTCCATAGTCAGACACGGAAAAATGTAGATCACTGCACCCGAGGTCTCAAGGTGTGTTCAGCAAGCTTCAGTTTGTCATACTTAAACTATCCAGCATTTCAAGCAAAATGTTGCATAGAAAATAGGAAGGATAAAAATTCAGGATGACACTACAATATATTTAATGCAAGAATAAATCAACATTTATAAAATACCAGAGAGGCAATGAGGGAAGTTTACAGAGTAGAAAATATATCAAAATTGATAACCTGTTCAGAAATAAATATTTTTACACTATTCTAAATAATTGATAGTACAATAGGACTCTAATGGACTCCTAGTTTCAGAGCCATAATGTTTACTAATTAGTAAAAATGCTAATTTTGGTGATGAAAACTGTCCCTTTTATAGAAATACTAGCCAAATGACCCGGGCAACACCCGGGGTTTACCCGATTAAATGCTTTTATTCAAATATTATTCGTTACAATTATAAATTGGAGTCGTGGATGTCATTCTTGTATAATATATAAATGAGTTTTAAAAATTGTAAAAAAAAAAAAATGCATCGGCCGGGAATCGAACCTGGGGCGCCCGCGTGGCAGGCGAGCATTCTACCACTGAACCAAAAGCAAACGGTGACAGAATTAAGAATGCATGACGGAGGAACAAGGAAATGTGGCAATTTATAGGAATGTCGGTGCAACCAGAGTGAAGTCAGCACGTGTGGATCGGCGTATCCTTCGACAAGCAGTGGCGGCCCCACAAGCCGCTTGTACCGCCATCCTGCAACATGTGCAAGACACCCTAGATCATTCCATCTCGACCAGAACCATTTCCCGTTGATTGGTTGCTAATGGCTTGCACTCATGCCGTCCGCTAAG
The DNA here is from genome assembly GCA_030710605.1 of Cordylochernes scorpioides. NCBI lineage: Eukaryota > Metazoa > Arthropoda > Arachnida > Pseudoscorpiones > Chernetidae > Cordylochernes > Cordylochernes scorpioides. The sequence goes on from CP092886.1 coordinate 15,011,299, forward strand.
AAGACTGCCATTGACCCCACCGAATAGGCGCCAACGTTTGGAATGGTGCCGGGCTAGATCGACGTGTATGACGGAATGGTACAGGGTCATGTTCTCAGATGAGTCGCGTTTCTGCTTGTCCAGTGATAGTCGTCGTGTACGCGTGTGGCGTCGACGTGGAGAAAGGTCCAATCCGGCAGCAATTGTGGAACGCCCCACCGTGCAACAATGTGGAATCATGGTTTGGGGCGCAATCGCGTATGATTCCAGGTCACCTTTACTTCGTATTCAGGGCACTATGACGGCCCAACGATACGTTGATGATGTGCTGCGACCGGTGACACTCCCCTACCTTCAGGGGGTACCCAATGCCCTTTATCAGCAGGATAACGCCCGACCGCACACTGCTCGCATTAGCCAACAAGCTCTGCAAGATGTACAGATGCTTTCCTGGCCACCGTACTCTCCTGATCTCTCACCAATCGAGCACGTCTGGGACATCATTGGACGCCGTTTGCATGCCTTGCCACAGCCGCGTTCAGAAGACGAACTGTGGCAAATGGTTGAGAGGGAATGGAGAGCCATCCCTCAGGACGCCATCTGTACTCTGATTGACTCTCTACCTAGATGTGTTGCTGCGTGCATCGCCATCCGCAGTGGTTCTACTTGCTACTAAGCTGACGCCGTTCTCGCTCTGTATTATGACTATCATTTTGAAATAAAGATCACTTATTGTTCGTTCCTATCTCTCTCTGTCTGCCGAGTTTCATCACTTTCTGGCCACTATTTCTTGGTGTTCCATTTTCAATGTCACGCAGTGTATATTCATGCTGCTGAGCGAGGAAGTGTATATAATCCAGTCTGTTTGAGCTTTGAGCCTATATAATCATTTATATATATACATCTATATATATATAGCCGAATGACCCGGGCAACGCCCGGGTTTTACCCGATTAAATGTTTTTATTTAAATACTATTCCTTACAATTATAAATTGGCGGCGTGGATGTCACTCTTGTGAAACGTCCCGCTCCAAACTTTGTGTCTGAGAAGCGATATTTTTATAGAAAGATGATCTGGCTTTTGTTTTCTGCTCGAATGAATGTTTTTCTGTTAGAATTTTGTTCCTGCGTACAAAATAATGAGCTGGTTTCACCCGTGGTCTCTGCTTTTTGGAATTTTTCCCGATATAATTTTGTATCTGATAATCTTACATGATACAGCAATATCGTCATCATTTTCTGACTAATAATATATAGTTTTAATAATTGATTTATATATTTTTTAAAATAGCCTATCGTCTTCCCCGTATTTTTTACCTATGTATGGAAATTTTGGTTTGAATTAGTGAACTACTGCGAATTTGTATGCCGGACATACAAACCAACAAACAAACATACAAACATTCATTTTTATATATATAGAAGATATAATATAAATGAGTTTTAAAAATTGTAAAAAAAAAAATGTATCGGCCGGGAATCGAACCCTGGCCGCCCGCGAGGCAGGCGAGCATTCTACCACTGAACCCCCGATGCTTTAAAAAAATGGCCATATTTAGGTATTCATTCCATTCCGGATTAGTCCGCGTAAAAAAAGTTCTTCAAATGAAAAAAAGAAATAGCCAAAAATACTAATCAAAATGCAGCCGAAAATTTTCCTCAGGTTTATAAAAAGCGACATGGAAAATTTGGTACCAATTGGTTCAGTAGTTTTTGAGTTTATCGCGAAACAGACAGACAGACAGAAATTGACTTTTATATATATAGAGATATGGTAATTTAAACCAGCAACCCTATATTGTAAACTACTTATAACAAGATTGTCATGTTGTATATAGAAACACATCTATATATATTTATACGCATGATTGACATGTTTCATTGCATCACCATATGTAATGTACTTTGTAAAACTAAGGATGAATAAATAAAACTATGTAATAGATTAAGAGCTGAGTTAAAGCAAGATTGAGAAGTTCAAAAACATCTAAAATCGAGATAGAAAACAACCCTAAAAAGGAATTTGGCAGCCCGTTGCCATCAAGGTCAAAGGGTACAGAATGCTGCAGACGTTCAAAGTCCAAATTCTCACATGTCTCCCCCCCCCCCCTCCTCGGGAATGGTATATAAAAACCTCGGTTTTAGCCCTACTTAGACAGTCACTTCACCGTCGGCGTGAGCCCTTGTTAGTTGCAGCCAGGACCACCTCATCACTATGTAAAACAGTAAGAAATATTCTAACTCCATCTTGCTCTTAGCTCGACTCCTATCTGTTCATGGAACTTTCCTACTACAACTGTGTCTCTTAGTTTTTTAGTGTGTGGACATTCCCAAGCTTTCCACTCTGTCTCGACCACGACTGCCTGTACTCTGTGAGAACTGTTAAAGGTCCTCCAAGGTGCAGAGAGGTACTGGAAAACTCTCCACGCCCTGACTGTCCCTCTCGGTTACTACAGGTTTGCCCCTCGGTTACCACAGTTATAGCGAGAGTCAACAGGATGCCTCATCACAGATAAGTCGACAGGACCTCATCACATATACATATGCATACTGCTGAGAAATGAAGTGTACATAACCCATTCTGTTTGAGTTTGAACCTGTATAACCATATTTACATCTATATATACACATATATATTCATGCTGTGCTGAGCAGTGAAGTGTCTATAATTCAGACTGTTTGAGCTTTTAAACCTGTATAACTATCTCTATATATATAAATGTTGAAATTTCTTCACTTCAAGTTTTTAAAATTTCATTTTAATTGCTACTTTGTTATATACAATTATGCAATACAATTTGGATTATTGATAAGAATTACAAGATCTGAAGATGGTAACAACACTTTTACCAAAACATAAAATGTAATTTGTAATTTCTTTTTTTTTTATTTGGTCTTGTTACCTTGTGGGGGGGGGGACTAGTGTAAAGTTAAAAAGTGTTTATTCATTCATTCCAAAAAAATATTTACTTTTTTTAAGCTATAAAAATATTGAAAGACAAAATTAAAAACAAAAACTACACTTATTCAATGCTTCAGCGATCTGTTTATGTACAATTATTATCATAATATTTCCTTAACAAACAGCCTTCACCAAGCTGAGGGGAACAAGGGTTAGCCAACCCTAATACAAGTACTTGGTTGCTTTTTAAAAAATTCTCTCAGATATAATTCAGATGATCTCCAACAGGCTCCAGAGTCTCAGTTTTCTACTGTAAATTACAGAAAAACCTTTGAGGGAAAGTAGGGTGCACCTGCTGTTGGTTTGGGGACCTGGAAGTACCACTCGGTAGCAGTGTGACTTTGTTTTAATTTGGGGCCACTCCTAATTTGGAGTACAGACACACTTTGCAGACACTCCTCTGAAGAACAAACACACCAATTTGTATCTTCCTACATTAGCTGGATTTATAGCACAGCCTTCATGTCTAGGGTGGCCTTACCAGGAGTTAAACCCCTGATGTACTTCGCCTGTGCTACTTTCCTGCTACAATGAGGCTGTAGGATAGGATTTTGGGAGAGATTTTTTCTTGTTAAATCAAGAGGGTATTAGCAAATTTGTGGAAATAAATGTTGATTTTTATTTCACTAGCTGACTGTCTGCCAACATAAACAAGCCCTATCTTGATCAGAAACTTAGATTATTTAGAAAGAAAACTATATGTTTTTTTTTTTTGCTTTTATCTCCTGACTAGCCAATTAAGACAGGTTTTAATCTAATTGGAAACAATATGGTTATTTATACCTGATGTTTTGGTAACAATGTTATTACCATCTTTAGAAAAATACTGATTAAAAAATACCAATACTTTTTCTGATATGGTTAACGAAACATCAAACACTGTTTATTTGGCATTATTGTGTTTCTCAATTATTTTTATAAAAATGCCAGCAATGCAGTTGCTGAATTTCATGTATAAATTGCATATTTGGATTTACTCGCATTACTTTGTGATTTTTTTAGAACCCAAAAATTATACCATATTAATTGTCTATCTCTATTTGGAGTCCAGGATTTTATTATACCCATATCTAATTATATATTATATATATAAATCATCCTCTTAAGTTCTGAAAATGATATATCTTTATTTTATTTTTACCTTCTTATATACATCGGTTTCCCATTTATATATGAGTTGAGTTTTTTTCCGGGTCCATTTAGAGCATGTTCTTCAACCCCCATGGCAGGACGCGACTTCCATTGGCAAGGGATCCGTGGATCTGGCAGTATAGATGTCTCGCAAGGGTGGAGGAAACATAGAGATGGCAGGTGAACAGCGCCTAGGAGCAGTGAGAGGCAGGAGTCTTGGCAGGGGAGGAAATCCAGTAAGGAGAGGACAGTGGAGGTAGGAGGTCCAGGAAGCCTAGAACTTGAGGGCTCTAGACTTCAGGATGGGGCAGCATGAAGCTCTCTCCTCATGTTTGTCTGGAAGGCCCTTGACACAGCAGTTGGCGCACTTGGTGGTGCGCTGCTTTGCTAGGAGGGGACAGGCACGGCCTCGTGACCTTCTCCGCAGTGGAAGCACTTGGGAGCCCTGGAGCACTGTGCGGAGTTGTGGCCGAAGCCACAGCAGCGGAAGCAGAAGCGGGCGCAGATGGACTCCTCGAAGTTGAGGATAACTCCATCCACCACGATCCTCCCACACACACCCAGGGCTCTGAAGGTCTTCAGGCCCACCTCGATGAAGGCGGTGCAGGTCCCGTTCTTGATCGCAGATCGGTGTGCCACGCGCACCACCATGTCACCAGGGAGTTGGCTGACAGCAGGGGTTGCCAGGAAGGTCTCTTCAATGGTGGAGTTGGAGGTCTCCTGGACTTTGAAGAGGCAGATGCACGGAAGTATCTCCTTCTGCTGGCGGACCTTCATGCCATTCAGCTTGTTGACCAGGGAGGTAGTGACTGCGGGGATGGTTTCAGGGTTGCTTGAGTGGAGGACCAATTTTCCCCTGGTGCGCAAGGAAGCCCAGACGCCTTGGGGGAGAGTGTGGGCGGTGCGGACAGCTTTGAGCATTTCCCGTGGGTCAGCCTGCGGGTTATCTGAGATAACCACTGTGTGGGCCGCAGATTTCTCTCCATGGAGTGTCACTCTGGGTGCAGCAGGCTTAGAGGCGCGGAAAGATTCTGGTTTGGTTGGACCCTGAGTGTTGGTCCTCTTTGCAGGCGGGTTTGGTGCTTCAGGCTGCTTCCTTTTTGTTGCAGCAGGGGCTGGCAGCTTGGGGGCAGGTGCTTTCACAGGGACAGCAACTGGAGCAGGGGTGGCAGGCTTGATTTGCTCAGCTTGGGCGCTTGAATCCTTGCAGGAAGGAATAGGGCTGGTTTGGGTGGTTCGGCAGGCAGTCTTGGGCTTGTTGGCCTCCATGACTTCGTCTAGCTTCATTGAGGGTGTCTGCGAGGTTCTTCACCTCAGCAAGCAGACACTTGATCAGCTCGGTTCGCTGCTCGATGAACTGGACGAGGTCCAGGTGCAGGGACTTGAGGGAGAGCTGGCCAAGGGAGTGCAGGATCTGGTAGTGGCGGGAGATGACCATTTCGTCCTCTTCCACCAGAGCCGCGATTTCCACAGGGGGCTGGAAAGGCTTCTTTTTCCTGGAGGGATCCATGGTAAGAGCAGGGAGGCAGAGATTTTACCAGGGCGAAGGCTAGCTGGCAATTGGGACCCATTTGTATATGTTACATATATCTTGTACACATAATGGAATTTTAAATATAGATATTAACAACTGAAAAATTGAGCCTTTTCAACCTGAAACGGTAAAATTATGGCTTATGCAAAGATAATATGCTGAATTATCATTTTGAAGACATTTTATTTTAAGCACATACACATTTAATTTTTACAAATTTTGTATTATCCATTTTTCATGTGTTCCTCTCAATTTTTCATAATTTCATGTCTAAATTATGAGCATTTGTCATTATATTTTATGTAAACGTTTTAATCCTCTTTTGTGTGAGTAAAAAGGATATTAATCATTTGACAGTCTCCCTTTATTTCACTCTAACACATCATTGACATTGTTTCTGAATATTCCACTTGGAATTTAGGAAAATAATAATTATGGAATTGATAAAAAAATGCCCGAGTGCCACCAGAGTCAAGGAAAAGAGTTCATCAATCAAGTCTCCATACAGAAGAACGCTTGACCAATAAATTACATGAAATGATCCGACATTCAGAAGGGAAAACCAAAGACTAGTGTATGCTCCAATAGAAAAGTAAAAGGAGGAAGAAAAGAAACTGTTTTTTTTTTTAAACCTGCACAAAGAAAACCTGGTTTGTTCATTGGAGATTGTTTTGAAGCATACCACACCAAGGTTCTTTATAAATCTTTTTAATTAAAAAAAAAATCCTCACATACATATATATATATATATATAAAATAGTCATTTTTTTATTTTGAATAATTTTTTTTACTAAATATTATGTAACACCAAGGTTGTTTTATAAATCTTTTTAATTAAAAAAAAATCCTCACATACATATATATATGATATATTTTGTATATAGTAAACCATGATTCAATTCCATATTGAACACACAATTGTTTTTAATGTACTAGTTTTTGTTTAATCTTTTATTTTTGTCTGAATTGTTTCACAAATTGCCAAATACATTTTTTAAACATGTAAATTCCATGTTAAAAAGAAAAGTTGAATGTAATGTAAATTTACTAAAGTTTTTTTTTTTTTTTAAATAATGATAAATTGGACGGTCAGTGGTTGTCCAGTGTGTGTGGCCTCGCGCTGATTGCTTATAATAAAGAAGAAGGAAAAAGGCCTAACGACTGCTTAATTGTCATTTCCAGATATTGAAACTTTGGAAAAATTTACCATACGACAAATAGCCGACAGGATTCGAACTTATTCGCGGAAATTTTACTTAATCTCAAGGCATGGGAAAGAGGAAGGCAAGCCCAAAAAATACTTCATTTATTAATAAAACTGATCTCAAAGAAAATTCGAAAATGGAATATTGCCCCAAAGATTTGATACCAAGCTTTAACCCTGAAGAAGGGCTTAAATACTCACAATGGCTGAAGGTTTTCAACCAACAGATCAAGCTCCGGAATATCAAACAAGAAGATGCTCTTTTCATGATACCCACTCTTTTTAAGGGCAATGCTCTTGAGATTTATGCCACAATTTGTGACGAAATTGACACATTGGAAGATTTACATTCTAGGATGATGACCTTCTTCCCAGAGTTTGAACGCGGGCTACATAAAAAGTTCTGGCAACTAACTAAGCAAGAGACGCAATCAGTTCGTGGTTATTATTTCGAAAAGGTAAAAATTGGCACACAACTACACATGCCAAAGGATTTAGTCTTGGAATCTCTTACATCTGGTGCCGGCCCACTCAAGAAGTTTCTGATTGCTTCCTCGCCACATTCCTTAGAGGACTGGCTTCTTATTGCCGAATCTTTGGAGCCCACAACTCAACAAAGAGACGGAAGATGGAATAACGGACGGAGGAACAACTTTGCTGGAGGAAATCGCCCCAACATGGCCTCGCGGTGGCGATCTATCACGCCGCAGCATGGAGATGTCAACGCCGGCCAACTCCACGAACCTGGCCATCCTGGGACTTCATCCATCGGCCTACAAAGTGCGTCGAACCCCGGTAATCAAGGCCAAGTGGGATGTTGACGGTGCCCGGGGATCAGAGCGGATGTGGGGACAGCAGACTCATGGTTCCTGGGTATGTTTATGATTCTTTTTGATTCAGGTAGTGAGATTAATATTTTACCTACTCATTTTTTGCCCAAGAATTTTTCAAATAACATAAATATTTCTAGTTACGATAAAATAAGTACTGTATCTAATAATGTTAACATAAAAGGCCAGATTTGTTTGAATATAAAAATTGGAAATATAACTAAAAATATTTTGTTTTATATTATTGATAATCCTAATTTGAACTTTTTGATAATGTCCACAAAGTACCTAAAATATTTTAAACTAAAGATTGATTTTGATAAAAATGTTATTATACAAAATGATGGTGTTTTATCTAATTTTGATTATACTTTTTCTAAAGAAGAACTTGATGCCTTACAATATGATAATTCTAAAAATTATTTAAGTCTTGTTAGATCTGCTAAATATTGCAACAAACATAATTATTGTTTAAGACTATCAGGGAAATGTAATCGTATAAAAAATGTACATGCCATAGGTAAAACTATAAATCAATCTAACATATATTTTCCTTCTTGTTTTAAATCGAGACCTATTTATCAACCAAACTTCCGACCTTTGCCTTTACCAAACTCAGAAGATAGTTATATACATAATGACGTCAGACTTGGAAATAATTTCCATGTTTTGATGAATGACTATGATGATATTTTTGGTGAAAATAAGTATAATGTTAGACCTTTAAAGGTAGATCCCCCGAGATTAACACTCAGAGATAAGACTCCTGTTTGTCTCAGACCTTATAGACATAATCTAAAGGATAACGGAACAATTAAAGAACAAATTAGTCAGTTGTTGAAATATGGCATAATTAAGCCTGCTTCATCGCCATACAGTTCGCCAGTAACCCTAGCCCGTAAAAAAGGAGAAAGTGATAAGACTAGACTATGTATTGACTTTAGAAAATTAAATTCAAAATTAATAGGTGACAGTTTTCCAATTCCGTTAATTGAAAATATCATCCAGAAGGTTCAAGGGTCGAAAGTATTCTCATGTCTTGACATTTTAAGTGCATACTGGACTGTTTCCTTGCATGAAAAGGATCAATACATGACATGTTTTACCACCACAGAAGGTTCCTATCAATGGTGTAGACTACCATTTGGTCTACGTACAGCTCCCGCCATCTTTAATAGGATACTTAGTTCAATATTACAAAAATATGACCTTAAAAATGTAATTTCTTATTTTGATGATATATTGGTTTTTTCAAACGATACGCAATCCCATTTGGAACATCTTAAGGAAATATTTGAAATTCTACAAAAAGAGGGTATCCAACTTAGGAAGGAAAAGTGTTTATTTTTTTATGAAAAAGATAAATTATTTAGGTTATGAAATTTTTGGAGACCAAATGTCTCCCTCAGGCATTAATGTTGATATAATTAAATCATTGCCACCTCCTCGTAATGTTAGGTGCTTAAGATCATTTTTAGGAAGCGTTACACATTATGCTAAGTTTATAAATCATTTTAATAAATTAAGAGCTCCCTTAAATAATCTTTTGAAAAAAGATATAAAATTTACATGGACTGACGAATGCCAAAAAAGTTTTGAGGCTCTTAAAGAAGCATTAGTTTCGAAACCAATCCTCCAAATTTATAATCCTTTATTAACTACGCATATCTTTTGTGATGCTAGTACTGCAGGTTTAGGAGGCGTGCTCAAACAGGAGTATCCTGATGGCACAATGAAACCCATAGCGTTTTATAGTAGGGCCTTAAGGGGGGCAGAATCCAAATATACCATCACAGAGCTGGAATTATTAGCAATAATAGAAACGTGCAAGAGATACCATCCCTACATTTCAGGTCAGCGGGTAATGGTTCACACTGATCATAAAGCATTAATTTGGTTAAATAATTTCAAACATACAAATGGTAGACTATTTCGATGGTCATTAAGAATATCAGAATATGATTTAGAATTCAAATATAATAAAGGATGTGAGAATTATGAAGCTGACATGTTGTCCAGCTTACCATATTCTTGCTTCCTATCCATACAAGACTTAAAAGAAGGACAAGAATCCTTAGCTAAGCCTTCATCTAAATTATATTTCAATAAAGACAATATCACTTATATTCGATTAAAAAATAAAGATAGAATAGTAGTACCACCATCCTTACAACAAGAATTGATAATTTAGGCCCATGAAAGTTTAGGACACCCAGGTATTAGTGCAATGGCTAGGGTAATATCAACACAATATTATTTTAAAGGTATGATAGGTAAAATAAAAAATTATATTTTGAAATGCAAAACATGTCAATCTGTAAAGAAGCCGACTACACCTTCATATGGACTCATGGGTACTTTACCGCTGGCTGAGAAACCATTTGATGTAGTTGCTCTTGACAGTATTTTAGGCTTAGGAGAATATAATAGTACAAAAAATTGCCTTCATGTAGTAGTTGATCATCACTCTAGATACATTTGGGCTTTTCCTTCTAAAGGTACCTCGATAGCAACGTATATAAATATTATAAATCAATTATTAAGTATAGGTAAGCCAAAGATTATTGTTACCGACAGACATCCCTCATTTGTCTCCAAAAGATTCAATATATTCATACAGGAAAAAGGCATAAAACACGTTATGACATCCCCTTCTCATCCACAATGTAATGGGCTGGTAGAAAGGGCTAATGCCACTATCATTTCGAAGTTAAGACTCCACCATCAACAAAATCCCAGAATTCCATGGCACAAGCTATTACAAAAAGCATTAGAAGAATATAGGAATACTCCCCATTCAATAACTACAATTCCTCCCGTTTATTTACTTTTCGGCATTGATCCATTTTATACCAGTGACCTAACAATAGCCTATCCCCCCATAGAAGAAGCTAGGAAAACCGCCAATGATAACGCAAAAAAACTGCATCTTAAATTATTCAAAAGATATAATGAATCCCATATAAAATAAAGGATTTAAAAGCGCGAATGTTTATTTTATATATGAAACGAACTTCTACTGTCCTTACTGCGATGAAAAAATATTATGGTTTGCTGAAGAGCATTGCTCGAAGCAAATATTTGAATGTAATTCTACTGTCCTATAAGCTTATGTCCATAGTTTACTTTAAACCATTTCTAAGATTCCATCCTTCAGTGTAGCATATAAACGCAGAATGATCCAATACAGTATTAGAGCTCTGAGAAGCGGTCTGGTGGATTAAATTGGCGAAACCGCTGGGAGGGTTCACCACTGATGAGCCAAGCCCTTCCCAAAATATTTTTTCATCGCAGTAAGGACAGTAGAAGTTCGTTTTATATATAAAAGAAACATTCGCGCTTTTGAATCCTTTATTTTATATGTATAGATGGCGCGTTATTGCTTTGTGTTAATTTATTCCTAACTTGCCTTGTCTTTATAGTTTGCTGAAGAGCATTGCTCGAAGCAAATATTTGAATGTAATTCTACTGTCCTATAAGCTTATGTCCATAGTTTACTTGAAAACCATTTCTAAGATTCCATCCTTCAGTGTAGAATATAAAAGCAGAATGATCCAATACAGTATTAGAGCTCTGAGAAGCGGTCTGGTGGATTAAATTGGCGAAACCGCTGGGAGGGTTCACCACTGATGAGCCAAGCCCTTCCCAAAATATTTTTTCATCGCAGTAAGGACAGTAGAAGTTCGTTTTATATATAAAAGAAACATTCGCGCTTTTAAATCCTTTATTTTATATGTATAGATGGCGCGTTATTGCTCTGGTTAATTTATTCCTAACTTGCCTTGTCTTTATAGTTTGCTGAAGAGCTTTGCTCGAAGCAAATATTTGAATGTAATTCTACTGTCCTATAAGCTTATGTCCATAGTTTACTTGAAAACCATTTCTAAGATTACATCCTTCAGTGTAGCATATAAAAGCAGAATGATCCAATACAGTATTAGAGCTCTGAGAAGCGGTCTGGTGGATTAAATTGGCGAAACCGCTGGGAGGGTTCACCTCTGATGAGCCAAGCCCTTCCCAAAATATTTTTTCATCGCAGTAAGGACAGTAGAAGTTCGTTTTATATATAAAAGAAACATTCGCGCTTTTAAATCCTTTATTTTATATGTATAGATGGCGCGTTATTGCTTTGTGTTAATTTATTCCTAACTTGCCTTGTCTTTATAGTTTGCTGAAGAGCATTGCTCGAAGCAAATATTTGAATGTAATTCTACTGTCCTATAAGCTTTTGTCCATAGTTTACTTGAAAACCATTTCTAAGATTCCATCCTTCAGTGTAGCATATAAAAGCAGAATGATCCAATACAGTATTAGAGCTCTGAGAAGCGGTCTGGTGGATTAAATTGGCGAAACCGCTGGGAGGGTTCACCACTGATGAGCCAAGCCCTTCCCAAAATATTTTTTCATCGCAGTAAGGACAGTAGAAGTTCGTTTTATATATAAAAGAAACATTCGCGCTTTTAAATCCTTTATTTTATATGTATAGATGGCGCGTTATTGCTTTGTGTTAATTTAATCCTAACTTGCCTTGTCTTTATAGTTTGCTGAAGAGCATTGCTCGAAGCAAATATTTGAATGTAATTCTACTGTCCTATAAGCTTATGTCCATAGTTTACTTGAAAACCATTTCTAAGATTCCATCCTTCAGTGTAGCATTAAAAAGCAGAATGATCCAATACAGTATTAGAGCTCTGAGAAGCGGTCTGGTGGATTAAATTGGAGAAACCGCTGGGAGGGTTCACCACTGATGAGCCAAGCCCTTCCCAAAATATTTTTTCATCGCAGTAAGGACAGTAGAAGTTCGTTTTATATATAAAAGAAACATTCGCGCTTTTAAATCCTTTATTTTATATGTATAGATGGCGCGTTATTGCTTTGTGTCAATTTAATCCTAACTTGCCTTGTCTTTATAGTTTGCTGAAGAGCATTGCTCGAAGCAAATATTTGAATGTAATTCTACTGTCCTATAAGCTTATGTCCATAGTTTACTTGAAAACCATTTCTAAGATTCCATCCTTCAGTGTAGCATATAAAAGCAGAATGATCCAATACAGTATTAGAGCTCTGAGAAGCGGTCTGGTGGATTAAATTGGAGAAACCGCTGGGAGGGTTCACCACTGATGAGCCAAGCCCTTCCCAAAATATTTTTTCATCGCAGTAAGGACAGTAGAAGTTCGTTTTATATATAAAAGAAACATTCGCGCTTTTAAATCCTTTATTTTATATGTATAGATGGCGCGTTATTGCTTTGTGTTAATTTATTCCTAACTTGCCTTGTCTTTATAGTTTGCTGAAGAGCATTGCTCGAAGCAAATATTTGAATGTAATTCTACTGTCCTATAAGCTTATGTCCATAGTTTACTTGAAAACCATTTCTAAGATTCCATCCTTCAGTGTAGCATATAAAAGCAGAATGATCCAATACAGTATTAGAGCTCTGAGAAGCGGTCTGGTGGATTAAATTGGCGAAACCGCTGGGAGGGTTCACCACTGATGAGCCAAGCCCTTCCCAAAATATTTTTTCATCGCAGTAAGGACAGTATAAGTTCGTTTTTTATATAAAAGAAACATTCGCGCTTTTAAATCCTTTATTTTATATGTATAGATGGCGCGTTATTGCTCTGTGTTAATTTATTCCTAACTTGCCTTGTCTTTATAGTTTGCTGAAGAGGCTTGCTCGAAGCAAATATTTGAATGTAATTCTACTGTCCTATAAGCTTATGTCCATAGTTTACTTGAAAACCATTTCTAAGATTCCATCCTTCAGTGTAGCATATAAAAGCAGAATGATCCAATACAGTATTAGAGCTCTTAGAAGCGGTCTGGTGGATTAAATTGGCGAAACCGCTGGGAGGGTTCACCACTGATGAGCCAAGCCCTTCCCAAAATATTTTTTCATCGCAGTAAGGACAGTAGAAGTTCGTTTTATATATAAAAGAAACATTCGCGCTTTTAAATCCTTTATTTTATATGTATAGATGGCGCGTTATTGCTTTGTGTTAATTTATTCCTAACTTGCCTTGTCTTTATAGTTTGCTGAAGAGCATTGCTCGAAGCAAATATTTGAATGTAATTCTACTGTCCTATAAGCTTATGTCCATAGTTTACTTGAAAACCATTTCTAAGATTCCATCCTTCAGTGTAGCATATAAAAGCAGAATGATCCAATACAGTATTAGAGCTCTGAGAAGCGGTCTGGTGGATTAAATTGGCGAAACCGCTGGGAGGGTTCACCACTGATGAGCCAAGCCCTTCCCAAAATATTTTTTCATCGCAGTAAGGACAGTATAAGTTCGTTTTATATATAAAAGAAACATTCGCGCTTTTAAATCCTTTATTTTATATGTATAGATGGCGCGTTATTGCTTTGTGTTAATTTATTCCTAACCTCCTTGTCTTTATAGTTTGCTGAAGAGGCTTGCTCGAAGCAAATATTTGAATGTAATTCTACTGTCCTATAAGCTTATGTCCATAGTTTACTTGAAAACCATTTCTAAGATTCCATCCTTCAGTGTAGCATATAAAAGCAGAATGATCCAATACAGTATTCGAGCTCTTAGAAGCGGTCTGGTGGATTAAATTGGCGAAACCGCTGGGAGGGTTCACCACTGATGAGCCAAGCCCTTCCCAAAATATTTTTTCATCGCAGTAAGGACAGTAGAAGTTCGTTTTATATATAAAAGAAACATTCGCGCTTTTAAATCCTTTATTTTATATGTATAGATGGCGCGTTATTGCTTTGTGTTAATTTATTCCTAACTTGCCTTGTCTTTATAGTTTGCTGAAGAGCATTGCTCGAAGCAAATATTTGAATGTAATTCTACTGTCCTATAAGCTTATGTCTATAGTTTACTTGAAAATCATTTCTAAGATTCCATCCTTCAGTGTAGCATATAAAAGCAGAATGATCCAATACAGTATTAGAGCTCTGAGAAGCGGTCTGGTGGATTAAATTGGCGAAACCGCTGGGAGGGTTCACCACTGATGAGCCAAGCCCTTCCCAAAATATTTTTTCATCGCAGTAAGGACAGTAGAAGTTCGTTTTATATATAAAAGAAACATTCGCGCTTTTAAATCCTTTATTTTATATGTATAGATGGCGCGTTATTGCTTTGTGTTAATTTATTCCTAACTTACCTTGTCTTTATAGTTTGCTGAAGAGCTTTGCTCGAAGCAAATATTTGAATGTAATTCTACTGTCCTATAAGCTTATGTCCATAGTTTACTTGAAAACCATTTCTAAGATTCCATCCTTCAGTGTAGCATATAAAAGCAGAATGATCCAATACAGTATTAGATCTCTGAGAAGCGGTCTGGTGGATTAAATTGGCGAAACCGCTGGGAGGGTTCACCTCTGATGAGCCAAGCCCTTCCCAAAATATTTTTTCATCGCAGTAAGGACAGTAGAAGTTCGTTTTATATATAAAAGAAACATTCGCGCTTTTAAATCCTTTATTTTATATGTATAGATGGCGCGTTATTGCTTTGTGTTAATTTATTCCTAACTTGCCTTGTCTTTATAGTTTGCTGAAGAGCATTGCTCGAAGCAAATATTTGAATGTAATTCTACTGTCCTATAAGCTTTTGTCCATAGTTTACTTGAAAACCATTTCTAAGATTCCATCCTTCAGTGTAGCATATAAAAGCAGAATGATCCAATACAGTATTAGAGCTCTGAGAAGCGGTCTGGTGGATTAAATTGGCGAAACCGCTGGGAGGGTTCACCACTGATGAGCCAAGCCCTTCCCAAAATATTTTTTCATCGCAGTAAGGACAGTAGAAGTTCGTTTTATATATAAAAGAAACATTCGCGCTTTTAAATCCTTTATTTTATATGTATAGATGGCGCGTTATTGCTTTGTGTTAATTTATTCCTAACTTGCCTTGTCTTTATAGTTTGCTGAAGAGCATTGCTCGAAGCAAATATTTGAATGTAATTCTACTGTCCTATAAGCTTATGTCCATAGTTTACTTGAAAACCATTTCTAAGATTCCATCCTTCAGTGTAGCATATAAAAGCAGAATGATCCTATACAGTATTAGAGCTCTGAGAAGCGGTCTGGTGGATTAAATTGGCGAAACCGCTGGGAGGGTTCACCACTGATGAGCCATGCCCTTCCCAAAATATTTTTTCATCGCAGTAAGGACAGTAGAAGTTCGTTTTATATATAAAAGAAACATTCGCGCTTTTAAATCCTTTATTTTATATGTGTAGATGGCGCGTTATTGCTTTGTGTTAATTTATTCCTAACTTGCCTTGTCTTTATAGTTTGCTGAAGAGCTTTGCTCGAAGCAAATATTTGAATGTAATTCTACTGTCCTATAAGCTTATGTCCATAGTTTACTTGAAAACCATTTCTAAGATTCCATCCTTCAGTGTAGCATATAAAAGCAGAATGATCCAATACAGTATTAGAGCTCTGAGAAGCGGTCTGGTGGATTAAATTGGCGAAACCGCTGGGAGGGTTCACCTCTGATGAGCCAAGCCCTTCCCAAAATATTTTTTCATCGCAGTAAGGACAGTAGAAGTTCGTTTTATATATAAAAGAAACATTCGCGCTTTTAAATCCTTTATTTTATATGTATAGATGGCGCGTTATTGCTTTGTGTTAATTTAATCCTAACTTGCCTTGTCTTTATAGTTTGCTGAAGAGCATTGCTCGAAGCAAATATTTGAATGTAATTCTACTGTCCTATAAGCTTATGTCCATAGTTTACTTGAAAACCATTTCTAAGATTCCATCCTTCAGTGTAGCATATAAAAGCAGAATGATCCAATACAGTATTAGAGCTCTGAGAAGCGGTCTGGTGGATTAAATTGGCGAAACCGCTGGGAGGGTTCACCACTGATGAGCCAAGCCCTTCCCAAAATATTTTTTCATCGCAGTAAGGACAGTAGAAGTTCGTTTTATATATAAAAGAAACATTCGCGCTTTTAAATCCTTTATTTTATATGTATAGATGGCGCGTTATTGCTTTGTGTTAATTTAATCCGAACTTGCCTTGTCTTTATAGTTTGCTGAAGAGCATTGCTCGAAGCAAATATTTGAATGTAATTCTACTGTCCTATAAGCTTATGTCCATAGTTTACTTGAAAACCATTTCTAAGATTCCATCCTTCAGTGTAGCATATAAAAGCAGAATGATCCAATACAGTATTAGAGCTCTGAGAAGCGGTCTGGTGGATTAAATTGGAGAAACCGCTGGGAGGGTTCACCACTGATGAGCCAAGCCCTTCCCAAAATATTTTTTCATCGCAGTAAGGACAGTAGAAGTTCGTTTTATATATAAAATAAACATTCGCGCTTTTAAATCCTTTATTTTATATCTATAGATGGCGCGTTATTGCTTTGTGTTAATTTATTCTTAACTTGCCTTGTCTTTATAGTTTGCTGAAGAGCATTGCTCGAAGCAAATATTTGAATGTAATTCTACTGTCCTATAAGCTTATGTCCATAGTTTACTTGAAAACCATTTCTAAGATTCCATCCTTCAGTGTAGCATATAAAAGCAGAATGATCCAATACAGTATTAGAGCTCTGAGAAGCGGTCTGGTGGATTAAATTGGCGAAACCGCTGGGAGGGTTCACCACTGATGAGCCATGCCCTTCCCAAAATATTTTTTCATCGCAGTAAGGACAGTAGAAGTTCGTTTTATATATAAAAGAAACATTCGCGCTTTTAAATCCTTTATTTTATATGTATAGATGGCGCGTTATTGCTTTGTGTTAATAATGAATCCCATAAAACACCCAATTTAAAAATAGGAGATAAGGTACTGTATAAGATCCCTTACCAATCAGGCCAAGGTAAACTTATGCCAGCTTTTTAACCAGAACCTTATACGATAATTGCCCTACCTTCCCCCCAAACAATAGAAATAGATAAGCCATGTCAACCCGAAAATAAACGTACAACAATAGTTAATATTTCTAAAATAAGACTCTGGGAACCAGTATTTGAAGATACCGAGGAAAACCTAAAAACAATTTTTCCATTTCAAGAAGAGGACCTGGAACAATGCTTGGGCACTTAGCTTAACAGGCAAGTTTTTCCACTAATAACCCTAAATTTTGCATACTTCCATTCAGCAATAAAAGTTGCTATTGAATGGGATTTTACCTATGTGTATGAGGGTATGTAAACATGTAGTGCTTGATATTCAGAAATTTTTTCCCCAGTTGTCTGCATTATGTTAGTTAAGTTATTGGGCACCTTTTCTGTGATCCCAATAACAGAACTTTGGTCATCCTAACATCTTTTCTTGTATATAAAATTATTGTATGTATAGTTTTTTTTTTTTTTCTCTTTTTTCTTTGTTGTTCAAAATATATCTTGTCCTTTACCATCCTTCCCCTCCCAGCCACCATTTAAAAAAAAAAAAAAAGGAAAAAAAAAAGAAGGGAAGTTTTTTTTTTTTTTTCTCTTCGTGGGGGGTAGTGATATATTTTGTATATAGTAAACCATGATTCAATTCCATATTGATCTCATGGAATGGGGTGTAGGGGTGCAGCTTTCGTTGATCATGGCACCATGATCCAGGCACACTTTGGTGAAAGTCTGACTTTGCCTGTAGTTTGAGGCCGTTCCTAACATGGAAGCAGACGCCTTTGCTGCCGACTCTAACATGAGTACAGACGCAGCTCCTCCGTATCCCTGGAGTGGGACCCTTGCTGAGGTCCATCAACTGGGTCAGTTGAAGTCAGGATTTTTAAAGAGGTCTACTCCTCTTCTAACAATGGTGCTGTTGGTCCGCGACTGCTTATACCCACCAACAAACAATGCCAAAATCCAGAATACTTAAAACAATTATCATTAGAAATAATAAATAACATTCCTAAAAATGCAATAACTATTTATACCGATGGTAGCAGAGACGAGCTAGGACACACTGGCAGTGGCTGTCTTATCAAAACCACAAATGGCATTGAGAAAATGAACAGAAGAAACCCAGATTTTTGCTCAGTCTTCAGATCAGAACTTATAGCCATCTATGAAGCCTTAAAATCCATCAGAAATACTAATTATCAAGATATCTGGATTCTTACTGATAGTAGAAGTGCCATACAACACTTGAGTCACACAGGGGAACTCAGAGACAAAGTAAGCAGGAACATAATTGGCTATCTCCAAAAACTCTCAAAAACCTCAAAAATTCACCTTCAATGGATACCCTCACATGTTGTAATTGAAGGCAATGAAGCTGCTGATGTGCTAGCGAAAAAAGGCACAAAAGAACCCTTGCCACAGAAAAATAAACTTACTTTTAAAGAAATAGAGACAGTAGCCAAAACAAAAATAAACAAGAACTGGAGGATCCCACCTAAGCACAGTTGGTACAGTGGAGTGAGCCCAGGAGGAGCTCTGAACATCAGAAATAGACAGCATCAAACAACACTAACAAGATTTAGAACAGGCCATCTCAAGCCATTGAAGATAGAAAATAATAACAAAATCTACCCCACTTGCCCAAAATGTAGCTTGGCACCTGCAGCTCCAGAACACATTTTGGCTTGCATTAGATGCACTAAACAGGACCTTTGGGAGAGGCCGCTGCTCATCATA
Organism: Cordylochernes scorpioides; assembly: GCA_030710605.1. Lineage (NCBI taxonomy): Eukaryota > Metazoa > Arthropoda > Arachnida > Pseudoscorpiones > Chernetidae > Cordylochernes > Cordylochernes scorpioides. Next base: position 15,030,506 of record CP092886.1, read on the forward strand.
AAACAGCTCGAGGAGCATGAACTCATGGAATTCGTGTAATCTTTACACAAGGGGATAAGAAACAACAACAACAACATTCCATATTGAACACACAATTGTTTTTAATGTACTAGTTTTTGTTTAATCTTTTATTTTTGTCTGAATTGTTTCACAAATTGCCAAATACATTTTTTAAACATGTAAATTCCATGTTAAAAAAGAAAAGTTGAATGATATGTAAATTTACTAAAGTTTTTTTTTTTTTTAAATAATGATAAATTGGACGGTCAGTGGTTGTCCAGTGTGTGTGGCCTAGCGCTGATTGCTTATAATAAAGAAGAAGGAAAAAGGCTTAACGACTGCTTAATTGTCATTTCCAGATATTGAAAATTTGGAAAAATTTTTACCATACGACATATATATATATATAAAATAGTCATTTTTTTATTTTGAATAATTTTTTTACTTAATATTATGTTTTGTTGCTTAATTCAAGTTTCAAACATGCTGTATTTAAAACTTGGCAGGTTGCCAATTTAAGCCTAGTCTTGCTGAAGGTTCTCATGTATCAGGCATAAGTCTGCAAAGGGTTAAACTATATAACCCTGTGGCTAATAAAAATGAATGAAATAAAATATACCTTTTATTCCACAAATAATGACGTGTGTCAAATAATGTCCAAGATTGACAGCATGACTTTTAAAACCATTGAACATTATTTTTTCCTTAAATAAACTATACATATTTATATAATTTTTCAGAGTATAGACACATGATGTTTTAATGTAATGGTCTCAAAAATTTAATAATATAAGAAATTAATAAAAATCCTCAAAATATAATAAAGTCAAATGGTATTTTTAAATTTTAAAATCTATACTTTTTTGCTGGTGAATGTTAATAAAGATGTTTCAAAAACACTGCATAAAAGTTCTATATTGATGAGAAATTTTTGTGCAATGTTTTTTTTTAAATGTCTATAGTTATTGCTTTTTTGGTAAAAGACAGGCAATATCACAATGTCCAATTTTTTCCAAACCAATAGCTAAATTTTTGATAGTGGCTTCTGAGGGAGCTTTTTGTTCCCAGGCACAGAGAATATCATATATGGCACTTTTATAGTCTTTTTGATCTTTTAAAGTTTCCAAATATCCATCGGTGAAATTTGCTGAAAAACAAAAAGTAAAATTAGGAAATACAAAAATTATAAACATTAGTTATACATTACCTCCAGGAAGGCATTTTCCTAGAAATTTCCAATCTTTTCCTACATTTTTTGAAATGAGAAACTTGGTATCTGTGCTTAGCGGTTCATCATTTTCTAGACAGACATCAAAGTAAGGCATATGAATTCTAAATTTCGAGTTTTTAAATGAAAATGTATGAATCAAGATGTTGGGTTGCGCATCAGCATTAAAATTAGAATAATGCACTAGATAAGGCACAATAAAACACAAGGTAAACGTCACACACTATTTATTTATTTGGATTTGGTCTTATTACCTTGTGTTAATAATGCACTAGATTTGCAAATTAATTTTAAAATAAGTTTGCAAACTACTGTTATAAATATATATTGAGTATATTGCAAATATACACAATAGATGATTTATGAATATATTTATCAATATATATATATAAATATCTATAAACAATTTGAGTTATGTTTCCCTTGAAAAGGGTAACAGCAGATCACTGAAACGTAGGAAATAAAATTTAAAAAGGTTGTAGTATTTATTTAATCATATTTATAATTCAAAACTGCAAAAATGTTTTTTTTCCCCAAGTACATGCAGGACAAGCCATCATAATCAGAGTCAGTAGTTGCAACTGTTTTACTGTAAATGCACCAAATGCCTAAAATTCTTCACATGTAGAATAATTTCTACTTTTTATCTTCAAGTGTACCAGGACCCTTTTTGGTTACATGCACTCACTGGTACGTTGAACCTTCGCAATTATCAGGGGCCATTGAAGTAATTATTTTCTTTAGAACATTTTTTTTCCGATATGGGATTCAGTCCCAGGTCGTGGCTGTCTAAGAATGATGGCTTATTCTATTCTTCTACCAACTCCCTAGTCAAAATTACATTATAATACAACAACAGGAAATAACTATAATACAACAACAGTAAATAAAAATGTTTTCTTATTTTTTATATATTATTTTTACACATTTTTATTTATAATACCAACTACACTTGACCTAGAAATACTTATGGAAATTTTCTGAAAATTCGAGAGCTATTTAATAGTATGATGGAAATGATTGAAATTTAAAAAATAGGGATGCAAATTTATTAAGACACACAACTTTTATCAATATTTGGAGTGTTCTCCTTTGGCTATATACAAGCAGGTACACTGAAGCATACTTTCATATAGTTTTTTATGGCTTCTTGTGGGATACTATATCAAGCCATTTCAAATTTTGCTGAAGCTGTTGAAGATTACTTGGCTAAGGAGATTGCAAAATTTTCCTCCCAATTATGTCCCAAATATGCTCAATTGAGAAAAATTCTGGGGAACATGTGGTTCAAGAAAGGATGTCAACATTCTGAAGGAAGGTTTGTGAGATGTTGGATTATGTGGTCAAGTAATATGATGTTGGAAAATGTGGCATTATTAGTCTACTCAATAAATGGTAATACAACAGGTTGCTACACATCTGCAATGTATAGCTGTTGCCACCCCACACCATGAAGCCAGGGGTTCTTGTTGAATGCCTTTCCACAATTACAGTCCTGATGGTATATTATGTGGGGCCTACATCTAACATGTATCCTGCCATCATGAACTCCCAAACTGAATCTGGATTCTACAGAAAAAAATGACAATGCCATTCTTGAAACCAAAGACATCTCTTTTCTCAGCTGAGCCTGTTGTTTTTGTGTTTGGCAGAGAGTGGAATTCTTAACATAGGCTGGCAACAAGAAGCTCAGCTTCAATAAGATGGTTATTATTTTTTTTATTTACTTATCCTTTTAGTCTAAATTAGAGTCCTGTCTTCTACAACCATCTTTCAAATCCTCCTATCCTCTCTGTTGTTACTCTCTGGAATAACCTGAGCCAGGTTTTCTTTAACTTTTCTCTTCCTCTGGCCAAATCCTTACAGCAGTTCTTTGCAACATACTTTCATAGCAATTTCTATAGTGAAAATTCCACGTTCTCTGAAGCCTATGATTCTGCCTCTAGTAAAATAATAATTTGTATGATGCCCTTTATACTGCCTTGGCATTCTACAGATTAACCCTTTTCTGCCCGCTACAAGTGTAGAGGCTGCCATCTACTGCACAAACAATACAATCTATTTGTGCATCTTCTATTTAATTCTCCTTATTATTAAACATAATTGAAAACATTATGTTTCACAAGTGTAAATATATCAGTGCATAAAATTATAAAGCACAAAAAATAGTTATTTAATATATATTTCTATAAAGTATGTTATTTACGGAAACAATCCCCCAAATGAAGAGCTGGTTTGTCACTACAGGTTTAACAATAAAAATCCTATTATTTTTCTATCCACCAGGTATGGATTGGGAAGAACAGACCTTGAACTCTTTGGCAGTCTGGATGTTAGTATTGTGGGACCAATTTTCCATCCTTTCCAAGATTTCTCTAGTTGAGGCTTTCATACATTTTGAACATTCATTCTGCCATGACTCGACAATCTCATTCGCATGAAAATTTACATGTTTGATTGGCATTAGCCCATTTTTTAAAATCATATTCTGGCTGTATAAGTTGTATGAGTTGAGAGTAGCCACTTCTAGGCCCCAGATAAATAATTTTCTCAACCATTTTAGTTTTTCTGAGAAACATCCACACCTCCCATATTCGAAGTGTAGTCTAGAATGGAAGTTGGCTTCTTAATTTCTTCTGAACCACGTCTAGTTTTTCTGTTGACTATAGTTGTGTTGAAGCTGTGTGGAATGAAGAGGCAAGATGGACCACACATTTGTCCTTCCAACAGAGAGTGCGAATACATTTTTATTTCTGAAGGCAATAGTTTATCCTTTCAAAAGTTCCTGTATAATTCATTGTCAGTTTGGAATAATTGGTCTCAATTAAGTAACTACATTCTAGAAAGTTCTCCAATAAGGGTGAAATTTGTGTAGAATCTATTTGCAAAAATATGAAAACATACAGCTGTTCAAGATGAGCTAGACTCTTCAAATTCGTGAATTTTGGTAGCTTGAACACTAAAATATCAGCATTAGAAACTTGAACACTTTCATTTGATGAAGAATTGCCCAAAAATGGGATATGGAGCAAGCGAACGAACTAGAAACGATATTTAAAAAGTGAAGAAATGTAATCAAAATAAATGACGAATCGAGATGAGAGGGAATGGAAAATGATTAAGCCAAATTCCCACAGGATTTCCAGGAAATGCTACATCGGTGCCAGCCTACCCTGTTCCTCACCCCTTGTTTACTACCGATAGTGGCTTGCGGCCAGGAAGTGAACCCTAACACAAAGCCACTAATGGGTAAGGGTTAAAGATAATCCTAATAATCCAAAAAAATGATAAATTTTATTAATTATACACTAGGAAGCTAATTATATACCCTTTCATAACTAAATAAGGTTATTTTTATGCACTTATATTTATATTAGTTATGGTTCAAAAATTGATCATTTACATACCTTAGTGTTCAGTAACAGCATCACATTATTTATTTATTTGGATTTGGTCTTATTACCTTAAATGCTTTGAAGTTTGTGTTAAGTATGCAAATTTTCAGAAAATTAACTAGTGTTTATAGATGATGCAATTTTTTTGTGGTGTGAAATTAAATTATACACACTTTATGAAATAATATCTTTATATTTTATAAAAATTCTGTATATTAAAAAAACATTAGTTGATAAGGTACATTTAGGATTATTGATTAGAAATAAAAGGTAATAAGACCAAATCCAAATAAATAAATATGTGTGGCTGTTTGATAACAGTTGCAACCATCATCAGAGAAAAGACTGAATCTGTAACATATCGGTGACAAAGCTGTTACTGAAATGTCACACATTCAGGTTTTTGTCTGATGATGGTAACAATGCTATTACCGAAGCATTAGACACTATCTATTTGCATTTGGTCTTATTGCCTTTTAACATATGTTAAAAATAGTTTAATGGGAAAATTCACTCAAATATATTCTCACCTAGGCCCACATACAAGGAATATATAAATATATTTAATGAGCATATATTGACTTACCCAATATTTTAATAGGGATGTTAGTTTGTTTTTTATGACAATTGCTTTCTTTATTTTTTTGCGATTTTGGCTTTGCTTCAGCTTGATTGAAGTGAAAATTAATTTGGTTACAGTGGTTAAGGTTAAGAGTAAAAGAACTTGATGGTTCTGAAACGGTAGAAACTGGTGAGTGTTTGTTGAAACCTTTGTTTTGTGGAGAAAATTTGTCTGCACATGCACAGAAGAGAAATATATGCATTATTTTTTATATATAATATAAAAAGACCTAATATATATAAAATCTTAGAATATACAAAATATAGAAGGTATATAAAAAAGAATAAATAAAAAGGTCCAGGTGAAAAAATGACAAAAAGGCAGGCCTTGTTCTAAATATTGCTGCTGATTTCATCTGTCTCGATGAACCCAACAACTCACCAGAGGAAATGTGCATGAGAATACTTAGCTATAGAAATGGAAACTATGAATTGTATGTAAGGACATTGTGATACAATTGTAAGGTTATTGGCATTTATGAAGATACTTTGAGTAAAGTCATTATTGTTAGTGTGTAAATAGACTTGAGATTTGAAATCCCAAAGAATCAGTATATTGGTATTAAGTAGCTATGCAAGATATTATATAAAGGTAAGAATACAATCCAAATAAGTCATTTATTTATATTCATTTTTTTTTAATTTGAAACTTTTACTATTGATGGTACCAATGCTGTTACCAAAAAATATTGGATATAAATTTCATTATTAACATACCTTAAATTACAAAATATTTGTAAAAGTTTCAGCCATAAATTGTGTTTTTAAAGTGATATCAACTGATATATAGTAATGTTTAGCAAAACACACCCTTATATTAAAGGATTTCAGGCTAATGAATTTGGATTTTTTAGTGCCCTTTGAATTCATTAAAACAGAGTTTTACTGTATTTGGAGATGGTCGTTTCAACTCATAAAATGTCATAATAACCTGCCTCTGATATATTGGAACAAAGATGTCTAACTTTACAACAACCTCTACAAAATATTTGTTCTGAATGCAAAGACTCCTCCATAATGTTGCCTAAATGGCATTGGGATGAAAAAGAATTAGTATCCTCTAGTCAAGCTTTGCCGTGTTTAATTCACATATATCATACATTTAATCCTTTGGGTTTATAAAAGTTTGCACTAGTTTTAAATAAATTATATACAAAAAAATTCATTTTTTACTATATATATATATTTTACTATATTTTTGTATACTTACTTTTTGAGCTTGTTTTATTTGATTTTGTTATTGCTCCTGAGCAAACAAAAGGTTATATGATGTACAATTCTGATTATAGATAAGAATCACAAGGTAGTCTAAATAAGTAAATTATATTTGACATTTCTGGAACAATATCGTTACTGAAAAACGAAATAATTTATTTATTTAGATTTGATCTTGTTAATGTCCAGTCGAGTTGACTTTTGTTGACTATATGAGCAAATTTTCTCATATTTTATTTGTCAGTGACTATCACTTAAAGCATTACTAGTGACTTTCCAGTAGCTTTCTTGACCTGTTCCAGTCAGCTCATTTCAGGTCTCTCTCTTTGTCTTCTATCAATTTTTCTTGACATCTTTTCTAATACATTAGCTCTTATTATGTCTGAAGTAGGTTAATCTTTGTTTGCATATATGGGATTCTAGGGATCTACTAGGATGCCTTCAACCAAATGTTACCGTGTGATCTCTTGCGAATTCATTTTTGTACAATTTTTCATAATTTCCAAATGATAGAAGCCAATTTTAATATATTTTTTAGTGAAAATTAAATTAAAAATATGTATATACATACCTGTATTATTAGCATTTCCCAATTCTGCTGCAGCACCTATAAAAATAAAACATATTCAATACCTCTTGAAATTTAGGTATTTGGTGAGTGTTTTAAAATATTTTTTAGAGAAGAGATACTCTTTTAAAAATTAAATTATGTATTTAATAATGTTTTACAATTTTCTATCTAATAATATTTCTTTCTAATAAAAAACATTATTTTATGTTGAATAATTGCGCTAAGCAGTTTTTAAGATTGGTACTTTTTTTGGCTTTGAAATTAAAATAAAATGAATGTATTCACAACAGAAATAGATGTTATCAATATTAAAATTCAATATAAATATGTATATATATGTTATATAAAAATTATATTTCATTTTTAAATTATAAATCCTAGAACAAATTACTCTGTTAATTCTACCACCAGAGGTCGTAGCTTTCCCTATATACATCCATTGTTGTTGTTTTCCATTGGCGGGCTCAGATCTTTCTGTAGATATGTAAATAAGCCTTTTATTTTCTTTATTCTTAAGCCTTAAATCAGGCAATACTTTTCTCAATTTATGTTTTAAATCCTTATATCTATAAAAATGAAATGCGAAATCGATGTTTGTTATCGCTTCACGCAAAATCTGCTGACTCAATCATTATGGAATTTCGCATGTAGGTAGCTGAAGATTTTGTTTAACATATAGGCTATTCAAAAAACTAAAAAAGTTAATGTGCTTTTTTTTTAAATAAAAAAACAAAAAGCGTTAGTTCCAGCCTTTTACCGCTTGGGCGCAGCACTGGTCGCGAAACTCCGCCTTTGCCGGTCCCAAGCCCGGATGAAAAAGGAGGAGGGGGAGCAGTAACAAGCTCGGTAAAAAACCTGGGTTCAGCTGGCCCGGCTGATAGTACCCTGTAAGGGCTCCTGATCTAGGGATACAGGATGAGCAGCGTTTGAACTCCATGTTAGGAGCGGCTGCACATGGCGTCTGTTCCTCATGTTAGAGGCGGCCATTTCTTTTGGAGCTAAGTCGGCCTGCCACTGAGTAGTGCTCCCAGTCTTAATGACAAAGGCAGACGCATTCTACTTCGTCCAGTGTGAAGATAAGAAAGAAGAAGAAGAAGACTGGTCGCGACGATAAATGAATTTGATTGGTTAATAATTAACATGTGGTTTGTTTACACGATGAATGTTAGTTTGTTCACAAGATGAAGGTTTTTAAAAGGTAAGATTATCCAATCTCCGTGAAACTTTAGGAAGTTATTTACTATACTACTGGGAAGATTTCTGGTTTGAATTTGATTTGAAATAAATATTCTTTGCAATTTCATTTGCAAATTTTCTACTTTCACTCGCAAGCAGCCTCTAGCGGCGTCTGGTGAAATTATATTCATAAATTGTAACAATGCTAAAAATGTTTTCCAAGTATAATAAATTTAATTTGCGAATTTAGTAATATAATATTCCAATGACGTAAAAATACTTGGCATTTCAATATTAATATATATTTAAAGAAAAAATTGTAGTTTTTGTGTTAAATGTTAAAATGTAATGTTAAAATATATTTTTACATTGTTAATTTAATTTGCTGTTGTTTTATAAAAATGATGATGCAACTTTAATTGTTGTTGTGAAAATATCTTTATTTACGGAGCTGCTAACCATAATAAATGATTTTTGAGCCCCTAATTGTTGTTGTTTATTATCGTTTGTTTATATAAAAAAATTACATTGTATGTGATGATAACAAAAATGAAATTTTAAATTAATATATATAATTCATTGAGAAAAAAGAAATAATTAATTATCAAATTCACAAAAGTGACAATATCCTTTTTGAAATATAATAAATTTTTTTTAAATATGTTTCAAAAATATATTTAAACGCATATAACAATATTTATATTTATATACGTTTATAAATCAATATATAGGTGGATTGGATGTTTTCTAGAATTGTTTTAACAAATGTTCGTTAGGCAAACTTTTACTCGGATAAAAACTGTGCGAAGCCGGGTACATTCGCCAAATACAGTTATTTACAAATCTTCGTTTGTGGCAAGATACTATTCCTTCAACTTCAAATTACCGAGTGGACCAATTAATACTTATTTTTTTCAACTTATCGAGTATTTTTCAAGACACCGGGAAAAAATTATCGAGAGTGTAGACAAGTATAGATTCAGTAGGGATTGGATGTTTGCTGGAATCGTTTTAACAAATGTTTGTTAAGCAAACTTTTACTCAGGTAAAAATCGGGCGAAGCTAGGAACATATATATATATATATATGTTTGTCGGCTATGCATGCCCTCAATATGTAACTAATCTCGCTGAAATTTGAACAGGACAGAGTTAAATCTGGAAGAGTTTTTTGGTCGCACTTTAACCAAGAAAAATTATATTTAACCAAGTACTGAGCAACAATATTTTTTTAGTCAGAAATGATGATGACAATATTGCCGTATCATGCTTGATTGCATTAAAAAATTCTTTTGGGGAATATTCACTAAAGCAGACCACGGGCGAAGCCAGATAATGATTAATAGTAGGCAGGAACAAAATTCTACAAGCGAAACATTCACTCGAGCAGAAGACACACGAAGCCAGGTCATCTCTATATATAAAATATCATTTCTCGGCCTTTTGGCTAAGATCATGTAGTATATCTCTAGATATTTTTATTTATGTTTATCTTTTTAAAAATCTTTGCTCGAAAAATAATTTTCATATATTATATAAATATATGATGTAACGAATTATATTATCATTATTATCATAATATTCTGTGTGTTCCCGAATATAATTATCATTAATATTCATTAGGCAAACTTTCACTCGGATAAAACCCGGGCGAAGCCGGGTACACATCCGCTAGTATTTCATAAGCTAAATTAAAGCAATGATGATCTAAATTGCTTTTATTAATTTTACCACAACTGCAATATAACAAACATATTCATGTATCAAGCAAATAATCAATAATTCTATAAATAATATCCAAAAAAATCAGAAAAAATGTATTACTTTTTTAGTTGGAGTTATAGTGAAATTATGGTGAATAACATCAATTTTTATAACAAAGTGTCAGGATCATTATCCCTATTCAGGAGTTTTAATTTTAAAAAATATTTAATCTTTTAATATTTCCCCCAACTAGCACTTATTGTAACCCCACCAATTAGGGCTAGCAAGAAGGACTCTAGCACTTTATTATTGCAAAATTTAATTGCTTTCTAACTGTTTCATGGAGTACTAGTAGTAAAAACAATTGCTAACCTGGTCCCATAACCACTGTGTTTTATCATAAACCATAGCATGTGTGCATTCGATAATCAAAGACTTCTCTAGCTCTTAGTTAATATACTGTTTATAAATTTATAATTATTTAGAAATGGTTATGCTACATTGCACTTTTTATATAGTATAAATTTAACTGAATAATAGTTCTTGATATTTTGTTCTGGGAATAATAAATCCATCTTTCAGATATGCAATTGGCCTTAGGACTTGTATTAAACCCTAAAGTTAATTTATATGCAATTTTATGTGAATGTTAAAATAATGAGAATGAAAATATAATAGTTTATATATCATATATATATATAAAACTAATTATATATTAATAAACCTTCCATCACCTGACCTTGGATAACTCAGGATTTTGAAAATATTTGGGAAAAAAAGGATTTATTAAATGAAAAATAACTTTATTACTATTGTGTATACTGATAATTAAAGAAAAATTGTAGATACACTTAATCCATTTATGCATATATTAATATTAAAGTAGCATATTTAGGTCCATACAAATACTTATTAAATGGAGTTTGAAATAAAAAATTAGAGTGCTTAGCTTCAGGATTGGATTCTGAAGGATTGCCTTCAGATTTATGATCAGACTCTGCACAAGGAAAAACAAGAATTTTGTAACAGTTTTTTTAGGTAGAATTTTTATATTTTCAACATTTATATTAGAATATTGTCACACTACTCTGTGGGACCTACACAATGAATCATCACCAATCAGGTGACTTTACCTCGGTTCTTTATTTGTGAATATTAGGTTTATATCTCAGTTTTGACATCTAGTAAAATTTGTATATATATATAAATACTTTCTTCATTGACATATATCTATTTTATCTAATGAATATTCATTCTGGTCTCACTTATAATCTTGATATGGACCAATCGAATGTGGACATGAAGCCAAGTTCCCAGGATGGTGCATCATCTGGTTTAGATGTTGGATCTGATTCTTTAATTTCAATCGGGCATATAACCATCTGAAAGTATGATGGAATATATAGAGATCCCAGAGATTGAATCCGTTGAAGAAATGAGATTCAAATACAAATGGGCATATTATATCATCATATATGCTGCTATGAACTTTGTAGGTATGGCCGAAACGTGGTATGACTTGTACAAGTCTAATTTAAATAAATAAGAATTGTTAAAAGAATGTCTAATTGAAGATTTTCTGGAATGCAAAATTGGAATGAGCTTGCGATTAGATATGCAGAAGGAATTCTATTGTTCAATAAGTTTGAACCAAAATGGAAGGGAAGGAAAAAATTAACATTGTAGTAGGTGGGTAAAAAAGGATATTCACAGCACGCTATTTTATTCCCCCTGATTTAATTGAGGCACTGCTGAATACTTGTAAGAAATTAGATTCATTCCAGATACTGCACACAACATTATAAAAAATACTGGTAGTATTCTCAAAAGTCAGAAATAGAAAATATGCCTATGTTATTTAAATGATGTCATTATATTAAGCCATGATTTTTAAAATCATCTTTTTCTCTCTCGAGACTGGAGTGAGACAACTTTCAAATGTTTCTGTGAATCTAACTTAAAATTACTTGTGAAAAAATAAAGATATTGAAAAACTGGGCCACACAACAAGCCAACATGGAGTAAAGCCATCAGATCGGAATATCGAGGCAGTTAAATATTTTCTGAAACCAAAAATTAAAAGAGGTGCAATCATTCTTAAAAAATATCCAGAATGTAGTTTTCTAAATCAAGCTATGCATAGTGGCATGAAGATAATGTATAATTTATATATAATAAAAATTCTTTCAAATAAAGAATTCCAGAAAAAGATAGTTTCACAGACTTTGAAAATTTTTGAATTTAAAACATTGAGTGCATGTGTTAAAAGAAGGCACCACTCCCTTGAAAAATGCATAAAATTATCTGTCTTCTCTACACAGAGATTCAAATTAGTTATTTTTTTAGTTAATTAGTTTACTGCTTTTTGATCTTTTAAATTCGATATTCTAAATAATACTATATATATCATATTGAGAAAAGTGAAATAAAGTTAACGGTGAAACAAAATGAGAATAATTGCAAAATTTGCATATTTGATGATTGTTTTATACATGGTGATTTGCATAACAAAGCCAAAAGAGCTTATGGTAAAATTTGACGATTTTAAGACTAAACTCAATAAGATGAAATATTACAGGGATAGAACTGGTGTAACTTTGATAGACTGTTCGATGGCTTACTGGCTGAAAGTGATCACGGCCTTACTGATAATTGGATGTGTAGAACTAAATCCAGGGCCGAAAAGACAGGCCACATTGACAAATATGCCTCACTCAACTCCGGACCAGGCACCGATAAACGATTTAAAGCTACTGATAATTAACCTTTCAGCTGAAGTGAATAGATAGGGAGAGAAAATGGATGCAAGATTGCTTAATATTGAGCAGAAGATGGAGGATATGGATCGAAGAATGACTGGAATAGAAACATCTATAGCTTCGTGCACAGATACACTGGCGACTAACACGAGGTCAATTTCTCACAATACCCTAAAAATAAGGAAACTGGAAGAAAGCGTGGAGGCTTTGGAGAGACGAGCCTGAGAAAACAATTTAATAATATATGGCATCGAATCAGCAGAGACTGACAGTCGGGAATTGCTGCTACAAAAGGTCAAGAAGTTAATGGCGGAAGATATGCAGATTACTGATGATGTGGTAATTGCCAAATGTCATCGCCTGGGCAGGGGACCAAAGGCGCCTATTCTGATTGAAGTTCCTGATCACGAGTCCAGAATAAGTCTCCTAAAGAACTCATCCAAACTTCAAATACTCAATATTTTTATGAGCAGGAATTACAGCCTCCATATTAGAGAGCAGAGAAAATTTTTAATAGAAAAGAGAAAGGAACTTTACAAGAAAGGCATAAGATCGAAGTTGAGGGATAATAAACTTCTCCTAAACGGCACCAACTACATGGTAGTGGAGGGACAGGTGGTGAATGCCAAAGGAGAACCAATATAGCTAGAGGCACACCCGCGGATCTCCGTAAATAGATGTAAATATTCAGGTAATAAAATACATACAAATGAAGATGCACAATCTAGAAACAAAACTCAACTCATAGGAACTCCTCATATTTCACATAGCAAGACTCATACCATTAAAGAAAGTCAACTTAAGGGCACAAATCTGAAACATAATGAAATTAAGGCCGAAAAAATAAAACCAATGGTTGACATAGGCAAAAACGAACGATTCATGTATTGGAATATAAACGGCTTTTTTAGGATAAATTTTCTCTTCCCACTGTTTGAATATTTGATACAATTTGAGATGTTCGTTCTTACAGAAACTTGGTGCCACTTCAATATCGACTTGAACCTGGCGAACTTCGGAATGTATCAATCACCTGCTGTAAAGTCAACAGATAAAGGGAGAAGCTCTGGAGGTGTAATTCTTGGCATAAATAAAAAACTACAGCCCCAAATTGACAATGTTGAATTTGAAACCTCTTGGATTGCAGTCACACATTCAATCCAAATTTAGACAATGACTTACCAGCGTTCTGTGTAATATTCGTATATCTACCCCCAAACGATACACATGCTACAAACCTTGGACGACTATTTCCTTTGATGGAAAATAAGATATATAACGGGCTTGAAATAATACTGGTCGGCGACCTGAATGTCCGTATTGGCAATCTGGGGGGTTACCATAATTTGATAGATACTTCAAACCTTATTTCAACTACCCGGAATTCCTGTGATCTAACAAAATCTGCCAAAGCGGAAATACTTATTGACTTTCTTGACAAAAATTATTTAACCATAATAAATGGTAGATCCATTAATGATAAAAGTAAATTTACATTCATCTCCGGAAGAGGCTCTTCTGCGATAGATCTGGAGATTGTCTCACCTGCGGTGCTTGAACACATAGCAGATTTTGAAATTGGTTGTATGCCATATTCGGATCACTTACCAATAATATTAAAGTTTATCGGCCCAAATAATAAAACTGAAAATTGTTACATGGAGCCTAGTGCTAAGATTAAATTTTCCTGGTCAGTAGATAAAATCCCAACATATATAGAAACTTTAAAAGAATTGACTCCCGAACATCCAGCTGACTCCACAATTGATATCCAGGCTGATGATTTTACTGGTTTAATTCATACAGCAATGTTACGCTCGGGGACGCGGATGGAGGCAAAAACAAAAAATATAAAATCTAAACCATGGTTTGACAAAAACTGTTATTTGGTTAAAAGGAAATGAAACAAAATCTTAAATTATACGTAAAACATGATATCTCGGCAGATAAAATTGCATACTTGTCGAGTAAGAAGAAATATTCAGCTATCCTAAATCTCAAAAAAAGGGAATATACTGACAAAATTCAAGTTATCCTCAGTAATGTAAAAGATTCTTCCCAGAAGACTGGGAAGACTATTAATTCACTTAAATATAGGAATAACCTACAAGGTGAAATTTCTATTGCAGACTGGCAGGTCTTCTATCGGGAGTTACTTTGTTCAAATCCAGCAAAAGTTGTACAGCTACCACTTGAGATATTGGACATTGACCCCGAATTAGATTGTGAAATATCTCTAACTGAGGTCACCACGGAAATTTCCAAATTGGGTAAAAATAAGGCTACAGGACTTGATGAAATTCCCAACGAAGCGATTAAATATTTATTAGAAGAACATACAATTTATCTCAGGAACTTATTCAATAAAAACTTAGGGACATCCCAAGTTCCTCAACAATGGACAAAAACGATAATCCACCTAATATTTAAAAATGGAGATCCGGACAACCCGTTGAATTACAGAGGAATATCCCTGATTTCTAACCTATCGAAATTATTTACATCTATCTTGAAGACAAGATTGAATGATTGGATGGAGAGAAAGTCAATTTTGGCAGAAAATCAGGCTGGTTTTAGAAAAGGCTACTCTTGTCAGGACAACATTTTCACGCTCGTATCATTAATTCAAATGACCCTTAGCCGTAGAAGGGGAAAGTTATATGCCTTCTTCATTGACCTAAGGAAGGCCTTTGATACTGTGCCGCACCATCTACTTTGGAAAAAATTGGCATTAAATGGTCTGAGCTGTCGATTTATTAAACTAATTAAGAACTATTATACCCAAATGACGGCAACAGTCAGATGGCGGGGTACTTTCACGGAGGCTGTCAAAATACAAGCGGGAGTATTGCAGGAGGAGCCGTTGTCACCTTATTTATTCATTCTCTTCCTAAACCATCTGGTACCCCTGTTCGATGAATCAGAATTGCCAGGCATAAATCTTGAGAATTATGGAACTATACACCTTTTACTGTATGCAGACGACATAGTGATCCTAGGAGAATCGAAAATAAATTTGCAACTGAAGATTAACTTACTTAAAAAGTACTTAAAAGAGAACTGCCTAAAGTTAAACCAAAATACAGTATAACCTCGTTAATTCGACACACGCAAATTCGACACTCTACCTTAATTAGACTATATTCTGATGTCCCGACCTCTGGCCTATCAAATAACAAACCGTAATTCGACACTATCGATAATACGACAGTTCCGATAGTTCGACCATTTTAAAATTTGAAATTTCGACAGTTGAATGGCAATTTTTCAGGGAAGAAAGAAAAAACTTCTGGAAAGAAAATGGCCGGAACTGTTTACTTTGTAAGGATCTCATGGATGATAATTTGGTTCACTATTTCTTCCAATGCCCTCTCTTAATAGAAAAACGTACTGAAATTTTCCCAAGCCCTAACTTTGGTCAATTTAGATACCATCGCATATGTCAACTTCTCTCTTCAGCTCTGGATGATGAATTACTGATTGTTAGATACTTTAAGTTCTGCACAGAAGCTGGGCGCATGAGAAAGAATGCAGGGCAAAGGATACGGGAGGATGACCTATCTGTAAATAGGTAACTGAATGTGAGACAAACTTTATTTTGTTGTAAATGTTTCCTCTTCCCTCTCCTCTTGTTGATGTGTAAATACGGCGAATCCTATATGGGGTGGAATGCCCTAAATAAAGGCTTTTTGTTTGTTTGTTAGTTCACTGCTTTCAAATAGCACCAAAAATGTCCAAATATTTTTCATTAACCCTTTAAGTGCTAAACTCGAGTATACTCGAGCTAAAAATACCGTGCCGGAAATGCTATACACGAGTATACTCGCGCTCGCATTTCTCTCGCGATGTGCTAATGCAGGATATATTCGAGCTGTGTTATTTGATAGTGGCTGACCTTGGGTGAATTACGTCACAGTTTATTCACCTCTACCGCGCTTGGATCTTGTGTAATCTTTGTTTGACTTAGTACTTGTTTGCATGCCTTCTTTCCATCTTTGATTTTATCACATATAAATAATTATTATTTTTTTATTATTCCTGTGGCTCGATTTTTACAGCTCATAAAGGTAATATAAAATTTGTTTATACGTTCTTGCATAAATATATTTATCTTTTTTTTTTTAGAATGGCTTCTGTAAAAGATGATTTCTTGCATTATGCAACAAATCCTGAATCAGAATTAGAGGATACTGATTCTGATTGCACTATTGTGTACGACTATGAAGAGTCAAGTGGTGAAGATGAAGAGATACCCCCACCATTGAAAACACCTCGGTCAGACTATATTTGGTCTGATAACTCAAATTATGATCCGATCATTTTTTCATTTGACCGATCAAATAGTGGACTACAGGTAGATACATGTAGGCTTGAAAAAGAACTTGATTTTTTTGAAATTTTTATCAATATAAATTTCCTTGAAATGATTGCTGTCGAGACAAATAAATATGCAAAATACCTTATAGACACAATAGAATTTTCGAAGTTTTCTAGAATGAATAGATGGGTGGACACTAATTATCATGAACTATTTGTTTTCCTAGCAATATGCTTCCTTATGACAAGAAATAAAAAAGTATCATTGAAAGAATACTGGAGTACCAATCAACTTCACTTTTCCCCAATTTTTTCTAAACTTATGTCAAGAGATAGATTCTTTTTGATTCTTTCAGTGTTGCATTTCAACGATAATAAGACCCAAATTCCAGGTGATAAACTCCACAAACTAAAGCCTGTAGTTGACCACATGAAAAGTGCTTATAAAAATGCTTTCAAACCTTTTCAAGATGTTTGTATTGATGAGAGTCTTGTTCTGTTCAAAGGAAGACTTGGATTCAAACAATATATTCCAAGCAAAAGGAAAAGGTTTGGAATAAAGCTATTTGTTTTATGTGATGTGGAAACAAAATATATTTTAGATTTTATTGTGTATGTTGGAAAAGGAACAGAAATCGAAGATTCAGATATGGGAGTATCATCGTCAGTTATTACAACTTTGTTACAACCATATATGAACAAAGGGCATTCCTTATGGGTGGATAATTGGTATTCTAGCCCAACTCTTTTCAATTTTCTTCATCAACGTCAAACTAATGCTTGTGGCACAGTCAGAAAAAAACAGAAAAGAAATGCCAAGATTTGGGAAAAAATTGAAGATAGGGGAAACAGAAGCCAAACACACACAAAACCTACTTGCACTAAAATATAAAGATAAAAGAGAAGTTTTCATGCTGTCCACAATGCATAAAAATGAATTAGCTAATACAAACAAAAGAGATAAAGTCACTAATCTGCCAATTCAAAAACCTTCAGCTGTTATTGACTATAACCAGAAAATGGGCACTGTCGATCAGACGGATATGCTACTTAGCAGCATTGGCTGTCTTAGAAAATCTCTCATGTGGTACAAAAAGCTCTTTTTTCACTTCATTGATACATCTTTACTAAATGCATATTAAATTATAAAACTATTTTAGAGGCGTAATATTCTTTTTTAAAATAAAACAATTTCTACTGTCCTTACTGCGATGGAAAAATTAAAGGGAGGGCCTGTTTCCATCGCAGTAAGGACAGTAGAAATTGTTTTATTTTAAAAAAGAATATTACGCCTCTAAAATAGTTTTATAATTTGATAACAGATGGCGCTCTAGTACATCGTAAATGCATATTCTTTGTATTTAGTAAATACAGGCAAACGTCCATCTCTTGCCGAATTCCACATCAATCTCATTGGCCAGATTATTGAGAAGTACCATGAAGCTAGAGTTCAAGTTCATAGGGGCAGACCTTCTACATCTGAAGACAGACCCCTTAGGCTTATTGAGAGGCACTTTCCATCTTTAGTTCCCCCTACTTAGAAGAAAAAAAATCCTACAAGATATTGCTGTGTTTGTGGAGCAAACAAAAAGAGGAAAGAATCACGCTACATGTGCAAAGACTGTGATGTTGCTCTGTGTGTGGTGCCTTGTTTCGAAACTTTCCACACAATAAAGAATTTTTAAACACTTCTAAAACTTTTAATTTAAAGAGAGCACAGATCAATACAAGTATGTTTATTTTACTTTTAACATATTTTAAAAATATATTTGGTCTTTATATGAATGTATTATCTACTACTATAAATATTATATATGACATAATAAAAATATGATTTTTATTATTCATTAATATAATTAAAATTTTATAATCAGAACCATAATATTTATTAATATTGTTTTCATAATATAACTAAAATTATAATTTAAATAATCAAAGAATTAAACACAGAGTTAATTTTTTTAAAATGTAAAGAAATCCTTAACAAAAGGAATGCAACCAAATACAGTAAAACCCCGCTATAACGAACCATGGATATAACGAACCTTCCCTTATAACGAACCCACGCCGATTTCCAATTCCATTCCATTGAAAATACCATCGTTATAACGAACTTTGCGATTTTTAGAATAACGAACTACCCCTATAACGAACCTATTTCGGGTCCCAAAATGATAAAATCTATTAAAAATACTATGCTTATAACGAACTTAGAATTGTAATTTAAAGAAAAAATTAAAAAACAAAATTTTGAGCATGTTTAAAGCTCGCGGATCGCGATTTCAAAACAATAAATTTAGCGGCATTGTTTGTTTGATTTTTGCACTTTATTTTTGCTGTATGTTGTATAAATTTTTACACATTATACTTTTTATTAATTAGAATATCTTTGCATCCATTAAATTTGAAATATAAAAAATGCAAATGGCTTCCAAAATGAAGAAAACAAAGGCATTTTAAAAACAAAAGCATTATTTCATTTAAAAAAAAAAAGGCCATTTTCAGAACTTTTAAAAGTGAAACAACATAGGCAAAATGTTAAGAACATATTAAAATAAGAGAATATAACTTTTCTATTATAAAAGATAAAATATAAAGTTATTAAAAATTGTTACAAAGAGGAATCAACTTCAACTTTTGCCGCGATCGCGATTGTACGTTTTAGAACTTAAAAAAAAAAATCCAAATAAACGGTCCCGTGATGAAACAAAAATTATTTTTATGCCATTAACTATGGTAATTTTAAAGTCAGCAATGTTTTGCATGGCAGGTTAAAAAAAAAACGAAATCTAGACCTAGAAGAATATGGGGAAACATGAAATGGAAGAAAAACACTAACTTTATTTGAATGGTGCAATGCTTGGAAGAATGCTTTGAAACAACAAGGTATTAGAGCCATTTTTTCAAGTAAAAATTGTATTATATAATGTGATAATGATGTTTTAAAATCATTTCATATCTTTGAATATATATTTAATAAAACTTTGCCTAGGATTTGTCTTGATTTTTAACTTAGACATAGAGGTACATGTATGTTAATCATAAGAAGAACCTATTATCTAATGATTTCTATTATTATTCAGTATTAATATAAGGAAATTAGTCAATTAAGGGAATTAAAATAAAGTGACCACTATTAAGAGGCAGCCTCTTCTTGTGTGTATGGCTGTTTTTTAATTATACGGTCTAAAATTTTTGAAAAGTAAAAAAAATAGCCAAACCGTGGCTATAGTGAACCGTGGCTATAGTGAACCAAAAGCTCTGTCCCATTGGGGTTCACTATAGAGGGGTTTTACTGTAGTTTTTTTTTTTTTGTTTATATATAGATAATAAAATCGTTTGTCTATGTTTTGATACAATAGTTTCAATTTAAATATCAATTTAAGTTTGTTTTATTAAATGAAAATACTAAGGCAAAATAAGACTTTTAAAATATTAAATTAAATAATCTAATCGTATACTTTTTATAAAATCTAGAATTTTCTAAGTCTTTCAAAAATGGCTCGGAATGCAGAAAAAGCCATGACCACACTAGCCAGGTGGAGGGCCCACCAGCTCCAGGAACAAGGCAAGGGGGTGCAGGAGCAGAGGCCCCATCTCGCCTCCCACTGCCACAACCTACGCAAAGCTGAGAAGTTCCGCATGCAGGTCATCCGGGAGATTGCCAAGAAAGTGGCCCAAATACAGAATGCTGGACTTGGAGAGTTCCGGATCCGAGATCTCAACGATGAAATCAACAAGTTACTCAGAGAAAAAGGGCACTGGGAAGTCCGAGTTAAAGAACTTGGTGGGCAGGACTACTCTCAAGTGGGACCAAAGATGTTGGACCACGAGGGCAGGGAGGTCCCAGGGAACAAAGGCTACAAATACTTTGGAGCTGCCAAAGATCTGCCTGGAGTGAGGGAACTCTTTGAACAAGAACCTCCAGCTCCCCAGAGGAAGACCCGAGCAGAACTGATGAAAGACATTGATGCAGACTACTATGGGTACAGGGATGACGACGACGGCATCCTTGTGCCTCTAGACATGGAAGAGGAGCAGAAGGCAATAGAGAAAGCTGTGCTGGCTTGGGAGGAGAGGCAGGATGGGCAGGCCACTGAGTTGCAGCAGGGCTCTGAACCAATGGAAGAGATCCATGTGAGTGAGGTGGAGGAAGCCGGGGGCAAGCTGAGGTTCATCGCTCACGTTCCTGTCCCCTCACAGAAGGAGATTGAAGAAGCCATCGTGGAGAGAAAGAAACAGGAGATTCTTAACCGATATGCCAGCAAGTCCCTACAGGAGGAAACCAGCAAAACCAAGCAGCTCCTCGGGATCTAACACCATCTTGTACAGTACACACAAATATACAATTCGCATCTCTGCTAGCTTCCACTCATTTTAAATGGTACCTGTTTTTGGTACAGAAATATCAAACATGGGGTTTACCATTACATAAATGTATTTTTATCATATTGAAATAAGGCATCTCAAGATGTGAATATTCAAATAATAAAAATTTATTAATTAAAATGAAAAAAAAAAAAAAAACTATTTGGTTGCATTCCTTTTGTTAAGGATTTCTTTACATTTTTAAAAAATTAACTCTGTGTTTAATTCTTTGATTATTTAAATTATAATTTTAGTTATATTATGAAAACAATATTAATAAATATTATGGTTCTGATTATAAAATTTTAATTATATTAATGAATAATAAAAATCATATTTTTATTATGTCATATATCATATATCTATTTATGTTCTATATATAGCGATAAATATTATATATCTTATTTTTAAGCTTATATAAGATTTTTTCTGATACTTTATATTACTTAGTATTATTTTATATAATTATTTTTGAAAAATGAGAAAATTGATTTTTTCAATAAATATTCAGTCTGTAGAGTATTTATGCTAAATTACGTTATTAGCACTGAAAGGGTTAAAAGACTAATTTTTCATGAACCAGTTATTTGCATCATTTTACATAAAATTCTTTTCTAAAATTTAAAAGTTTAGAGATCCCTATTATATTTATTAGTTGAATTTAAAAAATATATATATAGATAAACAATTTGAATCAATTGAAGGTAATAAAACAAATCCAAATAAATAGTGTGATGTTTCGGGAGCCACAATTTTACCGAAATGTCTCGCACTATTTATTTTTTTGTATTTGGTCTTACTACTTTATGTTTCTAATCTATAATCCGAATTGTACCTTATTGAATTTGAATCAATTGAAAATTAAAATTAGTGTATAGTGACTTTATCTAATACAGTAAGCTTCAGTAGCAGCATTCTTATCAGTCATGTGTCATTTCCTAAAAGTGGTTATGAAGATGTGGTCTAATTTTAATTTTCATAAGACCTCTTCGTGAAATTATTTTTAAAAATCGCAAAGAGATCTTACCATTTGGTTTTCTATTGTTAAAAGGAAAGGAATCAGTTTGTATATCTTGATTTCTGTGACAACACAAATTTTCATTTTAAACATTTTTAATATTATAACATTTATATGATAAAAATATTCAAAATTATTTTATAAGCTATGTTATTATGACTTGTGTTGTCATGAAGTATCAATTTGACATGTTGGGGCACTCATTAGGGTTGTCTTACTTAAATTTCTTGGTGTAACTGCATTAATTGTTGATAGCTATGAGCAGTAGCAGTTTGTAGTAAAAGATGCTGTGCAAATCCCACCAAATGCACAAAACCTTCTTGCTGTGGATATTGGGATTGGTGGTCCAAGTGGTTGGTGTCTTGTGCTTACTCATGTTTTCATACTCTTTGCATTGTAAAAGTACACCCATTTTTTATCCCGTCACATGAGGATGAATAAAAGACTTTCTTTGAAACCTTTCCAAAAGAATTTTAGACATTGTTCTTTGATTTTCCCTATTCCTTTCACTCAATTTATGAGGGAGGCATTTTCCTTCCTTCTGGATCTTTATCATAGCATGAAAACAAAGTGAAACAAGCCTGTAAATGAAGTTGAGAGAAACAGCTATCTGTTCTTATGATTGAGCATTGTCTTCATTCAATAATGCTTGCAGTGCCTCATCCTCAAACCTATTGGTGGCTTTCTATGTTCCATATCATTGATGTCAATATTTACAGGATTTGAATCATATAAACCACTCTTGACAAGTTCTCAATGAAGGAGCAATGTTTTTCATAGGTGCTATAGAGCATTTGAAAAGCTTTAATTGTGCTTTTCTTAAGTTTGAAAATTAAAGCAAAGCTTCCTGAAAATTACTTTCCAGGCACAAAAGTAGACACCTAAATAGCTTAAAATAAATTTCCATAAGCTTTTATATTGTAGCCAAATATTCCTCCTCTGGAACATCTTCTTTAACCTTTCTCTCCTCTCTGCCCTCTCTTCCCCCCACTCCCCTCACCCTCTCATTGCCCAATGCCAAACCCTCCTCTACTCCCTCCTCCCCTCCCGAAACCTCACCCTCCACTGGATCAAAGGTCACTCCGGTAATCATGGCAACTGCCTTGCCGACACTCTTGCCAAAGGCGCCACCGTCGCCCCCTCTCTCCCACCACAATATTCCCTCGCCCCTAAAACTACCCACCACAAATTCCTCTCCCGCCATTTTTGGTCCCTCTGGGATGTGGAATTCATCTCTGCCAAGCCCAGCTTCTTTCTTAAATTAGGCCTTTCCCCAAGCTCACTCTCCTCCTCTCATAACTTCCTCCTCCCAAGCTCAGCCATCGCCACCGGTCTACTCACCGGCCATACTTTCATTGCCGCTTTCCCCCACAGGAAAACTCCTCCCCCCTTCGATCCCACCTGCCCTCACTGTAACCAAGCTCCCAAAACCATCGAACATGTATTTTTCGACTGCCCTAACCTTGACTCCCTCAGCGCTACCTTTTTTTACAAATGCCTTTCCGACCTCGGTCACATCCCTACTTCTCTCCCTCAGCTCTTCTCCTCTAGCAAAGCCTGGGCCCTCACTCTTGATTTTGCCACCCACTCAAATAGGTTTATCCCATCCAACATCCCACAATCCAGTTCCGACTCTGATACCTCCACTTAACACAACCTCTCCCTCACACCCCTCACTCACCCTCACCTCCTCCTTTCCACTCACCCTTCAACCTTTGGACTGATGCCAATACACCCAACACATCTCTCTGTACTGTGGACTTCTGCCACTTTTTTAGTTTGTTTTTTTAAACTTTTTTTTCTCTTTTTCTCCTTGTACATAGCCTTCTCCTTTTACACACACTCCTTTCCCCTCCCCCTTTTTTTCTTTTTTCTTTTACCTTACATTTTACTCTTTGTCCCACACTCTTTTTTCCCTCGTACATACCCTCTCTCCCCAATTTTCTTTTGCTCTTTCTCATCCCTTGCCCTCTTTTACCCCTTCCTTTGACCTCTCTTTTGTTTACTCTGTTGCTCCTTCTGTACATACCCCTTTCCCTTGCTGTTTTCGCCCTTGTTGCTGTTTACCCGTTTTCCCCGCCCCCTTTGTATTTAATTCCCCCCATCTGCTACCTACCTAAGCTTTGTACTTTTGTTTACTTTAAAATAATTGGAAAAAAAAAGGGTAATTTTGCAATATGCCAGACTTACTTGGAGCCTGGCGCTGTACTTGGTGCTTCCTTGGTTCCCTCTTTAACCGCGCTCTCGCCCTCTTCTTCCCCGGGGTGCTCACTCGCCCTGCCTGCGCCTCTCCGCCCTTCTCCTTGGCCCTCCACCGTTGCGGGCGCTTGGCGACACCTAATCATGAGTCCCGCCTCAGAATGCTTGTCCGAAGCATGTAGAAGGCTTAACAATAGTATATGTAGCAACATATTTATTCAATATATATTAACAGATTATTAATTTTGTTATATTTGGCTACTGACAAGAAGGCGTCAGATCCATCTCAGTAGCAACAAGATTTGCAAGATGTGGGTCACAGCTCCCATAGGGAAAGAGCAAAAGGACAAAATATTAATTATTTTATAAACATATTATCAATTTTGATATTTATAGTTTGCTACTTTGTAAACTTGACTCATTGCCTCTAATATTTTATTAATTTTAATTTTCTCTTGCCTAAAATAAATTTCCATGTGTTATCCTAAAGTTTCTTTCCTAATTTCTGAAAGGTCATCGAACTTGATTTTCTCCTTTTTGGTGTTATACACATTTCCCAAGCAGGTTACCATAATTGAAACAAATAAAAAGTAAATTCCCTTTAAGGTCAATGTATTTATTTGTTGTCTCCCATGTCGTTGGTGATCCCAAGTCTTCATCCGTCCTCTCTCTCCAATAAATAATTAAGATATAAACAATGTTACAGAATAAATTATACTATATTCCATAATCTGTTAATTTCGAATAAATTTAGAATATATATATATATATCAGAGAATATTTTTAATATATGCAGGGCACATTAAACATGATGCAACACTTCCCCCTTCGAGAAGTTGTCACATCCTCATGAATAACCTCATCAATTCTTTTATAATAATGTTTGGGTCTTGAAACGTGAACTATCAGCAGGTCTTGGCCAATGAATATCTATTCGTTCTATTAGATAATTGACACTAGACATCTTTAATATTCTATATATGAACCAAATTTTTTCTCACTAGTTTTTCACTTTCCTATTTTCCTAATTGGTGTCTGAACTGCCACTAATTCTCCTGGTTCATAGCTTATTTACTTGTGTTTCTTGCCATATTTCTTTTTCAGTTTTTCTTAGGTCTTCTCTGTGTTGTTAATAACTACTCGTCATGCTTATTTTATCTAAGTGATTTTTTATGTATTCATCATAATCATTTATGCTGGCATCCACCGAGATATCCCCATCGTCTAAATGGCTTCCCTTCCAAACAACAAGAAAATGGAAAGTAGCTCTTAGTTTCTTGGATTACTGTGTTGTGTGCATGAGTAATAAATGGAAGCAAATTGACCCAATTCTTTTGATCGGTGTTCACATACATGCTAATCGTGTTAATTAATTTTCTATTAAGCCACATTCTGTTAGTCCATTAGTCTTGGGGTGGTAGCTGGATGTAAAGCAATGTTTAATCTTCCACATTTTCATTACCATATTCATTAAATTGTTGCTAAACTGTGAACCTTTGTCGCTAATATGAAACTGTGGAGCCCCATGACGAAGGAAATTATCTTCGATTAGAAATTTGGAAACTTTTTAACTGTTTCTTTCACAAGGTAATAAGACCAAATCCAAATAAATAAATAGTGTGTGACATTTCGGCGACAGATTTGTTACCATCTTGAGACAAAAGTATTGAATGAAAAATACATTCAGTACTTTTGTCTGAAGATGGTAACAACGCTGTTACTGAAACATCACACACTATTTATTTATTTGTATTTGGTCTTATTACCTTGTGTTTATAATCTATAATCCAAATTGTGCCTTATCAACTGTTTCTTTCGAGACTGCTTTTGTTTCTGCATACCTGGTGTAATAGTACATCAGCACAATTATCAATTTTTTTCTATTTCTCATAGATGGCAAGGGATCAATGAAGCCAATCCTGATTCTCTCAAAAGGGTACATAGCTGGGGGTACAGACTGTAAGCTGCTGAGAAAGCTGCATGTTGTACAATAGTGTGGTCAGCAACATTCATACATCCCATATTTGATTGTGTAGTCTATAATGGCAGTGAATATTTTCTGAACCACATCTAGTTATCCTGGTGACTAGCAATGTTGAAGCTGTGTGAAATAAAGATGCAAAATGGACCACACACTTGTCCTTCCAACAGAGTGTGAATATTTTTCATTCTCTGGCATAATTATGGGGTCTTCTACTATTCTTACAAACTTGACTCTACAGTAGCACGCATTGTGTCTTGGACTGCTGCACTTGAAACAAATTGGTCTTCCAATATCCATCTTACCTTTATTTACATCTAGGCTCTTATTATAGACTTTCGTTTGATAGTTCTGTTTCGAAATGTAGCTTGTCTCTGGATTGGATGGTCGTTTAGGGGCAGTGTTATATATATAGGGCTTATAAGTTTTCTGGGAGTGTCTAGTTACTGCTGGAGCTTTCTTCAGTTTTTGGAGTTTGGAATAGCTTGGGCTATTATTGAGAATTTTGGATTTTTCAATATTTTCCCGATATTTTGCTTCTCAAATAAATCCATCTTTTTGCAAATGACAAGAAGTTCTTTGATTATTTTAGGAGAGTTTAAGTATAGAGAGAGTGCAAATTAATATTCTTTTTTAAATCCCCCAATAATGTATTTTATTCTCAATTATTCTTTCAATTACCTTATTGCACAACACAAATATATCTTCCACGAACCTGATTGCTGGCTCATCCCAGTGTTACATCCTATTAAGCTTCATTTTCAAATCCTTTATATTGGTATCCAAAGAAAAATTCTGAATAAGGCGGAATTCTCTATGCTTTCCCAACTCATAAAACTGGATTTGTGCAAATTCAGTTAGGTATTGGCACTTTTAGTCATGTTCATGGAGGCATACCTGGCAATTATGTAATCAGCCCAGTGGTAGATAAAGCTGATCTCCTCAAGAGACTCGATCAATTGGCGAGGATCTTCAGTCCCATCATACATTGGTATCTCAATGTTGGAATTGAAAATAACTAGGTAAACTCTCCACCAATTGTTACACTAGGTTGCAGTTCTGCAAGGTCATCAACCTTGATTTCTCCTTTCTTGCTGTTATACTAGTTTCACGAGTGGGTTTCCATAATTAAAGCAAATAAAAAGTAAATAAAAAAAATTACCTTTTAAAGTTATTGTGTCTATTTATTTGTTGTCTTCCACGTTGTTGGTGATCCCAAGTCTTCACATCCGTCTTCTCTCTCCAAAAATAAATAATCAAGATATAAACAATGAAAATGTTAAAAAAGGGATGATACTATAGTACATAATCTGTTAATATTAATTATAAATAAATTTTCAATTATTTATGAATAATAATATTTTTAATAAATGGAGGGCATATCAAACATGATGCAAAACAAAGAAATAGGTAAAATTTGATTTAGGCAAATTAAAATTGAGGAGTCATATTTGGGCACCCAATATATTGAATATTTTTATACATACAAAAGAAAATTACATAAATGTACTGTATATTATTATTTTTAAAATAAAAAAAAAATCCTACTGTATGTCACAATGAATTTAAACTATCTAGCAGAAAAAGCTATTTTTACTGAAATCAATTTACATAGAAATTATAACCTGAAAATATATATTATTAATAGTTATTATCTATAAATATTATATACAGGGGGTCAGGTAAATTGGGAATAACTTTGGCAGTCCATAAGACAACTACTACTTTATATTAAATTTGCTTTTTTTATTCCGTAACCATATTCATGTAAAATGTAACAGTACCTTTATGTGCAGTGTCATGATGAAAATAAATGAGAATTCTAAAATCAAATGGCCATCATGTTGCTCTGCATGCTGGAAGGAGCCCTAAAGAGATAGTGAACTTTTTTAATCTGCCAAAACCACTTTTTATTGTGTCAAGAAGCAAGTTTTATGAAGCCAACAGTAACAAAGAGGAAATTACTGCAAGGAAAAAGCACTCATGTCAATCGAACAGGGTAAGAGGTGATGAATTTGTCAAAAATTTCAAGGAGAATATTTATGGAAGCCCTTTGGAAGAGCATGAGGGCCAAAACTAAGGAAATGGACGTTGGCTCTATGACAATTGTCAGAACTATACAGGAGAACCATGTCTCAAGCCCTATGCCCTTTGGAAAAGCCAATTGCAGATTGAGAATATGCAGGATGACAGAAGAGGAAAGTCTGCAACAACCGAAAAATGACAAGTGGCGTGCTCTGAGGTTCTTTGCCTATGAAAAGAACTTTGACATGGACTAAAAGGTAAATCCCAAAAATAATTGCTGGATCTGTTAATATCTCTCAAAGGTACCTGTTTGGGTGTGTGTGTGTATGTGTGTGTGTGTGTGTCATGATGCACACAAAATTCCCTGACTCCATGATGGTCCTTAGCAGTGAAGGTGATGTCATGCCTCTCCATTTTTTTTAGATGGGCCTTAGGATTAATGCTGACATGTCCTGGACCATTGTGAAGCCTTGGATGGACATTGGGGCCACAGGAAGGAAGTATGTCTTCCAAAAGGACTCGCCTCCAGTCCAAAAAGACACAATTGTGGCTGGCACTTAACATCCCCAGTAACTGGAATCCAGATATTGGCCCCTAACTCTCCAGACTGCAACCTCCTCAACTACCATGTATAGGCGCTGTTGAGAGAGATGTCAACAAAGTTTCCCACAACCCCATCCAGTCTGTCAAGAAAGCGGTTCACACAGTGATGACCATGGATAAGGTAATTGTCGCCAAGGCCTGTGCTTACTTGCACACTCGCCTCAACACTTTTTTAGCTAAAAATGGAAGCTAATTTGAATAAATCCAAACTATATCATTTTATCTACTACTGTGCCAAATTTCATTTCAATTTTTTATTTTTACTTGCAATAAATTTCAGTTAAAATTCCATTGTGTCTATCCACAATTTACCTGATACATCCTGTATAGAGAATGATGGAAATTAACCAAACAATTGTTCAAAAGGCAAACTTAAATTTTATATGGCTAATAATATACTGGGTTGGTGGTTTTGTGGTTTATAAATTTATTATTTTAAATAAATTTGGGCTTTAATTTCCTTGTTAAAAGGTTGGCTACAATTATATTAGGAGTTAACAATTTATACACAAATCTGCTTTATAAGGCAAAGCAGCTGAAGTACCTTTCTCTACTCAAAAAGGCATATATATTCTATACAATTTACAGAAGGATGTTATTGATATGAATGGTTAATACTTTGTCATATCAGGAGATACATTAATAGTTCTTTCAATAGGTGAGGTAGGCCCTTATCTATTAAAAAAATCCTCCTTCAAATAAATTTGAACCAGAGCTAATAAATAAATAAACTAGCTGATTAGAGATTAGTCTTTTATCCTCTACACATCCTGTTCGTATTAACTCTCATGAAATTATATATTGTCCAAGATTTTAAACTATAAAAAATTCTGTACTATAATAAAACTAAAAGCTAGGTTTCACAATCACGCTAACAAATTTTCTGGAATTAATGTGTGCATAATGTGTAAAATTATTATTTTTAAAGGTTTCGCTTTGTCAAAATTTAAATGATATCGATAAGGCACAATTTGGATAATAATATAAATGATATCTTTCAATCAAATATATATAAATATTTAATATCACACAATTTTATAATAACAAAAGAAAAATTAACAAGCTCTTTTTATTTTCGATACTTAAGGGTGTGTTTTGAAATTAATTTTAAATTATATATTTTGTCAACAACAATGTGACATGCTTTTATTCCTACCTTTTATCTTCCATCGTTTTCACCTATAAAACTGTTTTATAATTGGAATAATGTAAATAATATTAAAAAACGGAACCACAAATTAACTTGGTTAATAGATAAGAAGCAGGAACGGCCTGTTGCAAGTGTTTACGAAATTCACACAGCAGTGTCAAATATATAGCAGCAATTTCAATATTTATGAATATTCTAGTATTAGTTTTGTCCAGAGGTTCGATATCTTAAATAAAAGGAAACTTCCGAGGCGAGATTACTGATAATTAAAAACTTATAAAGTCATATTTTCATTTATGCTTGCTTTTGAATTGATAAATATCTTCCATCTACTTATTTGTGTAAAATATATACAATTTGGAGGTTAATAAGTAAGTGTGTACCCAAATTTATTTTTATAATCAAAATTACAAATATTTTCTTGAACTATATTTTCTAAAATCAATCTAAATGAAATACATTAAACACATATGAATATTTAAATAGAGAGAGATATTTATAAACTGGTTCCTGGAGGCAGAGCGCCAAATACCCGGAAAAATATTTTAAATATAACGCTCGTATATAAAGCCTTTATTGAGGCATATAGTGTAGTATATTAATTGTTGGAATTGAAACGGAGTAGATTTTTTATAACTGCTATCTTCTAAATAACTATTTACAGATCTCTACATGTCCAAATATTGGGTGCCAGTGGATGCAGAAAAGTAGACCACATATGGCACATATATATGGTGTTGGAAAAAAGAAGAATAGTAAATCAATGATCTTGAAATACTTTTAGACTGACAACACTGTAATATAAAAACTAGAACAAAGGAGTGTTGGTTTTGTTTACAAAATTAGTAATTGTAATGTAAATTGTTAAATGTTCTTTTCTATCTCTCTTTGAAAATAATAAATTTAAAATACTTTCATAAAAGGTAAAATCGCCTAATTCTTTAAAACCACTTCAGCTGTAAGTAAACTTGTTATTTGTTGTTTCATTGTCTGAACCATAAAAGATTAACAACATGGTAGCAGAGCGTGGTTCTTTTTGAATCGCGGTTAAATATATATATAAAATATAAATAAAAACAAAAATGGCTGTCAGCGAAGATATCGCAAATATTGAGAGGCTTAAAAATCCTGAAAATTTTGATTTATGGAATTTTCAGATAACAATTATTTTCAAAGCAAATGGCCTTCTAGATATTGTAAATGGAAAATCGTTGTTTGAAGACTTGAAGACTGGAAAAGATAAATGGAGCCTAAAAGACGCCAAAGCACAAAAATACATAATGTTAACCATTGAAAAGAATGTTTTAACACACATTCTAAATTGCAAAACTTCAAAAGAAATGTATGAAAAACTAGTAGCCATTTATCAAAGAGAATATGAGCAATTAAAATGCAAATTACTACAAGAATTTCATGGATTCAAATTTGACAAAAATACAGATATGGCAACAAATATAAGCAGAATGCAAAATTTAGTATTCAAACTAAATAATGTAAAACAAGAAATTGAGGAAAGCTTTGTAATTTCTAAAATATTGAGCATTTTGCCAGACTACTTTAATTACTTCAGCACAGCATGGGACTCGACACCAAAAAGTGAGAAAACGTTAACAAACTTAATATCAAGACTATCACTTGAAGAAACTAAACAAAAAGTAAAGCCTGAAGAGGGAATAGCCATGAGTGCTACTAAAGTAAAGCAGTGCTTTAACTGCAAAAAGAGCGGGCACTTAGCAAAATATTGTAGACTAAATAAAAAATGGTGTACCATCTGTAAAAAGACAAATCATACTCAAGACCAATGCTTCTTTAAGAAATCTCAAAATAAATTCCAGGAAAATATTCCTTGCCGAATTTGTAAAAAGACAAATCATAAAGAAAAGGATTGCTTTTTCAGAAACAAAAATGAAGAAAAATTGTCCTTTTTTTGCAGGAGAGACTTTAAAATGTAAAAATGAGGAATTGCTAGAATTCATTATAGACAGTGGCTCAACAAGCCATATGATAAATAATAAAAGGTTTTTACTAGATGAAGTAGATTGCAACTCAAAAATATCAATAGCAAAAAAGGAAGAAACTCTAATAGCAAAATCAGTCGGAAAAATTCAAGGGAAAAAATGTGATCTCAAGGAGGTGATGTTTGTACCAAACTTGACAAATAATTTACTATCAGTAAGTGCCATTACCAGAAATAAAGGCAAAGTCGTCTTTGAAGATGAAAAGGTATTTGTCGTAAAAAATGGAAAAAAAAGTTTTAGAAGGAGAAAAACAGGAAAATGGACTCTATACAATAAATATAGAAACAGAAAACCCCGAAATTGAAGAATCTCACCTAACAGCTACCCAAAATGAAGAAATGCTAAAATGGCACAGAAAAATGGGTCACATAAGTTTTTCAAGCTTAAAACAATTAAAATCCATGGTTAATGGAATAAACAGAGAAAAAATAAGTTAAGATGAAATTTGTGAAACATGCATTAAAGCTAAACAGGTAAGAAAGCCATTCAATTCCATTAGAACAAAATCAAAAAGGCCTTTAGAAATAATCCATACAGATGTATGTGGACCTTTAGATCCCACTACCCATGACAACAAAAACTATTTTCTAACATTTCTTGATGACTACACACATTTTTGTCATGTGTATTTGTTACAAAATAAATATGAAGTAAAAGGATATCTAAAATAATTTATTACAGAAGCAGAAAACCAAATGAATCTAAAAGTTTCAAAAATAAGATGTGACAATGGCGGAGAATATGTAAATG
This sequence comes from Cordylochernes scorpioides, assembly GCA_030710605.1. Lineage (NCBI taxonomy): Eukaryota > Metazoa > Arthropoda > Arachnida > Pseudoscorpiones > Chernetidae > Cordylochernes > Cordylochernes scorpioides. Next base: position 15,063,603 of record CP092886.1, read on the forward strand.
AAGATATAAAATCCTGGTGCAAAGCTAAAGGAATCATTATGGATCTCACCATACCTCACTCACCTCAGCTAAACGGCAAAGCCGAAAGATTAAATAGAACCCTGATGGAGAAAACTAGAGCTCTTTTGATTGATTCTGGTGTAGAAAAATACATGTGGGGAGAAGCTGTAAGGGTTTCAGCCTATTTGCTGAACCGAAGCCCTACTCAAGAATTAGAGAAAACCCCTGCAGAACTTTGGTTCAACAAAAGACCAAATTTGTCAAACTTACAACTTTTTGGTTGTGAAGCTTATGTCAAAACCCTAAAACACATAAAGAAATTGGAAGACAGAAGTAAAAAATATACCTTTATAGGTTATGCACCAAATGGTTATCGCCTTTGGGATGAACAAAGCAAACGAATCTTTACAGCTAGAGATGTAATTTTTTTAGATAAAGGATGTATAAATAAAGAAGAAAAAATACCTATTGTCGAACCAGAAGAAGAATCTGAAGACCAACTAGAATTAAATGAAGAACCAAGTCTACCAGAAGTCTCTGAAGACAAAGAAGATATCCCTACAAAACCAAGTACTTCAAAATATAATCTTAGACCAAGAAGTAGTTTACAAACACCATCAAGATATGAAGACTTCTATTTAGAACGGGATGGAACAACAGAATCAGCTCTTCTAACTTACTCAGAAGCTATATCTGGTCCAAATCAAGAAAAATGGAAAAAGGCAATAAAAGAAGAAAAAGAGTCTCTTGCCAAAAATGAAGTTTGGGAAATAGTAAAAGAAAATGAAGCGTCAAACAAGAAGATTCTGACCTCTAAATGGCTCTTTAAAGTGAAAGAAGATGGTCGCTACAAAGCAAGACTAGTTATAAGAGGCTTTGAACAAGAAGCAGGCATTGATTATGATGAGACATTCAGTCCAGTTATAAGCACTGTCTCTTTAAGGATATACTTTGCTCTAATGGCTAAGAAAAAGTTTGCTTTTAAAACATTTGACATAAAAACAGCTTTTCTATATGGGTTTTTGGATGAAGAAATATATGTTCAATTGCCAGAAGGTTATAAAGGGAATATATGTAGGTTAAGAAAGGCATTGTATGGTTTAAAGCAAGCCCCATTAAAATGGAATGAAAGATTAAAAACCTTTCTCAAATCCCAAGATTTCATACAACTAAAATCAGATCCATGTCTTTTTAAAACCAACAAAGGAAATATGTACCTTGCAATATATGTAGATGATGGCATCTTAATGGGAGATAATGAAGAAGAATTAAATAATATTTTAGAAAAACTATCCCAAGAGTTTGAAGTTAAAATAAACAATGATCCAAGAACTTTTTTGGGAATAAATTTGTGTTTTGAGGAAAAAAATAAAATTTTACTTTCACAAGAAAATTATGCAAAATCAGTTCTTGAAAGATATAATATGCAAAACTCAAAACCAGTACCCACTCCCATTACAGATGTAGTAAAAGAATTAGACAAAAACTTAGAAATATCAATTGATAACAAATTTCCCTACAGACAAGCAATTGGAAGCCTTTTATATTTGACAAACAAAACTAGACCAGACATGACCTTTGCCACAAATTTTGAAAGCAGGTCAATGCATGATCCTACAACTCAAGATATTATAAACATCAAAAGAACCCTAAGATATTTAAATCACACCACCAATTTAGGCATATCATATGATGGAGAGATGCCATTTGAATTAAATGTGTATTGTGATTCTGACTTTGCTGGAGATATTAAAACTAGAAAAAGTACCACAGGATATGTAGTTTATTTATGTGGAGGTCCCATAAGTTGGTGCTCCAGAAAGCAACCTGTAATTGCCCTTTCAAGCACTGAAGCAGAGTTCATTGCTGCAGCAGATGCATGCAAAGAAGTGTCATACATAAGATCCCTATTAGAAGAATTAATTCCAGATAATTTTGATATAAATCTCTATGTTGATAACCAAAGCACTATAAAAATTATAAAATCAAGCCAATTCACCACTAAAACTAAACATATTGATGTCAAATATCATTTTGTGAAAGATCAAGCTCAAAAGTTTAACCTGATATATTGTCCAACAGAACACCAAATTGCAGACATCCTAACAAAACCTCTAGCCAGACCAAAGTTTGACAAATTCAAATCCCTTCTTATTTCAACCATTTAAAACATAAGTCAAGTGAAGAAACTGTTGAATGTGATAAGATCACTGATTTAAGAGGGAATGTTGGAAAAAAGAAGAATAGTAAATCAATGATCTTGAAATACTTTTAGACTGACAACACTGTAATATAAAAACTAGAACAAAGGAGTGTTGGTTTTGTTTACAAAATTAGTAATTGTAATGTAAATTGTTAAATGTTCTTTTCTATCTCTCTTTGAAAATAATAAATTTAAAATACTTTCATAAAAGGTAAAATCGCCTAATTCTTTAAAACCACTTCAGCTGTAAGTAAACTTGTTATTTGTTGTTTCATTGTCTGAACCATAAAAGATTCCCAACATATGGCACATGTAGGAGGAATCAACCACTCCTTTACGGATAAATATATTTTATTCAGACTAATAAAAAAACTTTCAATGTACACAGAATAAATAAATATATCTTCTATATCTCTCTATATATAAAAATGAATGTTTGTATGTTTGTATGTCCAGTATACAAATTCGCAGTAGTTCACTAATTCAAACCAAAATTTCCATACATAGGTAAAAAAATACGGGGAAGACGATAGGCTATTTTAAAAATATTTAAATCAATTATTAAAACTATATATTTTTAGTCAGAAAATGATGATGACGATATTGCTGTATCATGTTTGATTATCAGATACAAAATTATATCGGGAAAAATTCCAAAAATCAGAGACCACGGGTGAAACCAGTTCATTATTTTGTACGCAGGAACAAAATTCTAACAGAAAAACATTCATTCGAGCAGAAAACAAAAGCCAGATCATCTTTCTATAAAAATATCGCTTCTCAGACACAAAGTTTGGAGCGGGACGTTTCACAAGAGTGACATCCACGGCGCCAATTTATAATTGTAACGAATAGTATTTGAATAAAAACATTTAATCGGGTAGGCGTTGCCCGGCTAGTATATATATATAAATGAATGTTTGTATGTTTGTTTGTTTGTTTGTATGTCCTGTATACAAATTCGCAGTAGTTCACTAATTCAAACCAAAATTTCCATACATAAGTAAAAAAATACGGGGAAGACGATAGGCTATTTTAAAAAATATATAAATTAATTATTAAAACTATATATTCAAATTATTCTACTTAGCTCGCGAGCAGCGCCTCTAGCGGTGAATATGGGAGGTAATATCAGCTGACCTAATGTACATGTAAAGTTTGGAGCGGGACGTTTCACAAGAGTGACATCCACGGCGCCAATTTATAATTGTAACAAATAGTGTTTGAATAAAACATTTAATAGGGTAAACCCTGGCGGCGGCCGTCGTCTAGTATATAATATAATCTAAAAAAGCAAATATTTATATTTTAAAAAATATATTTTTTATTCAATTAATTTTCTACATTTTTGACCACAAATAGTTTTAGAATATGCCACTTTTAATATTTTTGTAAATATGTATATAGTTAACTTACCTATTTTTTAAATTCATTAAAATATAATTAATTTTGTAAATTCTATATAACTGTGAAAATATTTAATGTTATTTTCTTCAACTAATTGAAAATAAAACTACTTGATAGTATGTAATTATTTTCTATTTTTCTTTTATCACGACTGCACCTTCAATTTTTTATCTTTATAACAAAGCATATTATTCATAACATGTATAACAACAACAACAACAAAAAGGCTTTTATTAGGGCCCATTGCCCTGTATGGATTCGCCATACACCAAAAAAATAATATTGTAATTTTTCCTCCCTTTCCGTGTGCACGTGAGCCTTTGTTTGAAAAGGGATTTATTTACACATCTGTTTTAAAACTTTCCTCGCTACCTCTTTTGTGTGTGAATCTATTTACAATTGATCTGTAGAAATTCTAGAGTTCTATTGCTATATTTTTCTTTTTTGAAATAGTTCTCAGTGTCTTCAGTGGGTTGCTAAATCTCTAGAAAGTGTTTTCATAACATATATATCAGATATAAGAAAAATACAAAGGGTAAGAACAAATATATTTAAATATAAAGGAAGGATAAGAATATATAAATACACAAAAAATAACTAAAGAAGACTATGCCCACGAAAATAACATAAAGGTCCACGAAATCACCCATCTAGTCCCACCTACCTCTTAATTCAGCAACGCCTGTCCTGGATTGGAAAAGGGCGGCCAAAGTCGTAGCCAGGCCAGCTGCCTGCGCTTTCCGCGGTTTTAGCAGCTCCCCTTGTTGCTTTCCTTCTTTCGCTTCAAAAAATCCCATAATAAATATCCCGCTTTCTTTTGCCCCAGTGTTGCTGAAATTACCCCCAATGTTATCATCACCTTTTTCTGTGAAGTGCAAATATTTTTAAATTGAAATAAACTGAAAATTAAAATATATTAAAGAAAAAAAACACCAATAAAATTATTGTTGGACACCAGCCAGCAGCCGCTGCTCAAGTATAACACGTGACCGGAAGGATGACGTCGGCACCCCTCCAACTGACTGAATGTTTAGCCTGACAACGCGGTTGCTTGTTTACCGGAGGATGTAACCTCTTTGTTTCCTCTCTTTCCCTTTTTAATCTTTTTATAACCTATGCTTTAATAAATTAGTTAGTGCAAGGCTCTTGTCCTAAGTGTAACCAAGTACCTTGTCTACACCCCTACAAGAAAAGATTATGAGACTGATTGGAGCTGCCTGAAGCATTGAACGGTAAGCCTATTTTTTGTTCTCTCTCCCCCCTTCAGTGGACGCCATCTTATAATGGAAGCTAACGAAAGTTTAACGAAAATCACCAAGCTAAATGGATTAAACTATTCCTCATGGAGCTTCCAAATTAAGCTCATTCTGATGGACAATGACTTATGGTCAATTGTTGACCCAGGCGAAGTCAAACCCGAGGGAGGGGATGTTGGTCTAATCAACAAATTTAATACGAGGCAGAATAAGGCTTTAGCAAAGATATGTCTCTCTATTGGTGAGGAGCAGCAAAACCATATCAGACATCTAAATTCCCCCAAAGAAGTTTGGGATGAATTACAAAGACTTTATGCACCCAGGGATAGCAAACACAGAATTCTCCAACTGCGTCGAAAGTTGTACTCCCAGAAATTCTGTCAACATGCGAACATGAATGCCTATTTGGGAAGCATAAATCTAATAGTGAGTGAACTCACAGGTGTAGGGGATAAAATTGAAGACGGTGATCTAAGCATGCTAATTCTTTGTGGAATGCCCGAGGACTGGGATAATGTTATATCAACAATGTGTAACTTACCAGAGTCAGAGTTCACCAGTGCCAACATCAGACGTAAATTGTTAGCTGAGGCAGAGCGCCGGTATGCTACAACAAATGAAGGGATGGGTGCACTGTCAGTCAGGAACTCTAACAAGAAACAATTCCCTCATGAACATCAAGGTTCTAAAACTGTTAGAAAATGTTTCGGATGTGGGAAAACAGGGCATATTGCACGGGACTGTTTCAAACTGAAAAAGAATAACGGTAAACAACAGGAAAAGGGAGCGATACATCAACATCACGAAGCAAAGAACTTGTCTGTGATGTATAATGCAGCATTTGTATCAGAAGAGGATACGTGGGTAATTGACTCAGGTGCCACGCATCATATGACTCCGAACAGAAGGTATTTTTCCACGTTGAATGACGCGAATGTAGGACAAGTGACCACCATTGATGGTACATCACATTCAAACATAGGAAGAGGTAATGCTCAAGTAGATCTGATCAACAATTCTGGACAACTTAGAAGCATAGTTGCTCAGAATGCAATGTTCGTACCTGGGATCAGACATGGTGTACTCTCTGTTCTACAAATTGTGGAAAATGGTCATGAGGTTATCTTCGACAAGAAGGGATGTCATATCTACGACAATGATCATAACTTGATGATCAGAGCAGAGAAAAGAGGAAGGCTCTATCTCGTCAGGACTGCTCCGTCCAGATTTCCAGAATCAGGAGAATGTTCAAATTCCATTGCTCAAACCAACAATTTTCGTAAATTCCCATTAAATTTATGGCATCAGAGACTCATGCATATCAACTATGACACCATAGTAGACATGATGAAAAGAGAAGTTGTCTTTGGTTTGAACTGTCAGGCTGGAAAACCTGATAAGTGCTCTGATTGTATGATTGGAAAATCGACAAAAAGACCTTTCCTGAATTTGAGATCTACCAAGGAAACTCAGACACTAGCCCTTGTTCACTGTGATCTAATGGGACCGTTCAACATTGAGAGCTGGGGTGGATCAAGATTTGTCTTGACCATCATTGATGACGCATCAAGATATACAAGGGTATATTTCCTCAAAAGGAAGGGCGATACTCTAGAAAAATTCAAGGAATGGATGAAAGAAGCTGAAAATCAGACGGGATTTTCTCTCAAGAGGATCCGTACAGATAACGGACTAGAGTTCTGTTCATCTCCTTGGGATATTTTCACGAAGGCCCATGGTATAGTACATGAACGCACCATGGTCTACACACCTGAACAGAATGGTGTCGCCGAACGCATGAATAGGACTTTGCTGAACTTAGTGAGGAGTACTGTGAACAGTTGCAATCTGCCAACCGCCTCTTGGGCAGAGCTCACCAACACAGCAGCATACTTGAGAAATCGTGTTACAAACAGACACAATGAAGATAAAACGCCTTTTGAATTGTGGTTTGGAAAAAGACCTGCTCTGCAACATCTGAGAGCAATCGGCTGCGAAACCTTTGTTCATGTTCCAAAACAAAGAAGGAATTCGAAGCTTCAGCCAAGAGCCACTAAAGGAATTTTCATGGGTTATTCTCTACAGGGACGAGGTTGGAGAATCTGGATTCCTGAAAAACGCCAAGTGGTGGAATCTAGAAATTGTGTATTCAAAGAAGAAATCCTCTATAATCAGCCCAAAAGAGAAAGGGATACTCTACCATCTGTCCATTTCTCCTCGAAAGAGGCCTCCTTTCAAGAAGAAAGTAATGCAGATCAACCAGTAGACCGAGAAACTGAAGAACTGATTGGAACTACAGGTGGAATAGATCAGCTATCTGAGACTCTCCCAGAGAACCTGAGAAGCCATCCTATGACACTCCGAAGTCATGGAAAGACGGCAGAATCTCCGGAAGAGGATAATAGCGGTGGACAGATAAATGCCACAAGTGCAGAGGACAATAACCCCACTTATGAAGAAGCCATGAACAGCCCTGAGGTAGCTAATTGGATAGAAGCCATTGAAGAAGAAAGGGAATCGCTCGAAAGACATGATGTATGGCAACTGCAGGAATTGCCGAAAGGTATCAAACCTTTAAAATGTAGATGGCACTAAATAAGAAAATCAATGCAGTGGATGGTACCACTAGATACAAAGCACGTCTAGTCGCCAAAGGCTTCACTCAACGTAGAGGAATTGACTACAACGAAGTCTATACTCCTGTTTCCAGTTTTGAAACTATAAGGCTATTAACGGCGATAGCAACAGAAAAGGACTGGTTCATTGACCAATTCGACGTGAAGAGTGCTTATCTTCATGGGACACTCAATGAGACTATTTACATGGAACAACCTGAATGCTTCAAGAAACCAGGAGAAGAAAACTTGTTCTGCAAGAAATCTATCTATGGATTAAAACAGAGCGTAAGATGCTGGAATAAATTCTTAAACAAACAACTTCACGAAATAGGATTCCAACGTAACCCAATTGATCCGAGCATCTACGAAGTTGAACTTGAAGAAGGAAGGATCATTCTCTCAATCTATGTGGATGACATCTTTGCCATTTCAGAGAATCAAGCAGCGAGAAACAAATGCAGAGAACTCTTAAATTCCAGTTTTGAAGTGAAGTATCTAGGACCAATTTCTCATATGCTTGGAGTATCCTTCAAGAAGTCAGAAGATGGAAGTATGACTCTTTCTCAAAGTAACTACATAGAAGAACTGCTTTAACGTTTCAGACTACAGGATGCAAAAGGTGTCTCGACTCCAATGGAAACCAATCTTGACCTGAGTGTAAGGAAAAATGGAAATTCCAATGAGCGGTTTCCATACCGTGAACTGATCGGAGGACTGTCATACCTTTCTCAGAGAACCAGGCCCGACATCGCCTACGCAGTCGGGATCCTATCCAGATACTGTGATAACTACACAAGAGAACACTGGGAAGCTGGAAAACGCGTGCTGCGTTATCTGAAGAGCACCAAGGACTTTGGCATATCTTACAGATCCACTGGCAAACCTTTGATTGCCTTTTCGGATGCAAGTTGGGCCTCAGACATTGTAGACCGAAAAGGAGTATCTGGACATCTCATCATTTTAGCTGGAGCACCAATAATTTGGAGAATCACCAAACAAACAGTTACCGCTTTGAGTACTATGGAATCGGAATACATTGCACTGTCATCAGCTGTAAAGGACATCACATGGGTACGGAATCTGATGGAACAGCTGAAAATGTCAAGTTTGATTTGTGGAGAAACAAAAGTATTCTGCGACAACCAAGCTGCAATTTCCCATGCGGAAAATTACATCGACAAATCGAACACTAAACATTTTGCCGTAAAGTACCATTTTGTTCGAGAAAAGATCTCAGAAGAAGCAATCGAACTTTTCTACACTCCGAGTGCTGAGAACCCTGCTGACTTCCTTACCAAGCCTCTTGCTAGAAGCCAGCATGAAAAGTACTGTAGAGCGCTGATGGACTATCGGAATAAACGTCCAGCTGAAGTTTTTTTCCGGGAGGGGATATGTTGGACACCAGCCAGCAGCCGCTGCTCAAGTATAACACGTGACCGGAAGGATGACGTCGGCACCCCTCCAACTGACTGAATGTTTAGCCTGACAACGCGTTTGCTTGTTTACCGGAGGATGTAACCTCTTTGTTTCCTCTCTTTCGCTTTTTAATCTTTTTATAACCTATGCTTTAATAAATTAGTTAGTGCAAGGCTCTTGTCCTAAGTGTAAACAAGTACCTTGTCTACACCCCTACAAGAATTATGGATTAAAAATATTCAATATTAAAAAAATTTAAAATACAATGAACATGGTGGGACCTGAACATCTTTGGGGAGGTTTAGGGCTCGCGGTGGAGCTGATGTTCCGCCCGAGACATCAGCCACCATAGGTCTGTGGCTTGCCCATAGGAATAGGATTGGTGCTGGTGGGATCAAGTCAAGTCAGCCACCCAAATCATTTATACTTAAGACATTTTAGACACTTGCTCCAATCCTGTATCCAAATCAAACTGTACTTTGCCTTCCCCCCTGCCCCCTAAGTGTTGCCCATAGCCCGTGCACTCAGGAAATATGGTGTTAGAACTTGGTTTAACAATTCTCCCAATATTGGTAGTTTAGAAATACTTATACCAAAAGCAGTATTCCCGTCCATCCAATCAATAGAACGAAAGCAGTTTATTCAATTTTATGTAGAGATTGTGGGGTTAAGTATCAATAGGAGAGACTAGTAGAAGTGTGGGGGTGAGAATATGCGAGCACAATAGATACATCGCAAACTGAGACAATAGATCAATATATATCAGCACATCAGAGACACCTGCCACTCTTTCAGCCTAACTGAACGCACCATCCATTATTTCAATATTTTTTGCACCGGGTTGCGGCTTGGCAGGCTCTTCAAACTTGATTCTCTCCTGTGCTGGGTCTTGCATCTTACCAGATCGTGTTTTTCAACCATCCTACAAATTTATATAAGGGAATAATGAGATAACTCTACTTTAGGTAGCCTCTAGAATCATTTATTTATTTCTCACATCAAAGAGAGCAGTGGAGTCACACAGTGTACCAAAATACAAATGGTGATTTTATAATACATAAATCTGTTTATAATACATATATTCTGCTAAAAAAATAAAAATAAATGAAATATAAATTTGAATTTAAAATATATGAAAAATAATATTACAAATTAAAATAATATAGGTGCATTAGCCATGATGCAACAATATCAATAGCAAACAACAGATTTTTCAATTCCGGAAGCCCTTATAACCAAAAGGCACCAATCTATCAATATATTCAATGACTACCTGATATATATGACTGTCTATTTTCTGTAAATTAAGGTATAATTTTCTCCACATTGAATTTTATTCGAAAGTAGTCATATCTGTCGGCTTTTGTTTCATTTTATTTTTCTATTATTTTTGGCAGGCGAAGATATGTTAATTGTACAGTCATATTTTAGCATACATATATTGTTGCACAGTCCTGGGGGGTTGGCTTCATGTCAATATTCGATTGGTCCCTATCATTGGTCCCAGATCTCAAAATAAACACACAACTGAAAAATATATAAACAAATTATTTAATAATACAACCCTGACTTAGCGTCACGCGACAAATGGCAGTAGACAAACTTAGGGTTTGTTAAAAATCCCCGAATTATGAATGACATTGTCACTACACGCATTCGTGGGATTCCAAAGCCAGTCATACCTGACGTAGTTCAACACTTTCCCGAAGACATGGGACATCTGGATAAAAATAAAATTTTGTAAAGGCTGTCTGAAAGCTTATGAAAATGCCTTCATCACCCTATGTTATCAAATCACTCAGCCACCAATTTTAAATCTTTGATCCTTCACTACCTTGTGTTTTGTAAACTGACGCCTCCATGATTGGGATAGGAGCCATTCTTTCTCAGCAATATCCCGATGGAAAAGAATCCGTGGTTGCCTATATTTCAAAGAAACTGAATCCAACTTAGTCCAAATTTTCAGCCTCTGAGTAGGAAAATGTTATGCAATTATTGAGGCTGTAAGACCTTTCAATAATTATTTGGACAAGCCAATTACAATAGTTATTAACCATATCAGTTTTAAAAATGGCTTTTATGTCATAAAAGCCCTAATGGTAAACTATTTAGGTGGTCCCTTGAATGGTCGTCTAAGATATTCACCATTATGGGTCGCGTGGGTATGAGATTCACTCACGCAATACAAGACCAAATAGAGATACCATTTATTTGTTTACAAACGTTACTATTTGAATTTGTTTTTCTAATGTTCCTGTAGAAGGGCTGTTTTCGCCCGAAAGCTCGAATCTTTATTAAAGTTTAAAAGAAAAGTATCCTCGTACGCTTCAAATCTATTACTTATATTCACCATTGTGTGTTCACCGCTCGGGCGGACAGCAGACGCAGGTCCAGGAATCCTTTTACGATGTTCATAACCGAAGATGAACTGAAGGCCTCCCAACAGTAGACATACTTAGGGTTTGTCAAAAATCCCCGAATCATGAATGACATTGTCACTACACGCATTCTTGGGATTCCAAAGCCAGTTATACCTGACTTAGTTCAACACTTTCCCGATGACATGGGACATCTGGATAAAAATTAAATTTTGTAAAGGCTGTCTGAACAATACTGGTGCCCAAACATGTGCCAATCTACTAAGACATATGTCTCTTCTTGTAAAACATGCCAGCTTACTAAAAACTCTAATAAACAAAAACCATGGGCCATTATCAAATGCCTGATAGTAACCTACAACCTTTGATAAAATTAGAATTGATACGATTGTGTCTAATGGGAAGCGAAGCGTAAAACACGAGGCACAAATACATACAAGTTCTGTTTGAGCAACAGTCCAGGTTTGTACGGGTATACCCACAGCCTTAAATAACTCATTTTCACCAGTAGGAATTTCAAAAACTTTCTTGTTGAAAATATAATTAAACATTCTCACTTGCATCACTATACCATCCACAGACATGTGGCCTAGTTGAGAAAGTTAACCATACCATAATCACGAGAATAAGGGCAACTCTGAGAACCCTCAACGAAAATGGTTCATACTCTTACCCTGAGTCATAAGGGAGTACAACCAAACTTTACATGAGGTTGCTAAATTTAGACCTGTGGCGACCACACTTTGCTTCAGCGAGCGCATACTGGGACAAAGCTTCACTACACAAACGGGCGGTAGTGTGGCAACCTGACTACGCATGCGCGAGCATCCAAGACACTCTGGCGACTCGCGCGGTAAGCAAGAAGGCTTGATCCCAACGGCCGTTACTTCTTTTCTCTTTATATATTTCTGGCTTTAAATAAATTGATTTTAATTATAATTTTATCATCGGCCTTTCCACTACCACTCACGCAGCCATCTCCTACAAAAAATGGTGAGCCGGACGACTCGAATGAAGAATTAACGGCCAACATCAAGGGCAAATCTTTGCAAATCATGGAAGCTCAAACATTCACGATGGAACTTACCCCATCTCAAATATCAATATTGATTTTTCGAGCTCCACCCTTCTTGCCAAACGACATTCCATTGTCGCTTAGCCAACTGGAAGCTGCCTTTATTTTCGCAAACATCACCAGCGACGACGATTTCAAGTATAACGCAACGGTTGTTAATTTAGATAGACTAGCTCTCATCTGCGTCTAAGACATTGAAGAGAACCCACCAGTTTCAGGAAAATATGCGGCGCTCAAAGAACGGCTTCTCCAGCGATTTAGCCGGTCACGCCAGGTACGAACAGCCCGAGTCTCAGAAACTAAGCCCATTGCTGATCAGAGACCCTCGATTATCCTGGTTGAATTGGAAAATTATATTGACAAATATTTGCAATCTTATCATATCTTATCTCAGGTTTTAGTGGAAAGAATTTTTGTTTTCGTTTGTTTGTGAACAAATCTCTCCCGCCTTCGCAATGGACGAATGTGGCCATGTTTGTATATAAAGGGGGCTATGGTATGGGTCGAGCGAGGGTGGTGGATTATCATGTGGAGACGCTTAAAGTGTTCTCTGCGTGCTATATCCCTGTCTGGCAATCTCCTCGCATACCTGTGTAACCCCGGTCCGATCCCTACCTAAGCAGCAATAAAGCTAAGTACTGTTTTTTTTTAATTTTATTTAACAAATTGTGATTTATTATTTACTTTTTTTTTTGTGTTGTACTTTTGAGTCCACGATTTTTCTGTGTTTAAGTTACTCTTACTGTAGGCCCTAGTATATTGTATTTGTGTGTTAACCCGTAAATAGTAACTTTTGTCAGAATTGTCCAAAACACCTCCATCTCAGCACTGTGGTCCCTGTACTCCCACCTCCAATAGCCTCCAATACCTGGAGCAGACGGCTTTTATCCATTACATGAATGTCACAACAACTGCCCCGGTGACTACAGTCCAGAACGTTGAAGACACCAACTCAAGCTCCACCTTGTCTTCTCGCACCAGCTCTCTGAGTAACTCTTCATCCCTGGACTCCTCATCGTTCTGCTCCAACCTTCCTTCAAACACCATCGCGCGCCCCCCTGAAACTGTTTTCTCCACCCCAGTGCACAGTGACAATCCCTTGCCCCAGCAGCCGCCGTCTCACGATGAGCCCTCGCCTCCATCCTGCGAGTAGGAACATCCACTCTTCCTAGAAGAAACCAATAACGCTGCTGCAACGACTCCTCTCCACTTTCAGCCCACCCAAACTTCGGTACCACAACCTCTCCAACCTCAAAATACTCTCCAACAGTCATTACCTCCTATTGAAGCAAGAGACACTACTTCCCCAATACCAATAGCTCCTCCGGTACTCACGGCGACTATACCTATCGCTGAGCAACCCATCGTGTCCCTGCAAGCTGACAAGATGGTCGCCACCTATTACATCTGGCCAACATTTAAAAAGGACAGGTGTCTCCCTCAAGCCTCCAAGACCAGATCCCAACCCAACAAGGCACCCTACCAAGAGTTCCCTCTACGACTACATAGGATCTTTAAGGATCCTACTGGAGGGGGAGTAGTGTGGCGACCGCACTTTGCTTCAGCGAACAAAGCTTCAAAACACATACGGGCAGAAAGATGGCGGCCCCACATCTGGCCAACATTTAAAAAGGACAGGTGTCTCCCTCAAGCCTCCAAGACCAGATCCCAACCCAACAAGGCACCCTACCAAGAGTTCCCTCTACGACTACATAGGATCTTTAAGGATCCTACTGGAGGGGGAGTAGTGTGGCGACCACACTTTGCTTCAGCGAGCTCGAACTGGGACAAAGCTTCACTACACATACGGGCGGTAGTGTGGCAACCTGACTGCGCATGCGCGAGCATCCGAGACACCCTGGCGACTCGCGCGGTAAACAAGAAGGCTTGATCCCAACGGCCGTTACTTCTTTTCTCTTTATATATTTCTGGATTTAAATAAATTAATTTTATTCATGATAAAATTGTGGAAAAAGTTTTAAAATTACAAATATATTCTCACAATGAGTATCTTTTTATTTAAAAAACGCTAGCTTTCAAGCGTTAATCACTTTTCAGCGGGCTTACTATAATATCGACTTTATCCCACCAGAAATATTTACTTCTTATATTTCTGTTATGTTCGTTAAGTCTAACTTGTATCGATATTCCTGTCTCACCTATGTAGGTAGCATTGAAGTCTTGGCATTGAATTGAGTAAATTGCATTGGTTTGAATTTTAGGTTCCAGTTGTTTTTCAGATTTAGTTATGGGATTTCTAAGAAGTTGACCTATGGATTGATGGTTACTAAAATACGTTTGAATTCCTTGTCTGCGAAGAATATGGGCTATTTTTTCATTACATTTTGAATAAGGGAGAATGCATTTGTTTCTATATACTTTAGCTGTTCTATGTGGCGAGGCGTTAAAACTGTGTATCTTGATAAATTGTGAAGAATAACCTCTTAGGCTAAGGTTCTTGAGAATATTTTATTTTTCCAGCTTCTTAAAAACAGGCAGGGAACAATGGGTTAGGATTCTTTTAGTAAGCGTTTTGACCAGCGTCATTTTATGTCCCATTACATTGTATGATCTGTAGTGTAAATATGAAGGTTTTAAAAGTAAATATTTCTGGTGGGATAAAGTCGATATTATAGTAAGCCCGTTGAAAAGTGATTAACGCTTGAAAGCTAGCGTTTTTTAAATAAAAAGATACTCATTGTGAGAATATATTTGTAATTTTAAATTTAATTTTAATTATAATTTTATCAGCGGCCTTTCCACAAGCCACACTCAACCAACAATCACCACAGACCTTTGACCTTGCTGTATGGGGTTACTTCCCAACCCTCGTTTGCAGACACTCCCCTTTCCTTGGCATAAGCCAAGAAACAAGCCAATTAGACCACCAGACTGGCACAAGCGAAAAGAAAGGCTAACCACGATGGCAAACAGTCGCTTCCAAGCGGAAGTCATGGCCAAGCACGAGTGAGGGCCCTAGTGACATCTGTCGGCGAACATTTAAACTGATTATAATTGTAATTAATAACCCACTTGATATATTAAATTTTTGAAATATATATATTTCAGGGTTCTAATTAATACTAATAATTTTATTATTGATTTTAATATATTTTAGTATTTATAAGAGTACTATTTAAATTCGTTTAAACTATTACACAGGTCTACAAAATTTTAAAAAGTTTTTGATGTTTGACATTTAGAATGCTTTTTGGGTAATCCACCTAATATTGATAATCAAATCATTAAATATCAAAACAATTATTTTGTTCACTTCCAGCGCAATAATTCTTTCATTAATAAGAAAATAAAATCTTAAAAATAAGCTCTTCCAAAGTTAGTAGCTCTTCCTCAGACGGATATTCAACAAAGCGCATTTGTTCTAAATGACTTGAAAAATTATAACTGCCTAAGGAAAGGCTTCTACGCTTGGAAACCTACGCAGTAAGCGTTATAATCTTTTAGAGAAAAAATTATGCTGGTTGGAATTATATATATGATTAGTAATCAACTATAACCTTTTAAATTCTTATTTCTAACGCTTCAGTGACCCTGACAAATTTCATAATGTCAAAATAAATCGGCAAAGATAAATATTTTAAAGATATTTTCTTTGAAAATGGTGACAGAGGGTCTCTGAAACGTTGAAAATAAAGAATAGAAAAGGTTGTAGTTTTTATAAATTCATATTTATAATCTTGTTAATAAAAATAAAATAATCGCTGAAAGTGGACAGAAATTATATTGAAATTAAAAATTAGCAACTTCACAAATTAGGAATCATGGTGCAAAAATCTTCAAATATATTTACAATAGATATATTTGAATAATTTTACTTTATTAAAATATATATATATTCTGAATATAAAAAGTGATATAGAATCGGTGTAATTGACCTAAGTTTAGTGAATTGATATTTTAAATTATGTAAAATAAAATGCAAAAGGCTGTTGACCCCGGGTTGTTTATTGCAGGAGGTTTGGTCAATTAATCGATCGTGAAGGAAGCCCCTCTCGGATGATGAAAGGACTTTTCAGCCGGAGCGACCCCAATACTTCAGAGGCTTCTTTAAAAAATCCAATTTAATATCTTATTTTTGAATAAAATAAGTTCCAGAATAAAATCTTATTGAGGTTTTAATTTGATTTCTACACATTTTATTTGGTATAAATATATTAAAATAACAAAAAATATATAGTTTATACTTTTATACTCATTAATAGTTTTTTGAATACAGTGGGAAACCTAAAATATATTTTCTCAATGATATATTAATTTCATAAATTTTGAATTCTTTTAAAACTGAGTTTTTTTTTCAAACAAAGTGAAAATATTGCTATCAAATTACTGAAACTAGTGCAGCCAGATAAAGACTTTTTTTTTAATTTCCTAACGACATTTCTTCGATAACAGTTCCGAGGTACAAACAAAAATATGAGTAGGAAAGCGTTCCTCTCAGAACTAGAATCTTCAGTCAGGAAAAGAGGTTACGTAACAGCTCATTTCGTAGGATTCCAGATGTTTCTCTATTTTAGAGTTAACGATTTCGATTCGGAGATTTTTGTGAAATTGTCTTCTAACTTTATTCATAACCTGAATAGCATCATTGATTCTAGGGGATTTTCTTTTCTTAAGAACTGTAAAGATTATATGGTTGTGCGAGGAGAAATGCCTAGAATTATTCAAACCACAATGGACCAGCTACTCCAATTTGACCGAGCTAAGATACAAAATTCAACTCATTTTATTCACTACCAATCTCTAAGTAGCTCCTTATGACGGAGGACTACTTACTATCAAACCTCCCCATGAAAATTAAACGATTTATAGCCCGTCAAAGGATTCTATGGCTACTTTTCCGCGAGGATATCACGGGATTTTGGAACAGCGACCCTTCAAATTTCTACTTCTGCTATTCCATTGCTCATTCCTACATGAAAAGAGACTGGAAATTCGCGAAATTTCGGGGCTAACTCACTACAATGAACAACATGTATATAAAATATTTACTACTCTCCTGCTGGATATAACCAATCACCAGCATATTTTCTCTCCAAACATCTAGCCAAATAGACTCTCTGAAATAACCAAAAATCTACCTTATATTGTTAAAAATATCCTGAAGAAATTCTACAAAAAATGAAGAATTTCAAATTGAAAGCCAATCACCGAATCGTTTCATATGATGTCAAAGACCTATACACAAGCCTTCCCCACGACTTAATAATGGACTCCCTACAAACCATCCTAATCAAACATAAAGAAGCATACCCGGACCACCTTGCAATCCTGAAACTTACCGAAATCTGTTTAAAGAGCACAACAGTTAAATTTACAGGAGAATACTACAACCAAATAAAAGGCACACCGATGGGAAGCCCACTCTCTACAATTCTAGCAGAAATAGTTCTCTCCACCATTGACTCATGGATCACTGAAGCAAAACCCAACGAAATATTAATCTGTTCAAGGTACGTTGATGATATCTTTTGCATTATCACAGAAAACAGTGAAAATCACATCCTAGAAATCCTCAATAGTTTTAACTCATCTATTCAATTTACAATAGAAAAAGAAAATAAAAGAAGTCTACCATTCCTTGACATTTTATTTACCAGAAATAGAACCGGTTTTACAACAAAAGTTTATAGAAAACCTACCTCCTCAACGCAGTACCTACATTTTGCCTCCAATTCTCCCATCTACCACAAAATAACAGTTGTACGTACCTTGACGAAAAGAGCCTTCACCCACTGTTCATCAAAAATAGAATACAATAAAGAACTTAATTTTATCGAAAACCAGCTTCTTAAATCTGGATACCCGCTTCCTTTCATTAAAAGAAACAGATATAAACCAGGGACCCCCAGAAATAACTCCAATCATTACATCTCCACCTGTTACTTACCATATACAGAATCTACAATTACAATAGCCCGCAAACTTAAAAGTTTTGGCATAAAAAAAACATCTTTAGAGGTTCATCTTCCATAGCCTCGATTCTAAGAAACCCATCACCAAAAGCACCGCCCAGAAACAGAAAAAAGATTTAGTTTACCAAATTCCCTGTCTCAACTGCAATAGTGTCTACATCGGCGAAACATCAAGAGATCTTTCAATCAGAATCAAAGAACACCAAAGAAACATTTCTAAACTTAACCCAAACTCTTTAATAGTCGACCACGTCAGAGAAACCGGACTTCAATAATACCAGAATCCGCAATAAAAATGCCAAAACTAAAACCCAAAGACTCATTCTTGAAGCAATAGAAACCATGAAACACCCTAAATCATTAAACAAAAGTATACAGTTGCCATCACAGTACGTTCCCCTTCTATCTTAAAAATCTTCAAAAGCCATATAAAACAATAGCTATTCCATTTTTTTCTCTCCACTAAATCCTTTGAACTGTTTATAGTTGATTCTTTATATTTATTCAATTATGTAAATTTCTTTAAGATATTTTTGTACTATATTTACATAGATTCATCTTTAAAAACGATATATAATCTCTCTCTCTCGTCTGCCTTGTTTGTACACTATAGTTAGCTGAAGAAGGGCTTGCCCGAAAGCTTCCTTTAAACGCGTTAATAAAAAGAGTTGCGGCGATATATGATCTCCTCTTTCTAAATTTAAATAGACGTTAATGTATTGTTAATTTATTATATATACAAAATAATTCCAATCACCTTTTAACAAACAATAGGTAAAATATATTAAACATGACATAAAAAAAACTAAATTTCAGAAAGAAGGTATATTTTTGTTCAATTTGTTGGTAGAATATGGTACAAAACATTTAAATCAATATTGTACAAGAAGTAAAAACCCTTTTTGTGTGTAAAATAAAACCCAATTTATTTAAATACGATTGTATTTATTTTGATGATTCTTGAATTTTAAAAACATTTGAAAATAATTTTATAGAGTTAAGATTAATTGAAAAGAGATTTTTAATGGTAAAGGTTAAAGGTCAAGTCGAGAGAAGTTGGTCCTTGTCCAAGGTCCGTCGGATTATCCGCCTAAGCACCAATTAGTGTCGGGGCTGCATGTCGCGGTACCTGATCCACTCACCTTAAGCCTTCACTTGCAAATTTATTTATATAAGACAATAGCGCTCCTTCTCTATGAGAAATAAGAAATAAAATCCGTATATTTATTGCTCTTATTCTTACATTCTATATATAAGATATAAATCATTTCACAAACACAATAAAAGTTAATTTTATTAACTATCCTCAAATATACAATCTCATTGATGTATATGTACGATTTTTATTTAAGAAATAAAAACTATTAATCACAATTTCGCATTTCCAAATAAAACTTTCCACTGTCCCTATTGATAAAGTATTGGAATGGTTTGGCTCATTAGTGGTGAACCATTAAAGCAGTTTCGCCAATTTAATCCACCAAAGACCGTTTTTTAGAACTCTAATACTTAATTGATAGATTCTTCTTAGATGTCCGACACGCTTATATATAGATAGTGAGTTATTATCTTAGGCTTATTATTTGTGGAAGAGCAATGCTCGACGTACTACATGTATATATTTCTACTTGTTCAAAAGCTCGTATCCATAAATTAAATACATCTGCCAATGATTCAAAAATACATTCAAGAATATTGCTGGCTATATAGGCAGAATAATTCGATACAATATTAGAAGCAGAATATTAGTCACTTTTATATATTTGAATAAATTATAATTAAATAAATATGTCTTCAAATAAAAGACACTTCGGCCAGTAACTATTTTTATTGTCTCGACGTTTCGACAAAAATATTTTGTTCTCGTCAGGAGCGAACAAAAATTAAAACAATAGGCAAAGCGTTAGAAATTATTCAAATGTTTTAATCTTTGTTCGCTTCTGACGAGGACAAAAGATTTTTGTCGAAACGTCGAGACAATAAAAAGATTTACTGGCCGAAGTGTCTTTTATTTGAAGAAATATGAATGCCGGCCAGGCAGCCTCTAACTTTACGATAAATAAATAAATAAATATGAATATTTGTAAAAAAAAGGAAAGGAGAGAAGAAACTCAAGCATTCTAAGTATATAGTGAAGTAGTTCATTATTTATATGATTATTAAATATGCAAATACTATTCGGCATACGTATTTTACAAAGCAAAATGACATTTCAGAGAGCTCTTCTCTTCTATTTTATATATTAAACGTAATATAAGCATTATTCAATGTTATGCAAATATTACTAAGCATATTTTACAGGACAAAAATATATTTCAGCTTCATTCCTATTTTATATAATAAATGGAAGCATTATTCAATGTTATGCAAATCATCTATGCCTAACAGATTAAACTGACCGCTGTGGCGTTTACTCCTGATGAGCCAGGCCATCGCAATATATTTTATCGTTGCAGTAATAAAGTTGATTTAATTTTGAAAAAAAGCGAACAAATCACGCTAAATAAAATAGTTGAACAATCCGGTGGATTAAATTAGCTTAGCCGCTAAGGGAAGATTAACGAGCGAGACTGGCTCTCTTCCATTATTTTTTTTATAGCAAAGATTTTGTGTGCATGAATTGCTTTGCATTTTTATTTTTCCTGATAATAATATCATTGAATGTTTTGTTTTCATATATGATAAGAATGTTTATATACTTTTTTAAGCATTAAATATTCATTCTGTCATCGAAGATAATAGCCTTCATTGCACGGACTAGAATTACTTCAACTCGAGATAGAGAAAGTCATATTTTCATCATCAAAGAGGATTCACTGCAGGATTTGTGGAAATATGATATCTGATTAAATCTCCCACTATATCATAGAATGCAAATATTTAGGTGAAGAAAGAGAAAAAAAACTCTTAAAAAACACCTTCTGGAGATTTAGCAACCCGCTGAAGACGCTGAGAACTATTTCAGAAAAGAAAAATAAAGCAATAGAACTCTATAATTTCTACAGATCAATTGTAAATAGATTAGAGGTAGTGAGGAAAGTTTTAGAACAGATGTGTAAATAAATCCCTTTTCAAACAAAGGCTCACGTGCACATGGGGAAATGGAGAAAAAATTACTGTATTATTTTGTTGTTGTATGGCGAATCCATACAGGGCAATGGGCCCTAATAAAAGCCTTTTTTTGTTAAAAAAAAAATATATATATTCATCTCTATAATAAAGCGAAATTATCATTAATCATTATAGCTTATAAAGAAATAGTCTTTTTCACACGAATTAATTAATTAAAATGTAAGGTTGTTAGAATGAAGAAATAATATATTTATATTTATATATATTTTTGTAAATATATAATTATTTATACACAATTCCAAATTTGAAGATTATGCGCCAGTTATGTTAGACTACTGGTTGTATAAAGCGTTACCCAAGATCACAATATGGGAGGTGTGAAATTTGGACTTTGGAGCTAATAAAGAAGAAAATTATATATAAATATGCATAATTTTTATTATAAAAATAATTATGATTTTTTCTTCTTGATATAAATTTAATTTAGTCCTATAGCTTGTGTATAATTATAAGATTTCCCATTGAAAAGTTATAATTTATTTATATAGCTTGTAAATTATTACGAGAGAAAGAGTTGTTAAAAAGTTACTTCTACAACGATTCAACACTTCAACTTCAACACACGATTCTGTTCTTAGCTTGAGTACAATGACAGCAAGGACGTTAACCTGCAGCTGTGGCTATCAACGGCAGATGACGGGGCGCGATATTTCTGGCATCTGAGGGCATTAGTCGGACAGGCCTTGGCGACGATGACCTTGTCCATTTCGGTCATCACCATGTGAATGGCTTTCTTGACAGAGTAGATGGTTTTGTGGGTGGCTTTGTTATTAATATCCTTCTCAAATATTTCACACACATATTTGAATCAAACCTGACACCTCTCCATTAAAAATACATTTAAACGAATTATTTTGATTTATCACCCTCGTACAAAACGTAAAGATGGTGATTGAAAATGAGAACAACTCCTGATAGGAACTAGACATTCCTTCGGAGAAGGCCTCGTCTGGTGTATATATTTTCTCTACTATTTTAAACTCTGTAAACTCTCTCTCTTTGACTCTTGACTAGATGTCAATAAACTATTTTTAATTGTCAAAAAAAAAAAAAAAAAATTGTCGCAACACCAGTTTTGGCAAATTAATAAATAAAAAAACTGTATAATACGATTCCGGGTTTTGTGGCTTCGATTTCATAACATCCTACGAGGGGAATAATCAAATCGTTCATATTGGCCAAAGAGTGTTTAAAGTGGGGAAGTGACAAATGAATCGAAGCCGCAACTGTATAGATGATGGCAAAAGCCCGAAACCAGGGTATACAGGTTGAGCTTTTGTCTGAATTTTCCAAAAATGGTGTTGATGCGCATTCTTTATCACCACCATTCCGTTTTGTACTGGGGTGATAAAGCAAAATGCATTGTTTTAATGTAGGTTTAATGGAAAAGGTGGCAGTTTTGGTAAATTAATATAATATTACCACAATTCTATGTTGTATTCTAGCAGGAAATTCGGCCCTTGCCACTCCACCAACTAAAATACCTTTTCGGCCAATTCGACCGATTCCACAATCTCCCTAGTAGGATGTTATGAAATCGAAACTGTCCCTGTACTGATAAGGGCCAAAGCCCTAAACCATGGTGTACATGTTGTCTTTTTTTTACCCCCCCCCCCCCCTGGATTGGCCAAAACCGATATTGTAGCTCATTATTTATCACCAATATCACGTTTTATACTGGGGCGATGAACCAAAATAGATTGTGTTAATGTATTTCTAGAGGAATAGGTGCCAGCCTTCAGTACTAGGCACCATAGTTTGATTGTCTCCTCGAACTAACGTATTTCGGGTTCAAAACTATCGCAGTGACTCCTTTTGGACCTATCTCTATATGATGTCAAAAATTCATACTGATAAGTCAAGTATTATAGAAACGTATGCGGAGAACAAATACGTACTCTCTCTTACAAACAAAATTCCCCCTATTTATCATAGGTTAATAAGTAAATTTACTTTTAGATGCTTTGAATGTGATGCTGCATTATATAAACATTGAAATCTCCTGCAAAAATGTCAATTCCGTATTAAAAAGTTTGATGTAGAAATGCATAGAATTTGTTTTTTGGAGTAAATGTCATCCCACTTCTGGCTACGGCATCGACCATGACGCAGTCACTTCACTTCAGTAATTAAGTGGCCGCCACTCGAAGCTTCTTCAGATTGCAGATAGCATCTCTTCCACAGAATTCTCAAACTCTTCTTTCTGGAGATAACTTATTTAGGGAACTTTTTTAATGCTTTCAACTGGTTTCAACCTAATGAATGTGACTCTGTATGTCAACAAAATAATTCTGTAATGAAAGAGATATATTATATTAGACACACCATTTTTAAGCGATATCCAGCAAATATATGACGATATTAAATTAAAGAACTTTCGTTTTACACATTCAATATCATCTCATTTGAAGATGAATTTTAACACAATATTGTGATTTTAACTTCAGTGAGGAAAGTTTTAGAACAGATGCCTAAATAAATCCCTTTTCAAACAAAGACTCGCGTGCACAAGGGGAAAGGGAGAGGAATTGCTGTATTGTTTTGTTGTTGTATGGCGAATCCATACAGGGCAATGGGCCTTAATAAAAGCCTTTTTGTTGTTGTTGTTGTTGTTGATTTTAACTTAAATGGTAAATGCTCATTATTAACCCATATTTTATCTTTTCTGTAGAGAAGTTTAGGCATTTTATGTATTTTACTGAATATTTGAGGCAAATTCTAGGAAATCTATGTTCAGTCGACTGATTGATTTCAAACGAGTATTATACGTAATGGAAACCATGCAAGGAGATAATAATACTGAAACTAACCTAAATGAATAAAAATTAAATCTAAATTTTATAACATTTAAAATATAAAAAAATAGCATTATTTCTGGAAAAAAATATTAAATGACTTATTTTCTGTTAAAATGAGTAATAAAAGAGGTGTATAAAGATGATCTCGAAAAATGCAATGATGAATAACATGATGATTACATGTTCTGTTATAGTCATAGGTTGTAGCACACAGCAGTCAGTGTCTTCTTTCAAATCAAGATGCGGAATCTATCATAATCTTATTTAAAATACAAAACTATTTTAGACGCGTATGATTCTTTTTAAAATAAAACAATATCTACTGCCCTTACTGCAATGGAAAAATTAATGGGAGGGCCTGATTCATCAGTGGTGAACCCTCCCAGCGGTTTCGCCAGTTTAAACTGATATTGTTTTATTTTAAAAAGAATCATACACGTCTAAAATAGTTTTGTATTTTGATAACAGATGGCGCGCTAATGCATCGTAATATAATCTTATTTGTCAATAGTTGACATTATATATCATATCTCTCAACTTATAAACTAAAGCATTCTTGTGTTCCCTAAGAGCCCCAAATTGATATGAGGTATTGTAATATATTTAAAAATAAACGTTGATAATAACAGCTATAATAACAATTATTTGAAAAATTCAAAAAATAGTTCCTTATATCAATATTTAGGTGAGAATATCAGGCTTCCGGGGATAAGTTCCTTTTTAAAACATTTTAATTGACAAATCTCTAGCTTTTAGGCACGCAACCCCTTCTACAGGAGAAAACACGCAAAATAAAATGGCCAATAGGACAAGAATTAAAATAAAATACACAGTGTGCTTGAAATTACACCAATATCTCGCTTTGCGTCGTTTCGTTTTGAGTTTTTTTTTCGAAGTTGCGTCGCTGCTTAATTTTTACTCATTTTCAATGTGCGTCGTTAGATTTTCGAAGTTGCGTTATTTTGGATTCGAGTCTTTAATTTTTTTTTGAAATTTTTCCCCTAAAATATGGCAACACCTTTGTTTTTGATTGCGCCTTCACATATTTTCACTTTGCGTCGTTTCAATTTGCGTCGTATTTTTTGGAACGTAACCCCGACGCAAAGCGAGGTATGGGTGTATTTGAATATCAATTTAACGCGAGCCTCCATTGCACCGGCTTATCGGATTTGCTATTCAGAGGAGGGGGGGGACATATTTATTTGGCGGTTATGGGGTGGGCTCAGAGAATAATATATTATATATTTCCGGAATGTATATTCTCTCTCTCTCTCTCTCTCCTGGGCCTGGAGATACGGGGCGTCCAAGAAGACCCTCTCATCGTCTGGAGGAGGACTCTAGCAAGATGGTGGAGCCTTCCTCAATCATAATTTCACTGTATTATTATTCTCTCTCTCTTCTTTTAATGCTATTGTTCTTTCTGGATATGATGGATTTGATCATAGGTCTCTGTTGTTCATTGGGGATATAGGAGAAATGAGTATTTGGGTCGGGGGGGGGGGGGGGGGGGGATAAAAAGAATCAAGACATCAAATCATCAATATAACATCATATAAAAAAGAGAAACAGGCCATTCCTTCTCTTTGCCTAATGTCTATATGTGTACAATTATATATATGAAAACAATTTAAAAAAAAAACAAAAAATAAAAAGGTCAGGTGTTGATATTAAAAATAAAAAGGGCATATCCTGACCAGGAACAGGTAAATCAATGATCAGTTGATTTCTGTTCCACCAGATGGATTTTTGCCTTCTGAAAAGCACATGTGCTCCTGGTCAGGATATGCCTTTTTTATTTTTATTAAATATATGTGTTATATATATTTTTTATGAGATAGTAATTATTTGCTGGTTTTGTTTGAGTTCATGAGCATTTTAGATTACTATTGTTTTAATTGATATGATAAAATAATTGAGGATGAAATAACCGACTTGAGGCGTGAAGAATAAAGAAAATAAAACAATACGTATTAACATATCTACAAAAATATTTGTACGGACCCAAACAAAAATAACAATAATGGGTTTATATAGTCTAAAGCCGCGACATCTGGTGGTCGACTTTACAGATTGTGTTTGTTCTATAAAATATGATTTTAAAATATAATAACATATATATATATCTATATTAATAAAATGGAAATTTCATAAGTGGACATCACTAAAAACTTTCGTTACAATGCATCAATTTCAACCAAATTTTCAACATTTATGTAAAACGAGATGGAGCAGGTTTTGCTTAACATCAAAATATATTTCCTAACATTAACATGCGTAACTTCGCTGTTATCGATTAAATACAAAAAAAAATCAACAGAGTTAATTTTATTTATATATAAATACAAAATTAAATTTCAACAGAGTTAATTTTTTTACATACTAGCTAATAATCTTAATCTAAAAAATATTCAAAACAAGCAATTTTAAGATAACACCATATGTAAAACAGTCGGCCAAGAAAACAACAACGATATTACATCTTTCTCACATATTCACACACAATCTTGATTAATAATTAAAACTAATCTTTAACATTGTTTATTATACTTCAACTTTTATTTCTACATTTGTTTTTAAATACCCAATTGTTTTATCATGTTTCTAATTTCGCCTAACAAATATACAAATTTATAGTGACCAACATATGCAAATTTTATCTTTGTTTTTATTTAACTTGATATCGTAAACATAACATCCATTGTAAGCATTTTTCTGTTCACCTTCCGTGGTTTCTCTTTTCTCTGATAGTTTTTAGGTGTAGTATATTTTCTTATTACTAGACTACAAACATTCCCTCGAGAAAAACCTGGGCGAAGCGGGTACATCCGCTAGTATATAGATATATATATAGATAGATCGATTATTATATATATATAGATAGATAAGAATATATATATATGTAGTATATTTTGACATAGATAAATCACAACCTTCCTCTAATATTTATTATAACCCCATATCTATATAAAAATGTATCGATCTTGTAAAAGTAGTGACAAATAAAATAAAGGGGTAAAGGTAGACCAAGACGACACCATGGACCAGACGAACAGGTGTTTATGATAATGAGTTCAATTACCCCGTCAACAGGTGGCCAGACGTAATTAATAACCCAGCGCTTGACAGGTGGCGTGATTACGGGAGCCAATCAGAACTCGCCGCCATCTGCGAGCGTCTCATATAAAAGCCCCCCAAGATTGGGACAAAGGCAGTTGTTTAGTTGGTTTTCAGAGCGACGCCGTTATACGGTCGGGTCTCTCGCCCCTATCCGCGATGTAGGCATCCGCGGCGCCCGTTGTTCGACTGCCTTCGTCCGTGGTCTACCTCTACCTTCTTGGAGCTACCATCTAGACCTGCCTCTGTCTCTTGCTGTCCCAGTGCGGGAATCCCATCACGCACCCACTACCACGACTGCCCAGTACATTCCACATCGGGATTACTACAGAACCCGTTAAAGTCGACAGGATAACTGAGGACAGCGGCATGCAGAGGATGACGGAGGTCGAAGACGAGTACGTCGCGGATGCCCTCACCAACATGCAGCCCCACTGCAAAGACCTAGTAGGCCGCCTAACAGACGCCATTCGGGGACAAGCCGTGCCTCGTGCGGAGGAGGCCATCATCTTACTTTCCACAGATCGCACGCAACAAGCAGCCTTCGTCAATACAGCCATCTCCAGAGATCAACTCCAGCCAGCATCAGCCATTTCAAGGTACTTTAAACTTTGTTTCTGCCATTTTCCCCCATAAATTTTATTCTTATATTTTCACTTTAAGCATTTTAAAATCAATTATAACCTTTTTTATATCATTTTTATCCAATTTTTAAAACTTTCACACTCTCATTTATTACTTTATTTTAATCAAATTATAAATGTTAATTCATCATTTTCAATTTTATTATTAAAAATATTCAATCACGCATTTTTGCCAATTTATTAATCTTACATGCCTTTCTTAAAGTCACCTAAAATGGCTTTATCCAAATATGCAACTTTCAATTTTACATAAAAAAATCTTATTATATTTTAATTACTCGAATCATATTTTCTAACTTATTTGTGTGTGTTTTTTTTAATACCTTATTTGTGGCCATATAGTATTAATAATTAAATTTATTACACTCTTTATTTTACTCGACCTATTACTATTCCAATTGATATTTCTCAATATTTAAAAGTTTTAAAAACTAGTCCTAGATTTGTATTTTTATAAATATCAATTTTAAATTATCTCATCTCAAAATGTGCGTCCCATTTTTCCCACAATTATAAATACAACTATAAATGTAATATGCGAAAACTAAATAACATACCATAAAATTTCCATATCCCATTGCATTTCATTCCTGCCTGTGTTAAATTGTTATTTACGTATTAAATACATTTTTATTTCGCACTTCTACATTGTTCACATCAATTTTAATTCCTCTCGCATATCCCATATCCCATTAACACATTTCGCATGATCATAACACATTTATTTATACACTAGTTAATTAATTAATTCCTTTATAGCCTACCTTTTCCCAATTATTCACACCCACGATTTCAATATTACAGATTAAATATAATATCCTTCTAACAGAGGAACCTGCCAGATTAAAACGGATAGGAAAATCATATAAAAATCCCTTTTATACCAAATCTTAATTTTATAATGTTATAGGATAGTTTATAATTTTGTCAACCCCGTTTAAAAATTAGGTCCCCACCATCTCTAAAATCGATCCTGTACATGACACCATATGAGACGTCATCTTGGCCTACATTAAAGAACAATTAATTCCAGTCTTCATCCCAACGACAAACAAATCAAGGACACACTGAACTCCCCCTAATTGTTTTTTCTTCTACTTCGTCTTTTCCCATCCCTACTTCTAAAGGGGTGGAATGACCTTGTTACATCATTAGCATCCATCATTAGCAGAGATAGTCTTTCTTACTTCAACACTCTTACCTGTCAATCATTCAATTATAGGCCTTCCATGCTTCTCTCGTCTCTTGATCATTTTCCATTGGCCTTCTATGCCTTCGTTCTAACCACCCCTCGTCCATCGCAGAGTTCCTGTTTGCCGACTTTTTTATTTACACCCAGGTCGCCGTCCCAGCATTCTTTATTTCATTCTTTTTTCCTTAAACCCGGGTTCAATCAATCAATGGCAACAGTCGAGCCCTGTTTTCACAATCTACCTCCACCCTCTAACCTCTTCAACGGTTCCTGAGACTCCTGCTCGTCAACCTTTTTTAATTTTTATTTTTTAATGATTCATCGACCTGGTACACTCTTCCTCCCCATGTTAACCTCACACGGAGAGCTTGGGTAACCAGCGAGACTTTTTTTTTCTCTAACGCTCGACCCAGGCCATCATCAGCACGATGCGCCCACTCATTTTTCGTTTAATTCTATTTTTCATCTGGTCGAGCTCAATCACCGACAGCAGCGCAGCTCTTGAAACACCATCTCTTTTTAGCCTCTCTCAGAAAAGATTTCTTTCCCGTAGTCTCCCATTACCAACCTCTCCTTCGATCTTCACGCCTTTTGCCCATCTGATCTTATGCTACTTACAAAGCATCTTGAGATTGCTGAACCCTGAAAACAATACTTCGCTTCTAAGCTCGTATTGCAGGGCAGGACTCCTGAGATGTCCTTTGCAGAAACCAATTCAGACCTTCTTCATTTATTCCTCACTGCGTCACTACCTATCGTAAACCTTTTGCTTAAGTCAATTATCTTTTATATTTTATTTTACTTTTATTATCTCTACTTCTCCTCCTTCCTGTATTACATCCCTGAAACCATGTTGTAAATACTCAAGGCACCCTAAGTAACAAAAAACTGTAACTAGTATACCAACTATCCCAAATATTTACTTTCGCTATTGTGTGTGTTTACTTTAAATTTATCCTTCCTATGTACTCCTCTTATATATTTTTTGTAGTTTTATATTATGATATCAGTGTGTCACCACTACTCCCCTTTATCTTTATTTTTATTCTAGTAACTAATTTGTGCCCCAAATTATTTCCCATTTAATAGGTTTGCTAGCTTTTCTCTCATTTATTTGTAAATAGACTTATAGTTTTACTAGTTTTGTGGTGTTGGACTTTGTTTTTTAACTTACAGATTGTAGATAAAACATTTCACTATTAATCGATAATATCATTTTGTTTATTAACCATCAACATTAATGCCTTAAACTACCAATCAACCCTTTATATATTATTACCTTTAATATTTTTATTTTCTCTTTTTTCATCATGTTCAGACTTAGCATTTTACAACTTCAACTATCTTAGGCACCATTTAAAAAACCTACACCTAACAATATTTATAATATTTCTTTAACAGATAAAACATTCATCATTTTATTTTTCTTTGTAGATTTCAAAATGTTATTTTTGACGCTTCCCTTACAACTTCTAACTCTATCCCATGAACCTTTCCTCCCAACTTTTTACAGCCATCAAGAGATTATTGTTCGTCAGCCATTTTCTTTTTTTTTTTTTATTGATTAAACTAACTAGAAGACCCTTCCTCGCTGTACATTTCCCAACAGTGAGCTCAGGAGACCCAGTTAGGTTTTTTTTTTTTTCTCTCATCGTCCGGCTCATCATTTTTTTCATTTTTCATCTTTTTCTTTTCACCACACAAGCCGGACACAATCAAAATTGAAAGCAATAATTCTCTTACACCCACCTCTCCTTTTCCGCATCCTTCAAACCTCCAACCTTCCAAGGGATTCCAGTTCGCCGAACATTTTTGTTTTTTTTTCATTGATTAATCCGACTGGAACAATCCTTCCTCGCTATACCATTCCCGATAATGAGTTCAGGATATCCAGCGCGATATATTTTTTTTTTTCTCATCGCCCGACGCATCATATCAATTCATCATTTTTTCAACTTTTCACTTTTTTTTCACAATTCAACCGGGCACAATCATTATGGACAACAGGGATCCCTCTTACCTCTACCTCTCCTCTTTACCTCCATCAATCTTCCCACCTCTTTCCACTGTCTGAGCTAATGATGCAGACGGAATATCTTAGGCCTTCTGTTAATGAAAACAATGCCTCACTTAAACAAGTTCGCATTGCATTGCAGGATGCTTGGGATACTACTTTTGCAGAAACATGCTCAGATACCCCCTTTCCCTTTTTCTACCTTAGCGTCACATTATACGTTCAGTTAATAAACTAACTAAATACTTTTTTTTCCTCTCATCTTTTATGCAATAAGATATTACTTTCCTTGTACGATTCATTTTAACATATTTAACATCTTGTATTATATACTTTCCCTTAATCTTGTATCATTCATTTTGTACGTTTTTATTTTTATAACCTTGATTTTTATTTCATTGATACACCACCATTACAGCATCTTTCTCTTTTTAACTTGTAACTTCATAATAATATTAACTAATTTGTATACAAATTATTTCTTTTATTTTTTATAATAGGTTTGTTAGGTTATCATTCATTACATATCATTCCCCCAACCAAACCTTCATCACCGGGGACACATTCTGTAGTATATTTTGACATAGATAAATCACAACCTTCCTCTAATATTTATTATAACCCCATATCTATATAAAAATGTATCGATCTTGTAAAAATAGTGACAAATAAAATAAAGGGGTAAAGGTAGACCAAGACGACACCATGGACCAGACGAACAGGTGTTTATGATAATGAGTTCAATTACCCCGTCAACAGGTGGCCAGACGTAATTAATAACCCAGCGCTTGACAGGTGGCGTGATTACGGGAGCCAATCAGAACTCGCCGCCATCTGCGAGCGTCTCATATAAAAGCCCCCCAAGATTGGGACAAAGGCAGTTGTTTAGTTGGTTTTCAGAGCGACGCCGTTATACGGTCGGGTCTCTCGCCCCTATCCGCGATGTAGGCATCCGCGGCGCCCGTTGTTCGACTGCCTTCGTCCGTGGTCTACCTCTACCTTCTTGGAGCTACCATCTAGACCTGCCTCTGTCTCTTGCTGTCCCAGTGCGGGAATCCCATCACGCACCCACTACCACGACTGCCCAGTACATTCCACATCGGGATTACTACATATATATTCTTCACTCTAAAGTAAATTTATAACTTTACTTATTCTTCTTTCTTATCTCCACCCAATCATATTAAGGTATCAAGCTTGTAGAGCTTGAGACTTGACAATCATCATGACTGGGTGAAGTAGAATGCATCTGCCTTTGTCATTAAGACTGGGAGCACTACTCAGTGGCAGGTCGACTTGGCTCCAAAAGAAATGGCTGCCTCTGACATGAGGAACAGACGCCTTGTGCAGCCGCTCCTAACATGGAGTACAAACGCTGTTCATCCTGTATCCCTGGATTAGGAGCCCTTACAGGGTACTATCAGCCGGGGCAGCTGAGGCCAGGTTTTTTAGCGAGCTTGTTACTGCTCCCCCTCCTCCTTTTTCATCCGGGCTTGGGACCGGCAAAGGCGGAGTTATAACTTTACTAAATGCTTTCAGTAAGAATCTCAAAAAATTCTTCTTATAAGCCAGACACTAAAATAATACATTAAAAGAGAAAATTGCTATAAAGTATAAAATAAAAATATAATATATATATGTGGCAATATCGTTGCGGGGTTTCTTATTGTTGGATGCGAATGGTGAGATTTGGTTGAAGCGCAGCCGTTTGAGTGGAAGTTGCAGCATACAGTTAGGAATAATCAGGACACGTGATTGAGTTTGAAAATAAAGGCAACGGGTTGGAGGAAAGAAAGTTTGATAAGAGCTGAGCGATTTGACTTATTAATTAACTGATCACATGGCGGTGATTGTACTTAGCTGTGGGATGAGCAGAGGGGGAGAGGTCTAGAGCCGATGTCACCTCCTTGGGAGCCAAAGCGTAACTGACATTTCTTGCTTTTCGATTTAACACCAAGCTTCAGTTTCTCTGTGATTGGTTGAGATATGATCACATGGTGTTTTCCTATTGGTTGACCTACTTAGTGGTTCCTCCCTAATTGGCCGGCGGCTCTCCTTGATGAAAGATGGCCTGCCTGGTATATCCGATTTCGTCAGGAAGTATTGGGTATCTTGACGCTTATAGCTTCGACGGATATTAGATACGTCCTGTTTTTGCCGGAAGTATTGAGTGCATCTTGGCTAAATAACTTCTGCGGTCACTAGAGACGTCCGGTCTCTGCCCCTGCAATGTTGACACAGGGGTGCCAAAATAGTCGTGCCAGCTTTAGTCTTACTTCCTATATCTTTTGTTACTTTCTTTCCTCCAGTTACCTTGTTCTTTATTAAGTCTTTGAAAATCATACATGATACATACATAGTGGGTCGGGGTTGCATTTAATTATATACAAATTATGACAGATGCGCCCCCTACATGTGAAGAATTCAAGAAGGGGTTAGCCTGAGAGAATTCTGTAAAGTGAAAAATAATTTTGTGGGAAAATTAGTTGTGGGTATGGAGGGGCTATATACAAACATTGCTGGTAATATAAAAGTAAAATAGAATGGTGTTGATGATATAGGTTGAGTATAATTAATAGAAATCAAAAATTTTTAATTGTAAGAAATCAAGGAATGTTATGGTACATAGTGGATTAAAAGAAAAGAAAATGCGCCTAAATGAATTCTACTTGAGTTAAGAAATGAATTCGAGGGGGTTCTATTTAGGCTTTGAAATCAAAATAAAAATAATATAAAAATAGTTGAATGAAATCAAAATTGAATGTGTTTGGTTGAATGGTGAGAAAAAAAAAATGCCTAACCATATTCTAGCTCGAAATTGGGAATGAAATCGAAGGAATTCTATTAGGTCTTTTGAGAAATCAAAAATAAAAACAATAAAAAGTTGGAAGAAATCAAAGTGAATGCTT
The DNA here is from genome assembly GCA_030710605.1 of Cordylochernes scorpioides. Classification (NCBI taxonomy): domain Eukaryota; kingdom Metazoa; phylum Arthropoda; class Arachnida; order Pseudoscorpiones; family Chernetidae; genus Cordylochernes; species Cordylochernes scorpioides. The sequence continues at coordinate 15,097,692 of CP092886.1, forward strand.
GGTGCGTGGTGAGAAAAAAAGGAAAAATGCCTAATTACTTTTTTGCTTGAATTTTGGAAAGGAATTCGAGGAAATTTCATAAGGTCTTTTGAGAAATCAAAGTAAAATAAAATAAAAAGTTGGAAGAAATCAAAGTGAATGCTTGGTGCGTGGTGAGAAAAAAAAAGGAAAAATGCCTAATTATATTCTAGCTCGGAATTGGGAATGGAGACCGAGGGAATTCTATTAGGTCTTTTGAGAAATCAAAAATAAAAATAAAATAAAAGTTTTTTGAGCGAAATCAAAGTAGAGTGCTTGGAAAAAAGAAAAATGAAAAATAAAAAGATTTCAACAACAAAGGGTGATTTAATGTTTTTAGTTTAATCGAAAGTCAGTGAGTTTTCGTTGATAATTGAGTTGTGGTAATATAAATCAAGTGGTAAGTAGAATGATAATTGATAAATGAAAATGATAATATAACTAATTGGAAAAAAAAATGATAATTAATGATTAAAAGTGGTAATAAGTTGAATAAATTGATAAATTGATTAAATATTTAAATTTTAATTGAGAGAAAATAATGAAAATGATTGATATGAAAAATAAGGTGTATTGGTTGGAACCCTTTGGTATCTACATGCCCTGATCTACATGTATTGGTTGCTCCATTTTGCCCTATAAATGTTTTACTTGTTCAATTATGCCCTATAAATTTTTTGTCTCATCTGTAGTGACACTTAGGTGAAAAACGTGATTCTAGCCCTCAAGTGCGTTTATGCTGTGTACAGGAGACATGGAAATCTATATAACCTTTACGTGTAATTTTTTGTCTTTGTGTGTGTGTTGTGAAAAAATGTTAGAAGTCGGTTGTGTAAGAGATGTGTGAGCTAGTTCTAGGTGTTGTTTCGTGGATGTGTAATTGGTTGGTAAAAATCGATATGTAGACTCGAACTGGAATCAAAACCGGTGGTATAGTGAGGTTCCCAGTCGACCTCAATAGGGGATCTTCTCATTGTAATTAGAGATACGGAAGTGGGGTGTGTCGGGCAAACGAGAGGGAGGGAAATTGGAGATCGGACGAAGGCGCTCCGCTTTGTTTACAGAGGTCGAATTTAACCTCCGTGGACTATACTTCCTGTCGTGGTGTTTCAAATCTCATTTCCTGCCGTCTATTTATTTTTGGTGCGGCTCAGGGCTTGTTTTTGGAGCGTGATTTCTCCGACACTGGTTGGTTATCTTTTCAGTTACTGCTATCTCTTCGGAGTTTATTTAGATTTTCTGCGAAGATGGTTCCTAAAATTATGAGAAGTTTTATAAATACTTGTCCACAATGAAGAATTGCTTGTCCACAATGAAGAATTGCTTGTCCAAAATTAAAAAATGCTTGTCCTAAATTAAAAACTACCTCTTGTAGTTCGAAGATTTTCTGATCGGGCATAGCATAGATAAACAAGTAATTGATGACTAAAATTGGGATACAGTTGTATGGCAGAAGTAACAAACAAAGGATAAGAATCAGATGAAATATAGGATATTGCCCCATGTTCGTCCACATTTTTGTAACTGGGGACTCTGAAATATTCGCTTGAACCTTATGAATTGTAGAGTTTGAATGATTGGTAGGTTCGCAGTTCTCCTGTTTGATATCTTTAGGGAGTGATGTGGTATGATTGAACTGTTTGTCCGGTTTACAGTTCTCCTGTTTGATCGTCAATGGTTTTATTAGAGATATGTCGGCGGTAATTGGTTTAGGTTGAGATGTGTGATCTTTTCTCTGACGTGGATGTGGTAATTTTGGCATTATTTGTGTTGTGTGTACGCTGTGCTTTATGTACGAATTTTGTTTTGTTTGGGTACCTGTGTCGGTATTTTTACGTGCAGGTTGTTTGTATTCATCGATTCTTCTAGCGAATCGGCAGGTGGGGCAGGTTTTTACCTGTTTTGCGATGTCTTGTGTCATGTTCTGCCAATAATACTGTGCTGAGATGAGCCTCGTCATCTTGGAGATGTTTGGATGGTGGTGTTGAGTGTGTACGGACTTAAGGAGTTTGGTTGTAAGTGAACTTGGGACTATAGTTTTAAGTACTCCTTTTCGGGAGACGGTGCGCAGTTTATTGTGATCTATAGTCACGCGAGATTTTCCCGGTGGAGAAGACTGTTGGCTCTGTATGAGTGGCGCATCTAGAAAGCCACAAAATGGGATACGAGTTCCAATGCCCGTTTCATATTGTTGTACTCCACTTATGCTACGGACCTCATATTCGTATCTTGACAATCTTAACCTCCATCGAAACAATCTGCTGACGGAGCTTTGATCTCTTTCAACCACTGCAATGCGGGATGGTCAGAAAATATTGTAAACTTTCTGCCATTTAGACAGGTGCGGAAATTATCCACACTTTCCACAATGGCTAGGCATTGTAGTTCCAAGTCTGAATAATTTCGCTCGTGACTACGTAGAGATCGGCTGAAATGTTGAACGGTGTATGTCTTCCCATCAGGGTAGACTTGTTTAAGAACGCCTGTAATGCTGAATGTTGAGGTGTTACAGTACACTTGGCATGGCAGATCTTCCTGGTAAAGGTGTAATGTGGGGTGTGTGGTAAGGTTTTCTTTCAGGTTAGTGAACGCTTTCTGGCATTTGTCATCCCAGACCCACACGACATCCTTTTTTAGAAGGTTGACAAGTGGCGTCCGCAAGCGGGCGTGGTCTGGAATGAACTCTTTATAGGCGTTCACAGCTTTTAGGAAAGATCGCAATGTTTTTCGATTGTGTGGTTGTTTGGTGGCGTGAATTTTTTCTATGTTTTGTGTAGACGGGATGATTGTATTATCCTTAACGGTTGTGCATGCGCTTGTTTGTTGTTGTTGTCTTTTGGCGTGCGTGTTGCGTTTGTTGTGCGGGGTTGTGCGTGTTTGTTGCGTGGTGGCGTATGGGTGCGTGTATGTTGTGAGGTACATTTGCGTGTTTATGATGTTGTGAAGTATGGTCATGTGTGGATTTTGTGTGGTAAGTGGGTGAGCTGTGTCGGTGTACGGACACTTTTTTGGGCATTATTGGAATTGTAGGTTGGAGTCGTGGTGGTTTTATATGTGGTGGGCATAAAGTATTGGCAATTGGGTTGAGTGAAAAGTTGCGTGGTGTGAGATTGGAATGGGGGCATGTAAATATTTGGGGTTTGGGCAATGAATGCAGGCAAGGGTTTCCATGTGTGAAAGCTTTGGGTGCTGTGCGAGTCCTTTGGGACAGGTTTTGGCCTAGCCCGTGCTTGCATTCATTTGACACATGTTTAAAGTGGTAGATAGTATTAGACAATGGGACGCCAAGTTGGAAAATAGTGCCGCGATTATAATTTAGTTTTAATTTATACTGATAAAGGGTTTTTAAGGTAAGAACTCCAAATGGCAAGGATGCATTTACCACGTGGAAGTTCTCTCTACGGGTTATTTGGCCTATGGTCAGAGGAAAGTTAAATGTCCTATTATTTTCGTAAAACTATTTAGGGTGGATAGATCAAGGGAAGGTTTTTTAATACTTAAGTTGGGAAGTTGTGCTTTTAATCTATTGTATAAATGATACGGCAATATGTTCGAACCTGCGTCTGGTTCAATTAGAAAGGTACATGGTAGGTCCTGGGTCAGATACAAGTCCAAAGTCAATTTGATGGTGTCATTGGGTGGATTGCCTACCTTAGTCTCGAAAAGTCTCCACTGTGGCTTCTTCGGCTTGGGATGGCAGGCTTGGAATATCTGTTGGACCGGGTCGGGACCTTTTGAACTGTCCGCGCAATTGAAAGGGAAATTTAGTCATTTGTACTGCTTCCATTCGAGTGGATCGCGTTGTCGGTACACTGGGTCCGTGTCGCGTGGATTGCTTCCGGGTGCACGGGTATGGCATGGCGGGTGGCGATTTCTCGGTGGGCGTCAGGTTGTTCGGACACGTACCGGTGGTGCGGGCGGCGGTTGTCCCGAGGGTGGCGCTCCGGAAGACCGCTTCCAGTTGCGTGGATCTCGCCCCTTGTAGCGCGGCGGTCAGTTCTAAAATTACCGTCGCCAGGGTATGTCTTGTCGCTTCGTTCGTTGTCAGTTTCTTCTCTCTTGGTTTATCATTGCCTTTTGTTGTGCTGGCGCCTGGGTTAATTTCCATCTTCATCCTGATTAAGCTCTATAATCTTTATCCTGATTAAGTTCCATAATCTTTATCCTGTCGACTTAACCGTTCTGTGGCAATATCGTTGCGGGGTTTCTTATTGTTGGATGCGAATGGTGAGATTTGGTTGAAGCGCAGCCGTTTGAGTGGAAGTTGCAGCATACAGTTAGGAATAATCAGGACACGTGATTGAGTTTGAAAATAAAGGCAACGGGTTGGAGGAAAGAAAGTTTGATAAGAGCTGAGCGATTTGACTTATTAATTAACTGATCACATGGCGGTGATTGTACTTAGCTGTGGGATGAGCAGAGGGGGAGAGGTCTAGAGCCGATGTCACCTCCTTGGGAGCCAAAGCGTAACTGACATTTCTTGCTTTTCGATTTAACACCAAGCTTCAGTTTCTCTGTGATTGGTTGAGATATGATCACATGGTGTTTTCCTATTGGTTGACCTACTTAGTGGTTCCTCCCTAATTGGCCGGCGGCTCTCCTTGATGAAAGATGGCCTGCCTGGTATATCCGATTTCGTCAGGAAGTATTGGGTATCTTGACGCTTATAGCTTCGACGGATATTAGATACGTCCTGTTTTGCCGGAAGTATTGAGTGCATCTTGGCTAAAATAACTTCTGCGGTCACTAGAGACGTCCGGTCTCTGCCCCTGCAATGTTGACACAGGGGGTGCCAAAATAGTCGTGCCAGCTTTAGTCTTACTTCCTATATCTTTTGTTACTTTCTTTCCTCCAGTTACCTTGTTCTTTATTAAGTCTTTGAAAATCATACATGATACATACATAGTGGGTCGGGTTGCATTTAATTATATACAAATTATGACATATATATATATTTTTTGCTTATCCCTAGTACACGGGGTACAGGCCATGATAATCATGGTGAGTGGAGTAGGCGACTGCTTTTACTGTAAACGCACCACAGGTCTACACATGTGAAAAGCAGTTCGACTTTGCACTCACAAATGTGCTAGAGTCCCGTTTGGTTGCTTTCACTCGCTGGTGGGGTTGGACTCTTGCAAGAATCGGGGGCCATTGGAGCATTTTATTTTAATCAGAAAAAAGTGCCCAATGCGGGAATCGAACCCGGGTCATAGCGGTCGACAACCAACGGTTTAGACCATCCTTCCACCGACTCCTCAATATAAAAAATAAACGGTAGCAATACCTTTCTTTATTCGTGAGACAATGCCTCTGTGGAAGGATTATAAAGATCCGAAAGATAGCATTTTTAACGAATAAATAAACGCATTGCTAGCGTTTATATTTTACTAGCCGAATGACCCGGGCAACGCCCGTGTTTTACCTGATTGAATGTTTTTATTCAAATACTATCTGTTACAATTATAAATTGGCGCCTTAAATAAATGCATATATTAGTTAATAACTATAGCCTATGTGCTTTATCTGTCTATGTACTTTTGGCTTCCGTAGGCGTCTCTTACTGGGAAAAAGAAAGAGAGGATTCCATTTAGTTATTAACTAATATATGCATTTATTTAAGGAGCGACCCGCTCCAACACAATAGTTACAAAAACGAAAAAGCGAGTGGGGGGGGGGGGGGGGGCAAAGGTGGCGTGATCGTAGCCAACCAATAGGAGAGCGCCATTCAAAAAAAAAAAGCAAACGGTGATAGAGATGAAAACTGAAGAATTAAGAGATGAAGAACGCATGACGCTCGTAACTGTATATTGAATTATTTTATACTATTGTTCATTTTTTTGCCATTGTGGGGGGGGGGGGGGGGGGGGGGGGGGGAGAAGCCCGACCACACCTCCCTGCGGTTCCCCCTGGACCCTTGGAATATTTAACCAAATTCTGGTCCGTTTCCAAGGTGACTAACGTGGCAACGGCACCCATTTCCAATGAAGAGCAAGATAGTGGACATTGCTGCTGCTGTGATATAGATGCATGGAGACATCTGAGGCTCTTCAATGGACACGGCAACAACAACATTTGCCATTGTTCATCAGAAGCCTCAATAATGATGACACAGATTTTCCACTATGCGGTTTAATAGCACTTAAGAGATAAAATAGTGAATATTTTTTATTTAAAATGCTAAAGAAGAATATTATTGTCATTGATCAAAATTGATATAAAATTCCAATACTCTGATCGCATGGTATATTAAATTGTCAAAAATGATAGCAATATTAACAACTAATGAAACCAGCATTAATAGAACATTTTTCCATCAACTTTATAGAATATCACATACAATATTAATCAAAATCTAATATTTAAACATTGTATTCATTATCTATATATTTTACAAATTATTTTAAATATGTTTTTATAGTATGTGTGTATGAATTCTTTTATGTATTGAATTTAAAAGTCTTCAATAAAAAAAATCATTTTTCTACAATATTATTACCTCGATAAATTTTAATAAACAATTAGTGCCATATTTCTAAATTTAATGGCAAAAACACATCGTGGCTCTATTAATTATTCAACCACTAATTATAAAACTTCTTTTTCTCAGCACGTGCACACGCCATTAATTTTGTAGACACACGTGAATTTATTTTATGTAATCTCATAAATTAAGTTCTACTAGTTTTTTGGCCATCTTTGAGGTAAGTAAATATTATGTACCATTTATTTTAGCCTCTTATTATAAATTATATTATAATAGAATACTAAGATTAATCAATTTTAGGCTTAATATTGTTGTTATGATTGTAGAAGGTGCGACAACAATTAGCAAATACAAAATTTTATTGTTGCTGTAAACAAACTAAGCCTAACTCTTACAAACTTCTTTGTTTACAGGGATGCTGAATTTTTCAGCGCGCTAGCTAAATTATATTGAAATATATGAAAATACCTTTAATGATTGCGCTATAACACATACAGACATAAAATTAATTAGACGAAAAACATGGTGAAGGAAGTTTATTATCTTATATATATATATATATATATATATATATATATATATATATATATATATATATATATATATATAAAGAGACAAGGGTCGCCTCTCCCGTCAAAATAGACGTCTAAAACAGACGCCATCTATTGACCGTCGCCGCAACTAGCGGCCTCGGGTCGGTGACAAAGCCACAACACCAGCTTTGGCAAACTGAAAAGCATCCACCTGGAGACCATGGTTTCGGGCTGATGGCCCTCGTCAGTCCAGGGCGGACTTTATTCCATGAGATCCACACGGGATCTAATGGAATCTTGACAATCTGCCAAAGAGGTGTTTTGCTGGCAAAGTGGCTGGGCCATATCTATGGCCAAAATATAGATGGAAATTTTGCCGGGAGGAAAATGATCTAAAGAGACAAGGGTCGCCTCTCCCGTCAAAATAGACGTCTAAAACAGACGCCATCTATTGACCGTCGCCGCAACTAGCGGCCTCGGGTCGGTGACAAAGCCACAACACCAGCTTTGGCAAACTGAAAAGCGTCCACCTGGAGACCATGGTTTCGGGCTGATGGCCCTCGTCAGTCCAGGGCGGACTTTATTCCATGAGATCCACACGGGATCTAATGGAATCTTGACAATCTGCCAAAGAGGTGTTTTGCTGGCAAAGTGGCTGGGCCATATCTATGGCCAAAATATAGATGGAAATTTTGCCGGGAGGAAAATGATCTAAAGAGACAAGGGTCGCCTCTCCCGTCAAAATAGACGTCTAAAACAGACGCCATCTATTGACCGTCGCCGCAACTAGCGGCCTCGGGTCGGTGACAAAGCCACAACACCAGCTTAGGCGAACAACCTCGTCGAAATATCGAATTTTAATAAACCTATTTGATCCAAAATACGCCGTCATTTTAAATAATATGGCCCAGCCACTTTGCCAGCAAAACACCTCTTTGGCAGATTGTCAAGATTCCATTAGATCCCGTGTGGATCTCATGGAATAAAGTCCGCCCTGGACTGACGAGGGCCATCAGCCCGAAACCATGGTCTCCAGGTGGACGCTTTTCAGTTTGCCAAAGCTGGTGTTGTGGCTTTGTCAGCGACCCGAGGCCGCTAGTTGCGGCGACGGTCAATAGATGGCGTCTGTTTTAGACGTCTATTTTGACGGGAGAGGCGACCCTTGTCTCTTTAGATCATTTTCCTCCCGGCAAAATTTCCATCTATATTTTGGCCATAGATATGGCCCAGCCACTTTGCCAGCAAAACACCTCTTTGGCAGATTGTCAAGATTCCATTAGATCCCGTGTGGATCTCATGGAATAAAGTCCGCCCTGGACTGACGAGGGCCATCAGCCCGAAACCATGGTCTCCAGGTGGACGCTTTTCAGTTTGCCAAAGCTGGTGTTGTGGCTTTGTCACCGACCCGAGGCCGCTAGTTGCGGCGACGGTCAATAGATGGCGTCTGTTTTAGACGTCTATTTTGACGGGAGAGGCGACCCTTGTCTCTTTAGATCATTTTCCTCCCGGCAAAATTTCCATCTATATATATATATATATATATATATATATATATATAACTATAATAAATCGTCTAATTTCAATTCAGGAGAAGAATTCTTTATCTTTATAAAAATTAATAAATATAATTTTAAACATGCATATTATTTAAAATGACGGCGTATTTTGGATCAAATAGGTTTATTAAAATTCGATATTTCGACGAGGTTGTTCGCCTATCTTCTTCTAGGAAAATCAAAACTCCTTGTAAGCTTATTATCATTTATATAAACGTTAACAAGGAGTTTGATTTTCCTAGAGGAAGATAGGCAAACAGCCTCGTCGAAATATCGAAATTTAGTATACCTATTTGATCCAAATACGCCGTCATTTTAATGTATCAAAAATAGATTGCTCGATATTCGACATAAATATTCTTATAATAGATTTTAAATATTGATACAAATATTAAGATAAATATTGATAGTCTTATACTTCTAATATGTTACTATGTCTATATTTTTAGATTATATTTATATATGCTATATATGCTTTGAAATGCTAAAATGCTCCAATGGCCCCCGATTCTTGCAAAATTCCAACCCCACCAGCGAGTGCAAGTAACTAACAGGGCTCTGGAACATTTGTAAGTGCAAAGTCGAACTGTTTCCACCTGTGTAGACATGTGTTGCACTTACAGTAAAAGCAGTCACTAACTACCCATCATGATTATCATGGCTCTTTGCTTATATATGCTATAAATATACTAATTTATATCTGATAAACATCTCTACACATATGTATCTGCTACAGGTAGCCTCAAAAAGTAAATAAATTAGGAAGTGGAGAGATTAAATAAAGGCATTCTGATTTATTTCTCATCATAAAACACAAAAATTATTACCATTAAAATATTACGGTTTAAATATATTTTATAATTGTAGATATACGCTCTAAATAGATGTGCATGCAAAATTGGTATCTTTAATAACTCTAGCTGTCATTGTGGCAACCAATTCCAGGACTCGAGACACCTACTGCTGGAATGCCCACTCTTCTACAACAGACAATAAATATTGTTGTAGATCTATATGAATTTGTAAATAGCAGAGAGAATATTATCACAGATTTAACTATTTAAAAAATATATATATTTATGATTATCTTTCTAACCTGAAGGGTTCAGGTTCCTAATAGATACTATTGTTTCTCTTTTTTATTTTGATTACTCTGTCTTGTATAATATGTTTATAACTGTTTATGTTTTAAAAGAATGTAAATCGACGAAATTATCCCTAGCTGAGATATCCCGTTTTGTGTGTTGAAATAAATAAATTGGTACCTTTCTAATAATTCAAATAATTGAAAAAATCATTTTGTGAGTTAGCATTAAATAAAAATAAATGATTGCACTACATTCCACGCACTGGGCAAAGATGGCGACGTCATCGTGCAAATGTGTATGCCTTGAGGGAATACGAATTCTTCCAAATGTAAAATAAACGCCATCGAGATATTATTAAATGTAAAATTTGAATAAGTTACCCTGATGAAAGGAGTTAAACGCCCGTTTTATAGATTTATAGTATATATAGAATGGAATTGAAGAGAATGGAAAACACTTCAAGCATCATAGTTCCCCGATTTTCAGAACAGAGGATCAATATCCTTTCCTGTTCAGCAGGCCATTTTAAATAATCACGAACCCAATTTGGGCAATAAATAACCAAAATATAATAATATATCAGCTAAATGAAATAGTTTTAGATAACTGACCATCTTCCGTAAATCTCAAATAACATTAATTGCAAATATTATTTTTAAACAGTTAAAAATTGATCGGCTAATATCCATGTTTACAATGTCGTGAAACAAACGCTCTACCAATTTTCTAAGTAGTTTCGAAAAAGCAAACTGTTTACCTTTCTAAAACTATTATTTCTATTCAAATATTATTCCCAAATTTTTATAAAAATATAAATATCTCTGAGAATGATTTATATTGAATAATTATATAAGGAGGTACATCATACGACAAAGCAGTTTGATAAAAGGGATCCGTAAAAGAACAACTATAGATATATATTGCGGTAGAACAAAACACACAAATGTATATTCCAGATCAGGTGGCCAATAAGAGCTTCCGTTAATTCCGCACTTAATGCTGACCGGAAATTAATCACGACTATGACTTCCGTTCAGATTAGATATCCGCCTGTTTAAAATTCGGCACCGAACTACCGGACTGAACTGTGTCTTGATACCTATTCAATTTAAGGCAAGATCTCATGTGCAACTCGTATGAAAATCTAATCTTATATGTATTTTAATATATAGTAATCATTGCCAAAATACACTTTTTTTATTATCCCTAGTACACGTGGTACAGGCCATGATAATCATGGTGGGTAGTTAGCGACTGCTTTTACTGTAAATGAAACACATGTCTACACATGTGAAAACAGTTCGACTTTGCACTTACAAATGTGCCAGAACCCCGTTTAGTTACTTGCACTCGCTGGTGGGGTTGGAATTTTGCAAGAATCGGGGCCATTGGAGCATTTTTTTAATAAGAAAAAGTGTCCAATGCGGGATTCTTAGCGGTCGAAAACAAACGATTTAGACCACTGGTCCACCAACCCCCCAAAATGCAAAGTTTTTAAAAAGCATTAAGATAAAAACTGATTTAAAAATTGAAATAATGTTTTAAAAATTAAAATTTGGTGTGAGGTGGAGATTAAAAATATTTTATAAAGTTAAAATTAAGAAAAAATAAAGTTAAAAGTTGATTGGAGGAAAAATCAAATTTTTATCGGAGTAAAATGAATATAAAATTAGGAATAAACAAAAAAAATGAAAGGTTAATACATTAGTTAACGAATAGAAACATTAAACAATGAAATACATTTTGAAATTACACAAAAATATCAATAGCCCTATTATGCCCATTTAAAATTTTATGCAGAAAGGTTGAAAAAATATTTTTAAAAAACTATATCAGATTCTGTGTTTTTCTCAATCATTTTAATGGTGTAGTAATCAAGGTGTTAGGACATTTGGTTGCGAAATACGGAATACGCGCAGATCCTAAAAAAAATAGAAGCAATAATCAGCATTCAGGTCGAACATATCGCAAACAATAGGAGAGATCAACAACCTCTGCGGAACCTTAACTTGATTTACGTTGGCCTACCATCCATAGACAAACGGCCTGACCGAGACTGAATAAGACAGTCGCCGACATGCTATCCATGTATGTAGACCTCGACTAAAGAAACTGGAATACAGTACTTTCGTTCTACCTTTGTCCTAGAACACCTCAAGACAGACAACCACAAGATTTATCCCTTTCTATTTCATACACGGACGCGATATCGAGACCCTGCTGGAAGCTATACTGAACTATAGAGACGAAACTAATCTGGACGATTATGTAAAATGTCTGGTGTCATGTGCCAAAGATGCACGCCAACTGGCTCAGTAGAACATCTTACGAGCCCAAAAAAAAAAAAAAAAGACAAAATTCATTCATGACAAGCGGCATTGTCCAAAATGGCGAGCGAGAGATTCTTCGGAGATGATTCCTAAAATTACTTTATCCCTATAAAGTGAACAGACAACTATCCGAAGTAACCTACGAGGTGGAGCCTTAAGAAAAAGGCATCAAAAAACGGGACATCAAAGACATTGTCCTTGTCCAGCGGATGAAACCATATCGGAACCTAGAGGAACAAGCCCAGAACTTAAATCTATTTTTAATTGTACTTATATAGTTTTTCTAAAAGCAGTGGGTCACTGCTTATATTTGAAACGAGAGTAATGTCATTCTAATTATATCCACATCGTTGGCCCGCCGTCCGCCCGGTTTCCTTTTAAACGATGTGTTGAAATAAACTTGAATTGCAAAATTGTGCATTGCAATAAAATGTTTCCATTTATTAAATTCCTCATTAAGATGTGAAAGGTAGGGAGAATGCCTCGAGTGGGAGCAGTTGCCACCGCCGCTAAGACAATATTGTTGTAACGGCAGATGCCCGTAAGGTCAGGCTCCAGGACAAATGGATTTCTTGTTAAGTCCCTATTGTGGAAAGTTTCTATTATCCCAAAATGAGCAATTTGTGAAATCCGCAGAACTACCGACTATGTGGATTTTCATTCATTTCAAATGAATAATTTTTGATATTGCGATATTTTGTGATATTATTCAGTCTCTTTAAAATCCGCATGGCATTTTTCAAAAGTCTATTATAAAGATTTTTAAAATTTCATTTCATTCTAAATAAAAATATTTATAAGACTTTATTTAGACCTTGGTTGGAATTTTTATTTCACGTGAAAGCTATTAAGAGTATAAATAAGTTCGTGCTTTTTTGATAAAGATGCGCTACTAGTTTATTATTCCATTGTTTCATCTAGCAACACCATTATTCTGAAGCGTCATCATAAGGCTTCCTTTTTTCAGTAACCGTCATTTCTCTGAAGTATAAACAACCTAGTTTCTGTTTGTTCCTAAAATGTCAAATTTTGTATTACATAATGTGTTTTTGCGGGGAGTTTTACTTCATTACTTCAATAAGAAGTAAAAAGCTGCTGAGAGTCATCGTAGTTTATGGTGACCATGCTCTAGCTGAACGAACGTGTCAGAAGTGGTTTGCACGGTTTCAAAGTGGCAATTTTGATTTGGAAGACGAAGAAAGACATGGAGCGCTACCAAAGTTTGAGGGTGAAGAATTAGAGGCAGAGCTTGATGAAGATCAAACACAAACGCAAAAGTAAATCGCAAAAACACTTGGAGTCACGCAACGAACCATTTTCCATCGCTTAAAGAAATAGGAATTATCCGAAAGGTCGGTAATTGGGTGCCGTATGAATGAGCAAGAGACGTCGAACGCCGTTTTCTCACGTGTGAACAACTGCTCCAACGTAAAAAAAAGAAAGGGGGTTTCGCATCGAATTGTAAACTGGTGAGGAAAAGTGGGTTCATTACGATTATCCAAAACTTCAGGCAACGTATGGATACCCTGGCCTTGCCTCATCTTCGATGGTCAAGCCGAATATTCATGGCGGGAAGATATTGTTGAGTATTTGATGGGACCAGCTAGGAGTGGTATATTATGAGCTGATACAACCAAACAAAAGTATCACAGGGGAGGTCTACTGAAGACAATTGATGCGTTTGAGCCGATCATTGCGAGAAAAAACGGCTGAAATATGCCAATAGACACGACAGAGTTATTTTTCAACATGATAATGCTCGGCCACATGCTGGAGCACCCGTTAAAACGTACTTAGAAACGCTCAAATGGGAAGTGTTACTCCACCCGCCGTATAGCCCAGACATTTCTCCTTCCGATTTTCATCCCTTCAGATCAATGCAACATGGCCTGGCTGACCAGCACTTCTCCAACTACGATGAAGTCAAGAAATGGATCGATGAATGGATAGCGGCCAAAGAGCCGGCCTTTTTCGCGATGGGATCCGTTAATCGCCAAAAATACGAGAAAAATAGTAGCTAGCGACGGAAAATTCTTTGAACATTGAAGGTCTAACCAATTTTTCATAATAAAGCTCAAGTTTCGAAAAAAACCAAGAAACTTATTTATACCTCTAATAGAAAAAATCCTTTTTTCTTTTATGAGAAGTTTCAAATAGATCATTCCTTTTCTTCTATCTTTATGCACTGACTGCAAGAATATCATTGCTTGACCTGCTAATTTGAATAAAATACGTGTTAGATTTCTTTGATTTCGGGTATTTTAATCAATTATGGAATCATAAATTTGTGTATAAAATTTCATTGATAAATGCTCAATAAAATTTGAGATAAATGGAAAAAAAAGTTGTTCCTTCAATTTTGCGGGCCAGTGTACATTTCAATAAATTTGGAAAATAATTATAATTGTGTTTATGACTAAATATAGACTTACATTGTGATTTTTTGGTATATTTTTATATTTTGGGAGACACATGTGGTGAAAACAAAATTTTCCTTAACAAGGGCAAAAAAAAAAGGAAAACCTTAACGATCCGCAGCTATCTTTAGATAATATTGAGGTTATTTTATTTTTACGAATATTCGAGTATATTAGAAAAAATACGATAATTTTTTATTCAAATGTGTTTATATTATTTATCAAGTACTTTTTATTTAGTTATAGTTATGTTTATAAACTTTTATGAACTAATTTATATATTATAATTAAATATATACATTTTTATCTCTTCTTCTTTCTTATCTCCACACTGGGTAAAGTAGATTGCGTCTGCCTTTGTCATTAAGACTGGGAGCACTACTCAGTGGCAGGCCGACTTAGCTCCGAAAGAAATGGCCCGCCTCTGACATGAGGAACAGACGCCATGTGCAGCCGCTCCTAACATGGAGTACAAACGCTGCTCATCCTGTATTCCTGGATTAGGAGCCCCTTACATGGTACTATCAGCCGGGCCAGCTGAGCCCAGGTTTTTTAGTGAGCTCGTTACTGCTCCCCCCCCCTCCTTTTTCATCCGGGATTGGACCGGCAAAGGCGGAGTTCATACATTTTACATGAAATTTTAAAGTTTTACCCTTGATAACGCTAAATAATAAATTAATTGAAACGATAGGTCTTTCATATAAATTTTAAACTCCATTTAATATGTAAAAATTAATGGCAAGAAATTGATTAGTACATTGTTTCATTAAATTCTTTACCTATATGATCTCAATGTAATAATTTGTAATATATTCCTTAATGATTTATGTTGTAAAAATGCGGGACAATCTATTTTATCAAATGCCAAAAAAGATGCTTTGTTTTCATACATATAATAAATGCATAAACTGCACTTTGTGAAAGGGAGAGTTGGACTTTATCTTTTCTGCACAAAAGAAAAAAAACATAATACGAGTAATATATATTAATGTGGTGTCCGGGTTATTCGTCACTGATTAGTACTTTACTGTCACATTAATTTATTCAGCCAATCAGTGTTATGTAGTAAATGAAGCTATCATATCATACCACCTTCACCATTGAGATATGTTGGATACTAAATCAATTAAGTTCAAAGAAAATTTTATTTCAGTGTTGTATATATAAATTGAATTTATATTAAATTCTTTAAAATCTTTGTTTCATAGGGATATGATACACGATATTTTATTCTGTTATGGTAGTATAAGTAGCATTAGAATAGAACGTATTTATTGCACATTTTATTCTTGAAAATCTCCGTCGCATGTACGACGGTCTAAAAAGTTCTTTCTAGCCCAACAATATTAATAAAGGTTTTATAATTTGAAGTAAATATAACCTTTGAATGGGAAAGTCGATGTAGGAAATAAGGAAATAATTTAGTTGAACTAGACCACGTTTTCTTAGTATAGCGAGAGAAAAGTCATTTAGAAAGATTTTCTTTTTTGGATGTAGAAAGAAGAGAAAAAAAAGAAGGTGCATTCACTAAATGAGAAACATAAATAAAAATAGACGAACCAATGCCATGTAAACTGTATCTTTCTGAAAACAGAGGCATATAGTAGGGTTACAATAAATACGTATATATACAAGGAGAGATAACGCATAGCCTCGTTCTACCTCTAGAAAGATTATATAAGAAGTAGATAATGAAAATATTTATTTATAGATAATTGTAACAGGAGAGGTTAAAGTGAAGATTTCTTCATCGTCGATTGTTTATCAGCATATGAGAGTTTATCCTTTAACAGAGTTGAAGGAAGTACAATGATGTCTGCACAATATTATTATATAGAAATATTTTGAAACCTAGGAACCTATTTTGTACGAGAAATAATATCCCACATTATTTCTTATGCATGTTGTATAAAGAGAGTGGATTTTATAGCGTCTTTCTTTATGTTGTATATAATCGCTAGACACAAACGGACATTTAACTCTTCCCAGGTCGTGTCCTGACTCGGGATTACCGGAGTTCAAACTAAGGAAGATCAATTTAAGCTTGTTAGCGAGTGACTGGCATTAACCGCTTCAAATTAAACGATCAGGATTTGTGCTTGGCTTCGGCAATATTTCACGCACAAGGTTTAACATTGCTCTATGTATTTTTATAATAAAATCATTTATTTTGAAAATAGAGCAATTCATAAATAGATCTTTAATTAAAAACGCATATATTGGATCAAAAATATAATTTAATCCACAAT
>CP092886.1:15114469-15215552 GCA_030710605.1 Cordylochernes scorpioides
CGTCGAAATATCGAATTTTAATAAACCTATTTGATCCAAAATACGCCGTCATTTTAAATAATATGCATGTTTAAAATTATATTTATTAATTTTTATAAAGATAAAGAATTCTTCCTGAATTGAAATTAGACGATTTATTATAGATATATATAAGATAATAAACTTCCTTCACCATGTTTTTCGTCTAATTAATTTTATGTCTGTATGTGTTATAGCGCAATCATTAAAGGTATTTTCATATATTTCAATATAATTTAGCTAGCGCTAAAAATTCAGCATCCCTGTAAACAAAGAAGTTTGTAAGAGTTAGGCTTAGTTTGTTTATAGCAACAATAAAATTTTGTATTTGCTAATTGTTGTCGCACCTTCTACAATCATAACAACAATATAAAGCCTAAAATTGATTAATCTTAGTTTTCTATTTATAATATAATTTATAATAAGAGGCTAAAATAAATGGTACATAATATTTACCTACCTCAAAGATGGCCAAAAAACTAGTAGAACTTAATTTATGAGATTACATAAAATAAATTCACGTGTGTCTACAAAATTAATGGCGTGTGCACGTGCTGAGAAAAAGAAGTTTTATAATTAGTGGTTGAATAATTAATAGAGCCACGATGTGTTTTTGCCATTAAATTTAGAAATATGGCACTAATTGTTTATTAAAATTTATCGAGGTAATAATATTGTAGAAAAATGATTTTTTTATTGAAGACTTTCAAAATCAATACATAAAGGAATTCATACACACATACTATAAAAACATATTTAAAATAATTTGTAAATGATATAGATAATGAATACAATGTTTAAATCTTTAATTAAAAAGGCATATATTGGATCAAAATATCATTTATTTTTCCAATATTTCAGTTGGCTGAACGCCAACCTTTATAAAAGTGTTATAACATTTTAAAGTATGTCAACAACCAATGTCCACTATGTTATTGACATACTTTAAAATGTTATAACACTTTGATAAAGGTTGGCGTTCAGCCAACTGAAATATTGGTAAAATAAATGATATTTTGATCCAATATATGCCTTTTTAATTAAAGATTTATTTATGGATTGCTCTATTTTCAAAATGTTTGAATATTAGATATTGATTAATATTTTATGTGACATTCTATAAAGTTGATGGAAAAATGTTCTATTAATGCTGGTGTCATTAGTTATTAATATTGCTATCAGTTTTGACAATTTAATATACCAGGCGATCAGAGTATTGGAATTTTATATCGATTTTAATCAATGACAATAAAATTCTTCTATAGCATTTTAAATAAAAAATATTCACTATTTTATTTTGTCTCTAAAGTGCTATTAAACCGCATAGTGGAAGGTCTGTGCCATTATTATTGAAGCTTCTGATGAACAATGTCAAATGTTGTTGTTGTCGTGTCCATTGAAGAGCCTCAGATGTATCCATGCATCTCTATCACATCAGCAGCAATTTCCACTATCTTGCTCTTCATTGGAAAATGGGTACCGTTGCCACGTTAGTCACCTTGGAAACGGACAAGAATTTGGTTAAATATTCCAAGGGTCCAGGGGGGACCGCAGGGAAGTGTGGTCAGACTTCTCCCCCCCACAATGGCAAATAAACAATAGTATAAAATAATAAAATATAAACGGTAGCAATGCGTTTATTTATTCGTGAAAAGTGCAATCTTTCGGATCTTTATAATCCTTCCACAGAGGCATAGCCTCACGAATAAAGAAACGTATTGCTACCGTTTATATTTTACTAGCCGAATGACCCGGGCAACGCCCGTGTTTTACCCGATTGAATGTTTTGATTCAAATACTATTTGTTACAATTATAATTTGGCGCCTTAAATAAATGCATATGTTAGTTAATAACTATAGCCTATGTGCTTTATCTGTCTATGTACTGTTGGCTTCCGTAGGCGTCTCTTACTGGGAAAAAGAAAGAGAGGATTCCATTTGGTTATTAACTAATATATGCATTTATTTAAGGAGCGACCCGCTCCAACACAATAGTTACAAAAATGGGGGGGGGGGGGGCAAAGGTGGCGTGATCGTAGCCGACCAATAGGAGGGCGCCATTCCAAAAAAAAAAAGCAAACCGTGACAGAGGCGACGAAGAATGACGCTCGTAACTGTATATAGAATATTGAGAGATCGGTGGAAGGATGGTCTAAACCGTTGGTTGTCGACCGCTATGACCCGGGTTCGATTCCCGCATTGGGCACTTTTTTCTGATTAAAATAAATGCTCCAATGGCCCCCGATTCTTGCAAGAGTCCAACCCCACCAGCGAGTGAAAGCAACCAAACAGGGCTCTTGCACATTTGTGAGTGCAAAGTCGAACTGCTTTTTACATGTGTAAACATATGGTGCACTTACAGTAAAAGCAGTCGCCTACTCCACTCACCATGATTATCATGGTCTGTACCCCGTGTACTAGGGATAAGCAAAAAAATATATATATTATATATTTTTTATTTTATACTTATAGCAATTTTCTCTTTTAATGTATTATTTTAGTGTCTGGTTTATAAGTAGAATTTTTTTGAGATTCTTACTGAAGGCATTTAGTAAAGTTATAACTCCGCCTTTGCCGGTCCCAAGCCCGGAAGAAAAAGGAGGTGGGGGAGCAGTAACAAGCTCGCTAGAAACCCTGGGTTCAGCTGGCCCGGCTGATAGTACCTTGTAAGGGCTCCTAATCCAGGGATACAGAATGAACAGCGTTTGTACTCCATGTTAGGAGCGGCTGCACATGACGTCTGTTCCTCATGTCAGAGGCAGCCATTTCTTTTGGAGCTAAGTCGGCCTGCCACTGAGTAGTGCTCCCAGTCTTAATGACAAAGGCAGATGCATTCTACTTCACCCAGTCATGATGATTGTCAAATCTCAAGCTCTACAAGCTTGATGCCTTAATATGATTGGGTGGAGATAAGAAAGAAGAAGAAGAAGTAAAGTTATAAACTTACTTTAGAGTAAAGAATATATATGTATGTTATTCTATTTTAAAATTATATTTTATAGAACAAACACAATCTGTAAAGTCGACCACCAGATGTCGCGGCTTTAGACTATATAAACCCATTGTTGTTATTTTCCTTTAGGTCAGTACAAATATTTTTGTAGATATGTAAATACGTATTTTTTTATTTTCTTTATACTCCACGCTTCAAGTCGGTTATTTCATCCTCAATTATTTTATCATTTCAATTAAAACAATAGTGATCTAGAATGCTCATGAACTCAAAACAAAACCAGCAAATAATTACTTTCTCATAAAAAATTAATATAACACACATATTTATTAAGAAAAAGGCATCTCTTTATCGTGCAACTGAAAGTTGCTGATGGCTGGCGCCATCTAGGAGATGCCTTTTTCTTAATTTATGCACCTTATCTCAGTACAATGTTACATTTGTACTATTTTTTCACACATATATATAATAAAAATAAAAAAGGCATATCCTGACCAGGAGCACATGTGCTTTTCAGAAGGCAAAACACCATCTGGTGGAACAGAAATCAACTAATCATTGATTTAGCCTGTTCCTGGTCAGGATATGCCATTTTTAATATTAATATAATATATATCTCTCTCCATACAGAATTATGTTGTTGACATACAGAGTCACATTCATTAGGTTGAAACCAGCTGAAAGCATTAAAAAAGTTCCCTAAATAAGTTATCTTCAGAAAGAAGAGTTTGAGAATTCTGTGGAAGAGATGCTATCTGCAATCTGGAGAAGCTTCGAGTGGCGGCCACTTAATTACTGAAGTGAAGTGACTGCGTCATGGTCGATGCCGTAACCAGAAGTGGGAGGACATTTACTCCAAAAAAATATTCTATGCATTTCTACATCAAACTCTTTTATACGTTTTTGCAGTAAATTTCAATTTTTATATTATGCAACATCACATTCACAGCATCTAAAAGTTTTTTTTTCTTATTATCTCTAGTACACGTGGTACAGGCCATGATAATCATGGTGGGTAGTTAGCGACTGCTTTTTACTGTAAGCGCGCCACATGTCTACACATGTGAAAAGCAGTTCGACTTTGTACTTAAAAATGTGCCAGAGCCCCGTTTGGTTACTTGCACTCGCTGGTGGGGTTGGACTTTTGCAAGAATTGGAGCATTTTTTTCAATCAGAAAAAAGTGTCCATTGCGGGAATCGAACCCGGGTCGTAGTGGTCGAAAACCAAACGGTTTAACCAGCCTTCCACCGACCCCCTGCATCTAAAAGTAAATTTACTTATTAACCTATGATAAATAGGGGAAATTTTTGTCTGTAAGAGAGAGTACGTAATTGTTGTCCGCATACGTTTCTATAATAGCTGATTTCTCCGTATGAATTTTTGACATCATATAGAGATAGGTCCGAAAGGAGTCACTGCGATAGTTTTGAACCCGAAATACGTTAGTTCGAGGAGACAATCAAATTATGGTGCGTAGTACCAAAGGCTGGCACCTCTTCCTTTAAAAATATATTAACACAATCCATTTTGGTTTATCGCTCCAGTATAAAACGTGATATTGGTGATAAATAATGAGCTACAATATCGGTTCTGGCCAATCCAGGGGGGGGGGGGCAAAAAAAAAAAGACAACATTCACACCATGGTTTAGGGCTTTGGCCCTTATCAGTACAGGGACAGTTTTGATTTCATAACATCCTACTAGGGAGATTGTGGAATCGGTCGAATTGGCCGAAAAGGTATTTTAGTTGGTGGAGTGGCAAGGGCCGAATTTCCTTCTAGAATACAACATAGAATTGTGGTAATATTATATTCATTTACCAAAACTGGCACCTTTTCCATTAAACCTACATTAAAACAATGCGTTTTGGTTTATCACCCCAGTACAAAACGGAATGGTGGTGATAAAGAATGAGCATCAACACCATTTTTGGAAATTTCAGACAAAAGCTCAACCTGTATACCCTGGTTTCGGGCTTTTGCCATCATCTGTATAGTTGCGGCTTCGATTGATTTGTCACTTCCCCAGTTTGAACACTCCTTGGCCAATATGAACGATTTGATTATTCCCCTCGTAGGATGTTATGAAATCGAAGCCACAAAACCCGGAATCGTATTATACAGTTTTTTTTATTTATTAATTTGCCAAAACTGGTGTTGCGACAATTTTTTTTTTTTTGACAATTAAAAATAGTTTATTGACATCTAGTCAACAGTCAAAGAGAGAGAGTTTACAGAGTTTAAACTAGTAGAGAAAATATATACACCAGACGAGGCCTTCTCCGAAGGAATGTCTGGTTCCTATCAGGAGTTGTTCTCATTTTCAATCACCATCTTTACGTTTTGTACGAGGGTGATAAATCAAAATAATTCGTTTAAATGTATTTTTAATGGAGAGGTGTCAGGTTTGATTCAAATATGTGTGTGAAATATTTGAGAAGGATATTAATAACAAAGCCACCCACAAAACCGTCTACTCTGTCAAGAAAGCCATTCACATGGTGATGACCGAAATGGACAAGGTCATCGTCGCCAAGGCCTGTCCGACTAATGCCCTCAGATGCCAGAAATATCGCGCCCCGTCATCTGCCGTTGATAGCCACAGCTGCAGGTTAACGTCCTTGCTGTCATTGTACTCAAGCTAAGAACAGAATCGTGTGTTGAAGTTGAAGTGTCGAATCGTTGTAGAAGTAACTTTTTAACAACTCTTTCTCTCGTAATAATTTACAAGCTATATAAATAAATTATAACTTTTCAATGCGAAATCTTATAATTATACACAAGCTATAGGACTAAATTAAATTTATATCAAGAAGAAAAAATCATAATTATTTTTATAATAAAAATTATGCATATTTATATATAATTTTCTTCTTTATTAGCTCCAAAGTCCAAATTTCACACCTCCCATATTGTGATCTTGGGTAACGCTTTATACAACCAGTAGTCTAACATAACTGGCGCATAATCTTCAAATTTGGAATTGTGTATAAATAATTATATATTTACAAAAATATATATAAATATATTATTTCTTCATTCTAACAACCTTACATTTTAATTAATTAATTCGTGTGAAAAAGACTATTTCTTTATAAGCTATAATGATTAGTGATAATTTCGCTTTATTATAGAGATGAATATATATATATTTTTTTAACAAAAAAAGGCTTTTATTAGGGCCCATTGCCCTGTATGGATTCGCCATACAACAACAAAATAATACAGTAATTTTTTCTCCATTTCCCCATGTGCACGTGAGCCTTTGTTTGAAAAGGGATTTATTTACACATCTGTTCTAAAACTTTCCTCACTACCTCTAATCTATTTACAATTGATCTGTAGAAATTATAGAGTTCTATTGCTTTATTTTTCTTTCTGAAATAGTTCTCAGCGTCTTCAGCGGGTTGCTAAATCTCCAGAAGGTGTTTTTAAGAGTTTTTTTTTTCTCTTTCTTCACCTAAATATTTGCATTCTATGATATAGTGGGAGATTTAATCAGATATCATATTTCCACAAATCCTGCAGTGAATCCTCTTTGATGATGAAAATATGACTTTCTCTATCTCGAGTTGAAGTAATTCTAGTCCGTGCAATGAAGGCTATTATCTTCGATGACAGAATGAATATTTAATGCTTAAAAAAGTATATAAACATTCTTATCATATATGAAAACAAAACATTCAATGATATTATTATCAGGAAAAATAAAAATGCAAAGCAATTCATGCACACAAAATCACTGCTATAAAAAAAATAATGGAAGAGAGCCATTCTCGCTCGTTAATCTTCCCTTAGCGGCTAAGCTAATTTAATCCACCGGATTGTTCAACTATTTTATTTAGCGTGATTTGTTCGCTTTTTTTTCAAAATTAAATCAACTTTATTACTGCAACGATAAAATATATTGCGATGGCCTGGCTCATCAGGAGTAAACGCCACAGCGGTCAGTTTAATCTGTTAGGCATAGATGATTTGCATAACATTGAATAATGCTTCCATTTATTATATAAAATAGGAATGAAGCTGAAATATATTTTTGTCTTGTAAAATATGCTTAGTAGTATTTGCATAACATTGAATAATGCTTATATTACGTTTAATATATAAAATAGAAGAGAAGAGCTCTCTGAAATGTCATTTTGCTTTGTAAAATACGTATGCCGAATAGTATTTGCATATTTAATAATCATATAAATAATGAACTACTTCACTATATACTTAGAATACTTGAGTTTCTTCTCTCCTTTCCTTTTTTTACAAATATTCATATTTATTTATTTATTTATCGTAAAGTTAGAGGCTGCCTGGCCGGCATTCATATTTCTTTAAAAAAAAATACACTTCGGTCAGTAAATCTTTTTATTGTCTCGACGTTTCGACAAAAATCTTTTGTCCTCGTCAGGAGCGAACAAAAATTAAAACATTTGAATAATTTCTAACGCTTTGCCTAATGTTTCAATTTTTGTTCGCTCCTGACGAGGACAAAATATTTTTGTCGAAACGTCGAGACAATAAAAAGATTTACTGGCCGAAGTGTCTTTTATTTGAAGACATATTTATTTAATTATAATTTATTCAAATATATAAAAGTAACTAATATTCTGCCTCTAATATTGTATCGAATTATTCTGCCTATATAGCCAGCAATATTCTTGAATGTATTTTTGAATCATTGGCAGATGTATTTAATTTATGGATACGAGCTTTTGAACAAGTAGAAATATATACATGTAGTACGTCGAGCATTGCTCTTCCACAAATAATAAGCCTAAGATAATAACTCACTATCTATATATAAGCGTGTCGGACATCTAAGAAGAATCTATCATTTAAGTATTAGAGTTCTAAAAAACGGTCTTTGGTGGATTAAATTGGCGAAACTGCTTTAATGGTTCACCACTAATGAGCCAAACCATTCCAATACTTTATCAATAGGGACAGTGGAAAGTTTTATTTGGAAATGCGAAATTGTGATTAATAGTTTTTATTTCTTAAATAAAAATCGTACATATACATCAATGAGATTGTATATTTGAGGATAGTTAATAAAATTAACTTTTATTGTGTTTGTGAAATGATTTATATCTTATATATAGAATGTAAGAATAAAAGCGATAAATATACGGGTTTTATTTCTTATTTCTCATAGAGAAGGAGCGCTATTGTCTTATATAAATAAATTTGCAAGTGAAGGCTTAAGGTGAGTGGATCAGGTACCGCGACATGCAGCCCCGACACTAATTGGTGCTTAGGCGGATAATCCGACGGACCTTGGACAAGGACCAACTTCTCTCGACTTGACCTTTAACCTTTACCATTAAAAATCTCTTTTCAATTAATCTTAACTCTATAAAATTATTTTCAAATGTTTTTAAAATTCAAGAATCATCAAAATAAATACAATCGTATTTAAATAAATTGGGTTTTATTTTACACGCAAAAAGGGTTTTTACTTCTTGTACAATATTGATTTAAATGTTTTGTACCATATTCTACCAACAAATTGAACAAAAATATACCTTCTTTCTGAAATTTAGTTTTTTTTATGTCATGTTTAATATATTTTACCTATTGTTTGTTAAAAGGTGATTGGAATTATTTTGTATATATAATAAATTAACAATACATTAACGTATATTTAAATTTAGAAAGAGGAGATCATATATCGCCGCAACTCTTTTTATTAACGCGTTTAAAGGAAGCTTTCGGGCAAGCCCTTCTTCAGCTAACTATAGTGTACAAACAAGGCAGACGAGAGAGAGATTATATATCGTTTTTTAAAGAGGAATCTATGTAAATATAGTACAAAAATATCTTAAAGAAATTTACATAATTGAATAAATATAAAGAATCAACTATAAACAGTTCAAAGGATTTAGTGGAGAGAAAAAAATGGAATAGCTATTGTTTTATATGGCTTTTGAAGATTTTTAAGATAGAAGGGGAACGTACTGTGATGGCAACTGTATACTTTTGTTTAATGATTTAGGGTGTTTCATGGTTTCTATTGCTTCAAGAATGAGTCTTTGGGTTTTAGTTTTGGCATTTTTATGGAGGATTCTGGTATTATTGAAGTCCGGTTTCTCTGACGTGGTCGACTATTAAAGAGTTTGGGTTAAGTTTAGAAATGTTTCTTTGGTGTTCTTTGATTCTGATTGAAAGATCTCTTGATGTTTCGCCGATGTAGACACTATTGCAGTTGAGACAGGGAATTTGGTAAACTAAATATTTTTTCTGTTTCTGGGCGGTGCTTTTGGTGATGGGTTTCTTAGAATCGAGGCTATGGAAGATGAACCTCTAAAGATGTTTTTTTTATGCCAAAACTTTTAAGTTTGCGGGCTATTGTAATTGTAGATTCTGTATATGGTAAGTAACAGGTGGAGATGTAATGATTGGAGTTATTTCTGGGGGTCCCTGGTTTATATCTGTTTCTTTAATGAAAGGAAGCGGGTATCCAGATTTAAGAAGCTGGTTTTCGATAAAATTAAGTTCTTTATTGTATTCTATTTTTGATGAACAGTGGGTGAAGGCTCTTTTCGTCAAGGTACGTACAACTGTTATTTTGTGGTAGATGGGAGAATTGGAGGCAAAATGTAGGTACTGCGTTGAGGAGGTAGGTTTTCTATAAACTTTTGTTGTAAAACCGGTTCTATTTCTGGTAAATAAAATGTCAAGGAATGGTAGACTTCTTTTATTTTCTTTTTCTATTGTAAATTGAATAGATGAGTTAAAACTATTGAGGATTTCTAGGATGTGATTTTCACTGTTTTCTATGATAATGCAAAAGATATCATCAACCTACCTTGAACAGATTAATATTTCGTTGGGTTTTGCTTCAGTGATCCATGAGTCAATGGTGGAGAGAACTATTTCTGCTAGAATTGTAGAGAGTGGGCTTCCCATCGGTGTGCCTTTTATTTGGTTGTAGTATTCTCCTGTAAATTTAACTGTTGTGCTCTTTAAACAGATTTCGGTAAGTTTCAGGATTGCAAGGTGGTCCGGGTATGCTTCTTTATGTTTGATTAGGATGGTTTGTAGGGAGTCCATTATTAAGTCGTGGGGAAGGCTTGTGTATAGGTCTTTGACATCATATGAAACGATTCGGTGATTGGCTTTCAATTTGAAATTCTTCATTTTTTGTAGAATTTCTTCAGGATATTTTTAACAATATAAGGTAGATTTTTGGTTATTTCAGAGAGTCTATTTGGCTAGATGTTTGGAGAGAAAATATGCTGGTGATTGGTTATATCCAGCAGGAGAGTAGTAAATATTTTATATACATGTTGTTCATTGTAGTGAGTTAGCCCCGAAATTTCGCGAATTTCCAGTCTCTTTTCATGTAGGAATGAGCAATGGAATAGATAGTGGACCAAATTGTCTTGGATGCCAACATTGCAGAAGTAGAAATTTGAAGGGTCGCTGTTCCAAAATCCCGTGATATCCTCGCGGAAAAGTAGCCATAGAATCCTTTGACGGGCTATAAATCGTTTAATTTTCATGGGGAGGTTTGATAGTAAGTAGTCCTCCGTCATAAGGAGCTACTTAGAGATTGGTAGTGAATAAAATGAGTTGAATTTTGTATCTTAGCTCGGTCAAATTGGAGTAGCTGGTCCATTGTGGTTTGAATAATTCTAGGCATTTCTCCTCGCACAACCATATAATCTTTACAGTTCTTAAGAAAAGAAAATCCCCTAGAATCAATGATGCTATTCAGGTTATGAATAAAGTTAGAAGACAATTTCACAAAAATCTCCGAATCGAAATCGTTAACTCTAAAATAGAGAAACATCTGGAATCCTACGAAATGAGCTGTTACGTAACCTCTTTTCCTGACTGAAGATTCTAGTTCTGAGAGGAACACTTTCCTACTCATATTTTTGTTTGTACCTCGGAACTGTTATCGAAGAAATGTCGTTAGGAAATTAAAAAAAAAGTCTTTATCTGGCTGCACTAGTTTCAGTAATTCGATAGCAATATTTTCACTTTGTTTGAAAAAAAACTCAGTTTTAAAAGAATTCAAAATTTATGAAATTAATATATCATTGAGAAAATATATTTTAGGTTTCCCACTGTATTCAAAAAACTATTAATGAGTATAAAAGTATAAACTATATATTTTTTTGTTATTTTAATATATTTATACCAAATAAAATGTGTAGAAATATAATTAAAACCTCAATAAGATTTTATTCTGGAACTTATTTTATTCAAAAATAAGATATTAAATTGGATTTTTTAAAGAAGCCTCTGAAGTATTGGGGTCGCTCCGGCTGAAAAGTCCTTTCATCATCCGAGAGGGGCTTCCTTCACGATCGATTAATTGACCAAACCTCCTGCAATAAACAACCCGGGGTCAACAGCCTTTTGCATTTTATTTTACATAATTTAAAATATCAATTCACTAAACTTAGGTCAATTACACCGATTCTATATCACTTTTTATATTCAGAATATATATATATTTTAATAAAGTTAAATTATTCAAATATATCTATTGTAAATATATTTGAAGATTTTTGCACCATGATTCCTAATTTGTGAAGTTGCTAATTTTTAATTTCAATATAATTTCTGTCCACTTTCAGCGATTATTTTATTTTTATTAACAAGATTATAAATATGAATTTATAAAAACTACAACCTTTTCTATTCTTTATTTTCAACGTTTCAGAGACCCTCTGTCACCATTTTCAAAGAAAATATCTTTAAAATATTTATCTTTGCCGATTTATTTTGACATTATGAAATTTGTCAGGGTCACTGAAGCGTTAGAAATAAGAATTTAAAAGGTTATAGTTGATTACTAATCATATATATAATTCCAACCAGCATAATTTTTTCTCTAAAAGATTATAAAGCTTACTGCGTAGGTTTCCAAGCGTAGAAGCCTTTCCTTAGGCAGTTATAATTTTTCAAGTCATTTAGAACAAATGCGCTTTGTTGAATATCCGTCTGAGGAAGAGCTACTAACTTTGGAAGAGCTTATTTTTAAGATTTAATTTTCTTATTAATGAAAGAATTATTGCGCTGGAAGTGAACAAAATAATTGTTTTGATATTTAATGATTTGATTATCAATATTAGGTGGATTACCCAAAAAGCATTCTAAATGTCAAACATCAAAAACTTTTTAAAATTTTGTAGACCTGTGTAATAGTTTAAACGAATTTAAATAGTACTCTTATAAATACTAAAATATATTAAAATCAATAATAAAATTATTAGTATTAATTAGAACCCTGAAATATATATATTTCAAAAATTTAATATATCAAGTGGGTTATTAATTACAATTATAATCAGTTTAAATGTTCGCCGACAGATGTCACTAGGGCCCTCACTCGTGCTTGGCCATGACTTCCGCTTGGAAGCGACTGTTTGCCATCGTGGTTAGCCTTTCTTTTCGCTTGTGCCAGTCTGGTGGTCTAATTGGCTTGTTTCTTGGCTTATGCCAAGGAAAGGGGAGTGTCTGCAAACGAGGGTTGGGAAGTAACCCCATACAGCAAGGTCAAAGGTCTGTGGTGATTGTTGGTTGAGTGTGGCTTGTGGAAAGGCCGCTGATAAAATTATAATTAAAATTAAATTTAAAATTACAAATATATTCTCACAATGAGTATCTTTTTATTTAAAAAACGCTAGCTTTCAAGGCGTTAATCACTTTTCAACGGGCTTACTATAATATCGACTTTATCCCACCAGAAATATTTACTTTTAAAACCTTCATATTTACACTACAGATCATACAATCCAATGAGACATAAAATGACGCTGGTCAAAACGCTTACTAAAAGAATCCAAACCCATTGTTCCCTGCCTGTTTTTAAGAAGCTGGAAAAATAAAATATTCTCAAGAACCTTAGCCTAAGAGGTTATTCTTCACAATTTATCAAGATACACAGTTTTAACGCCTCGCCACATAGAACAGCTAAAGTATATAGAAACAAATGCATTCTCCCTTATTCAAAATGTAATGAAAAAATAGCCCATATTCTTCGCAGACAAGGAATTCAAACGTATTTTAGTAACCATCAATCTATAGGTCAACTTCTTAGAAATCCCATAACTAAATCTGAAAAACAACTGGAACCTAAAATTCAAACCAATGCAATTTACTCAATTCAATGCCAAGACTTCAATGCTACCTACATAGGTGAGACAGGAATATCGATACAAGTTAGACTTAACGAACATAACAGAAATATAAGAAGTAAATATTTCTGGTGGGATAAAGTCGATATTATAGTAAGCCCGCTGAAAAGTGATTAACGCTTGAAAGCTAGCGTTTTTTAAATAGCTAAGATACTCATTGTGAGAATATATTTGTAATTTTAAAACTTTTTCCACAATTTTATCATGAATAAAATTAATTTATTTAAATCCAGAAATATATAAAGAGAAAAGAAGTAACGGCCGTTGGGATCAAGCCTTCTTGTTTACCGCGCGAGTCGCCAGGGTGTCTCGGATGCTCGCGCATGCGCAGTCAGGTTGCCACACTACCGCCCGTATGTGTAGTGAAGCTTTGTCCCAGTTCGAGCTCGCTGAAGCAAAGTGTGGTCGCCACACTACTCCCCCTCCAGTAGGATCCTTAAAGATCCTATGTAGTCGTAGAGGGAACTCTTGGTAGGGTGCCTTGTTGGGTTGGGATCTGGTCTTGGAGGCTTGAGGGAGACACCTGTCCTTTTTAAATGTTGGCCAGATGTAATAGGTGGCGACCATCTTGTCAGCTTGCAGGGACACGATGGGTTGCTCAGCGATAGGTATAGTCGCCGTGAGTACCGGAGGAGCTATTGGTATTGGGGAAGTAGTGTCTCTTGCTTCAATAGGAGGTAATGACTGTTGGAGAGTATTTTGAGGTTGGAGAGGTTGTGGTACCGAAGTTTGGGTGGGCTGAAAGTGGAGAGGAGTCGTTGCAGCAGCGTTATTGGTTTCTTCTAGGAAGAGTGGATGTTCCTACTCGCAGGATGGAGGCGAGGGCTCATCGTGAGACGGCGGCTGCTGGGGCAAGGGATTGTCACTGTGCACTGGGGTGGAGAAAACAGTTTCAGGGGGGCGCGCGATGGTGTTTGAAGGAAGGTTGGAGCAGAACGATGAGGAGTCCAGGGATGAAGAGTTACTCAGAGAGCTGGTGCGAGAAGACAAGGTGGGGCTTGAGTTGGTGTCTTCAACGTTCTGGACTGTAGTCACCGGGGCAGTTGTTGTGACATTCATGTAATGGATAAAAGCCGTCTGCTCCAGGTATTGGAGGCTATTGGAGGTGGGAGTACAGGGACCACAGTGCTGAGATGGAGGTGTTTTGGACAATTCTGACAAAAGTTACTATTTACGGGTTAACACACAAATACAATATACTAGGGCCTACAGTAAGAGTAACTTAAACACAGAAAAATCGTGGACTCAAAAGTACAACACCAAAAAAAAAAAAGTAAATAATAAATCACAATTTGTTAAATAAAATTTAAAAAAAACAGTACTTAGCTTTATTGCTGCTTAGGTAGGGATCGGACCGGGGTTACACAGGTATGCGAGGAGATTGCCAGACAGGGATATAGCACGCAGAGAACACTTTAAGCGTCTCCACACGATAATCCACCACCCTCGCTCGACCCATACCATAGCCCCCTTTATTTACAAACATGGCCACATTCGTCCATTGCGAAGGCGGGAGAGATTTGTTCACAAACAAACGAAAACAAAAATTCTTTCCACTAAAACCTGAGATAAGATATGATAAGATTGCAAATATTTGTCAATATAATTTGCCAATTCAACCAGGATAATCGAGGGTCTCTGATCAGCAATGGGCTTAGTTTCTGAGACTCGGGCTGTTCGTACCTGGCGTGACCGGCTAAATCGCTGGAGAAGCCGTTCTTTGAGCGCCGCATATTTTCCTGAAACTGGTGGGTTCTCTTCAATGTCTTAGACGCAGATGAGAGCTAGTCTATCTAAATTAACAACCGTTGCGTTATACTTGAAATCGTCGTCGCTGGTGATGTTTGCGAAAATAAAGGCAGCTTCCAGTTGGCTAAGCGACAATGGAATGTCGTTTGGCAAGAAGGGTGGAGCTCGAAAAATCAATATTGATATTTGAGATGGGGTGAGTTCCATCGTGAATGTTTGAGCTTCCATGATTTGCAAAGATTTGCCCTTGATGTTGGCCGTTAATTCTTCATTCGAGTCGTCCGGCTCACCATTTTTTGTAGGAGATGGCTGCGTGAGTGGTAGTGGAAAGGCCGATGATAAAATTATAGTTAAAATCAATTTATTTAAAGCCAGAAATATATAAAGAGAAAAGAAGTAACGGCCGTTGGGATCAAGCCTTCTTGCTTACCGCGCGAGTCGCCAGAGTGTCTTGGATGCTCGCGCATGCGTAGTCAGGTTGCCACACTACCGCCCGTTTGTGTAGTGAAGCTTTGTCCCAGTATGCGCTCGCTGAAGCAAAGTGTGGTCGCCACAGGTCTAAATTTAGCAACCTCATGTAAAGTTTGGTTGTACTCCCTTATGACTCAGGGTAAGAGTATGGACCATTTTCGTTGAGGGTTCTCAGAGTTGCCCTTATTCTCGTGATTATGGTATGGTTAACTTTCTCAACTAGGCCACATGTCTGTGGATGGTATAGTGATGCAAGTGAGAATGTTTAATTATATTTTCAACAAGAAAGTTTTTGAAATTCCTACTGGTGAAAATGAGTTATTTAAGGCTGTGGGTATACCCGTACAAACCTGGACTGTTGCTCAACCAGAACTTGTATGTATTTGTGCCTCGTGTTTTACGCTTCGCTTCCCATTAGACACAATCGTATCAATTCTAATTTTATCAAAGGTTGTAGGTTACTATCAGGCATTTGATAATGGCCCATGGTTTTTGTTTATTAGAGTTTTTAGTAAGCTGGCATGTTTTACAAGAAGAGACATATGTCTTAGTAGATTGGCACATGTTTGGGCACCAGTATTGTTCAGACAGCCTTTACAAAATTTAATTTTTATCCAGATGTCCCATGTCATCGGGAAAGTGTTGAACTAAGTCAGGTATAACTGGCTTTGGAATCCCAAGAATGCGTGTAGTGACAATGTCATTCATGATTCGGGGATTTTTGACAAACCCTAAGTATGTCTACTGTTGGGAGGCCTTCAGTTCATCTTCGGTTATGAACATCGTAAAAGGATTCCTGGACCTGCGTCTGCTGTCCGCCCGAGCGGTGAACACACAATGGTGAATATAAGTAATAGATTTGAAGCGTACGAGGATACTTTTCTTTTAAACTTTAATAAAGATTCGAGC
The DNA here is from genome assembly GCA_030710605.1 of Cordylochernes scorpioides. Lineage (NCBI taxonomy): Eukaryota > Metazoa > Arthropoda > Arachnida > Pseudoscorpiones > Chernetidae > Cordylochernes > Cordylochernes scorpioides. Next base: position 15,130,721 of record CP092886.1, read on the forward strand.
TTTCGGGCGAAAACAGCCCTTCTACAGGAACATTAGAAAAACAAATTCAAATACAGTCTACTCTCGTTATAACGCCACTCGATATAACGCCACCCTCGCCTTACGCCGCTTTTTCGTATTGTCCCAATCGACATCAATGTATTTTTCTCGATATAACGCCACTCCCTCGCTGTTCGCCTTCCGCCGCTGATTTTTCGTATCCCAAGTAGCAAAAACCACTCGTTATAGCGCCGCTCACAACGTCCCTCACTCCCCCCCGCTCCCCCTTTCTTGTCTGCATTTTTTTACGCCAACGGCGCCGGACTTTGTTTGCTGTTGACACAACAGATAACAGATTGTGTGAACAGCCAGCAGACCCTTTTCCTGCTTGTTCCTGGGACATACACAGTCGCTTCATCCTTTGCTAACGTCAACACAACAACTTTATTGTCGTATCATGAGTTCCCAAAAGCGTAAACGTGAGTCGATCACCATTGAAAAGAAGAAGGAGATATGCCAGTTGGCAAGAAATAACCCTACGATGTCGAAGAATGAGATTGGAAAACGTTTCTCAGTTTCTCACTTCCACGAACAACTGTACAACTTTCCGTGATATTCTCACTCAGGCTGAGAAGTGGGAAAATTATAGTGTTGGTTCTTCAAAGAGACAAAGAGTCGGAAAATTTAGTGACTTGGAAGACGCTCTCTTCAACTGGTTTACCCAAAAGCGTGCTAATAATATTATTATTACTGATGATCTCTTAAGAGAAAAGGCAAAAAAACTTGGCGAGCATTTGGACGTACCAGAAAATTTCGCGTACAGCAGTGGGTGGCTGCAGCGATTTAAAGGGAGATTCCATATTTCGCAACGACGGCTCTGTGGGGAAGGCGCATCGATTTCTCCAGCTATCATTGATGAGCATCTTACAAATTTGAACAGTATTCTGGCGAACTCCGGATATGATCCAGCTAACATATACAATGCAGACGAAACAGGAACATTTTTTCAGCTCATTTCTGACCGGACACTTGCTCACAAAGATGAAAACTACCGTGGTGTCAAAAGGATGAAGCAACGAATCACTGTTCTACTGTGCTGCAACTCTACTGGAACAGACAAGCGGCGATTGCTGATTATTGGAAAATCGGCAAAGCCTCGATGCTTCAGAAACTTTAGTCCACACTTCTACTGCACTTACACATCTAACAGCAAAGCATGGATGACCTCTAGCATCTTTCAAGAATGGCTACTGCAGTTCAACAAGCAGCTTGTCTCTGAAGGACGTCGTATCCTACTGTTGTTAGATAACGCTATGTCTCACTGCGTCCCTAATGATGGTCTCAGCAACATAAAGATACACTTCCTTCCACCAAATATGACTGCCAGTCTGAAACCACTGAATAGTGGCATCATCAAAAGTTTCAAAGCTCAATATCGCAAGTTTCAACTCCAGAAAATGGTGGAATTGGCGGATGCCCATCTACCCACAGAATTACGTCTGGATTACGCTGTGCGCTATTGTAAAATGGCTTGGGATTCTGTGAGCCCTGATTCCATCAGCAACTGCTGGAATCACACAGGCATTATTCGCTTCACTTCTACTGCTGCAGTTGAGCCTCTTAATTATGGAAATCTGCTCGATCGCATTCGCGACATCTTCGCTATTACACCAGAGAATTTGATGACTGAAAGGGAGTTTCAACTGGTTGATGATTCCCAGGAGGCGGAAATGAAGCTAACAGATGACAATTTTCTGGTGTCCACTGTTACAGCGAAAGAAGAACTTGGCGAGGATGATGATGCAACAGTGACCCAGCGCCTACCATCGTTAAGGGAAGCCAGAACAGCTGCTGAGACAGTTTTGTTGTTTCTTGAGCACTCCAAGAGAGCAACATCTGACGACGTCAATCTATCTGCGGATTTGTTACGCCGTGTCTATGCCATAAGTGAGGGAGAGAAAACACAAGTTGTGATCACAGACTTCTTCAAGAAAATGTAATTACTTTTTAATGAATAAAAATAAATTAATTATTCCAATTTGTCATATTAATTAATTAATGCCGGCATTCTATATATTGACTTAGGGTATAAGTTGTTTTTAGTAATTGTTATAAATAATTTATTGTATCTTTAAATTTCACATTTTAAACGTGTTCGATACAACGCCACCCTCGCCTTACGCCGCTTTTTTTCAAAATCCAGATGGTGGCGTTATAACGAGAGTAGACTGTAGTAACGTTTGTAAACAAATAAATGGTATCTCTATTTGGTCTTGTATTGCGTGAGTGAATCTCATACCCACGCGACCCATAATGGTGAATATCTTAGACGACCATTCAAGGGACCACCTAAATAGTTTACCATTAGGGCTTTTATGACATAAAAGCCATTTTTAAAACTGATATGGTTAATAACTATTGTAATTGGCTTGTCCAAATAATTATTGAAAGGTCTTACAGCCTCAATAATTGCATAACATTTTCCTACTCAGAGGCTGAAAATTTGGACTAAGTTGGATTCAGTTTCTTTGAAATATAGGCAACCACGGATTCTTTTCCATCGGGATATTGCTGAGAAAGAATGGCTCCTATCCCAATCATGGAGGCGTCAGTTTACAAAACACAAGGTAGTGAAGGATCAAAGATTTAAAATTGGTGGCTGAGTGATTTGATAACATAGGGTGATGAAGGCATTTTCATAAGCTTTCAGACAGCCTTTACAAAATTTTATTTTTATCCAGATGTCCCATGTCATCGGGAAAGTGTTGAACTACGTCAGGTATGACTGGCTTTGGAATCCCACGAATGCGTGTAGTGACAATGTCATTCATGATTCGGGGATTTTTAACAAACCCTAAGTATGTCTACTGCCATTTGTCGCGTGACGCTAAGTCAGGGTTGTATTATTAAATAATTTGTTTATATATTTTTCAGTTGTGTGTTTATTTTGAGATCTGGGACCAATGATAGGGACCAATCGAATATTGACATGAAGCCAACCACCCAGGACTGTGCAACAATATATGTATGCTAAAATATGACTGTACAATTAACATATCTTCGCCTGCCAAAAATAATAGAAAAATAAAATGAAACAAAAGCCGACAGATATGACTACTTTCGAATAAAATTCAATGTGGATAAAATTATACCTTAATTTACAGAAAATAGACAGTCATATATATCAGGTAGTCATTGAATATATTGATAGATTGGTGGCTTTTGGTTATAAGGGCTTCCGGAATTGAAAAATCTGTTGTTTGCTATTGATATTGTTGCATCATGGCTAATGCACCTATATTATTTTAATTTGTAATATTATTTTTCATATATTTTAAATTCAAATTTATATTTTATTTATTTTTATTTTTTAACAGAATATATGTATTATAAACAGATTTATGTATTATAAAATCACCATTTGTATTTTGGTACACTGTGTGACTCCACTGCTCTCTTTGATGTGAGAAATAAATAAATGATTCTAGAGGCTACCTAAAGTAGAGTTATCTCATTATTCCCTTATATAAATTTGTAGGATGGTTGAAAAACACGATCTGGTAAGATGCAAGACCCAGCACAGGAGAGAATCAAGTTTGAAGAGCCTGCCAAGCCGCAACCCGGTGCAAAAAATATTGAAATAATGGATGGTGCGTTCAGTTAGGCTGAAAGAGTGGCAGGTGTCTCTGATGTGCTGATATATATTGATCTATTGTCTCAGTTTGCGATGTATCTATTGTGCTCGCATATTCTCACCCCCACACTTCTACTAGTCTCTCCTATTGATACTTAACCCCACAATCTCTACATAAAATTGAATAAACTGCTTTCGTTCTATTGATTGGATGGACGGGAATACTGCTTTTGGTATAAGTATTTCAAAACTACCAATATTGGGAGAATTGTTAAACAAGTTCTAACACCATATTTCCTGAGTGCACGGGCTATGGGCAACACTTAGGGGGCAGGGGGGAAGGCAAAGTACAGTTTGATTTGGATACAGGATTGGAGCAAGTGTCAAAAATGTCTTAAGTATAAATGATTTGGGTGGCTGACTTGACTTGATCCCACCAGCACCAATCCTATTCCTATGGGCAAGCCACAGACCTATGGTGGCTGATGTCTCGGGCGGAACATCAGCTCCACCGCGAGCCCTAAACCTCCCCCAAGATGTTCAGGTCCCACCATGTTCATTGTATTTTAAATTTTTTTAATATTGAATATTTTTAATCCATAATTCTTGTAGGGGTGTAGACAAGGTACTTGTTTACACTTAGGACAAGAGCCTTGCACTAACTAATTTATTAAAGCATAGGTTATAAAAAGATTAAAAAGCGAAAGAGAGGAAACAAAGAGGTTACATCCTCCGGTAAACAAGCAACCGCGTTGTCAGGCTAAACATTCAGTCAGTTGGAGGGGTGCCAACGTCATCCTTCCGGTCACGTGTTATACTTGAGCAGCGGCTGCTGGCTGGTGTCCAACATATCCCCTCCCGGAAAAAAACTTCAGCTGGACGTTTATTCCGATAGTCCATCAGCGCTCTACAGTACTTTTCATGCTGGCTTCTAGCAAGAGGCTTGGTAAGGAAGTCAGCACGGTTCTCAGCACTCGGAGTGTAGAAAAGTTCGATTGCTTCTTCTGAGATCTTTTCTCGAACAAAATGGTACTTTACGGCAAAATGTCTAGTGTTCGATTTGTCGATGTAATTTTCCGCATGGGAAATTGCAGCTTGGTTGTCGCAGAATACTTTTGTTTCTCCACAAATCAAACTTGACATTTTCAGCTGTTCCATCAGATTCCGTACCCATGTGATGTCCTTTACAGCTGATGACAGTGCAATGTATTCCGATTCCATAGTACTCAAAGCGGTAACTGTTTGTTTGGTGATTCTCCAAATTATTGGTGCTCCAGCTAAAATGATGAGATGTCCAGATACTCCTTTTCGGTCTACAATGTCTGAGGCCCAACTTGCATCCGAAAAGGCAACCAAAGGTTTGCCAGTGGATCTGTAAGATATGCCAAAGTCCTTGGTGCTCTTTAGATAACGCAGCACGCGTTTTCCAGCTTCCCAGTGTTCTCTTGTGTAGTTATCACAGTATCTGGATAGGATCCCGACTGCGTAGGCGATGTCGGGCCTGGTTCTCTGAGAAAGGTATGACAGTCCTCCGATCAGTTCACGGTATTGAAACCGCTCATTGGAATTTCCATTTTTCCTTACACTCAGGTCAAGATTGGTTTCCATTGGAGTCGAGACACCTTTTGCATCCTGTAGTCTGAAACGTTGAAGCAGTTCTTCTATGTAGTTACTTTGAGAAAGAGTCATACTTCCATCTTCTGACTTCTTGAAGGATACTCCAAGCATATGAGAAATTGGTCCTAGATACTTCACTTCAAAACTGGAATTTAAGAGTTCTCTGCATTTGTTTCTCGCTGCTTGATTCTCTGAAATGGCAAAGATGTCATCCACATAGATTGAGAGAATGATCCTTCCTTCTTCAAGTTCAACTTCGTAGATGCTCGGATCAATTGGGTTACGTTGGAATCCTATTTCGTGAAGTTGTTTGTTTAAGAATTTATTCCAGCATCTTCCGCTCTGTTTTAATCCATAGATAGATTTCTTAAGCTTGCAGAACAAGTTTTCTTCTCCTGGTTTCTTGAAGCATTCAGGTTGTTCCATGTAAATAGTCTCATTGAGTGTCCCATGAAGATAAGCACTCTTCACGTCGAATTGGTCAATGAACCAGTCCTTTTCTGTTGCTATCGCCGTTAATAGCCTTATAGTTTCAAAACTGGAAACAGGAATATAGACTTCGTTGTAGTCAATTCCTCTACGTTGAGTGAAGCCTTTGGCGACTAGACGTGCTTTGTATCTAGTGGTACCATCCACTGCATTGATTTTCTTATTTAGTGCCATCTACATTTTAAAGGTTTGATACCTTTCGGCAATTCCTGCAGTTGCCATACATCATGTCTTTCGAGCGATTCCCTTTCTTCTTCAATGGCTTCTATCCAATTAGCTACCTCAGGGCTGTTCATGGCTTCTTCATAAGTGGGGTTATTGTCCTCTGCACTTGTGGCATTTATCTGTCCACCGCTATTATCCTCTTCCGGAGATTCTGCCGTCTTTCCATGACTTCGGAGTGTCATAGGATGGCTTCTCAGGTTCTCTGGGAGAGTCTCAGATAGCTGATCTATTCCACCTGTAGTTCCAATCAGTTCTTCAGTTTCTCGGTCTACTGGTTGATCTGCATTACTTTCTTCTTGAAAGGAGGCCTCTTTCGAGGAGAAATGGACAGATGGTAGAGTATCCCTTTCTCTTTTGGGCTGATTATAGAGGATTTCTTCTTTGAATACACAATTTCTAGATTCCACCACTTGGCGTTTTTCAGGAATCCAGATTCTCCAACCTCGTCCCTGTAGAGAATAACCCATGAGAATTCCTTTAGTGGCTCTTGGCTGAAGCTTCGAATTCCTTCTTTGTTTTGGAACATGAACAAAGGTTTCGCAGCCGATTGCTCTCAGATGTTGCAGAGCAGGTCTTTTTCCAAACCACAATTCAAAAGGCGTTTTATCTTCATTGTGTCTGTTTGTAACACGATTTCTCAAGTATGCTGCTGTGTTGGTGAGCTCTGCCCAAGAGGCGGTTGGCAGATTGCAACTGTTCACAGTACTCCTCACTAAGTTCAGCAAAGTCCTATTCATGCGTTCGGCGACACCATTCTGTTCAGGTGTGTAGACCATGGTGCGTTCATGTACTATACCATGGGCCTTCGTGAAAATATCCCAAGGAGATGAACAGAACTCTAGTCCGTTATCTGTACGGATCCTCTTGAGAGAAAATCCCGTCTGATTTTCAGCTTCTTTCATCCATTCCTTGAATTTTTCTAGAGTATCGCCCTTCCTTTTGAGGAAATATACCCTTGTATATCTTGATGCGTCATCAATGATGGTCAAGACAAATCTTGATCCACTCCAGCTCTCAATGTTGAACGGTCCCATTAGATCACAGTGAACAAGGGCTAGTGTCTGAGTTTCCTTGGTAGATCTCAAATTCAGGAAAGGTCTTTTTGTCGATTTTCCAATCATACAATCAGAGCACTTATCAGGTTTTCCAGCCTGACAGTTCAAACCAAAGACAACTTCTCTTTTCATCATGTCTACTATGGTGTCATAGTTGATATGCATGAGTCTCTGATGCCATAAATTTAATGGGAATTTACGAAAATTGTTGGTTTGAGCAATGGAATTTGAACATTCTCCTGATTCTGGAATCTGGACGGAGCAGTCCTGACGAGATAGAGCCTTCCTCTTTTCTCTGCTCTGATCATCAAGTTATGATCATTGTCGTAGATATGACATCCCTTCTTGTCGAAGATAACCTCATGACCATTTCCCACAATTTGTAGAACAGAGAGTACACCATGTCTGATCCCAGGTACGAACATTGCATTCTGAGCAACTATGCTTCTAAGTTGTCCAGAATTGTTGATCAGATCTACTTGAGCATTACCTCTTCCTATGTTTGAATGTGATGTACCATCAATGGTGGTCACTTGTCCTACATTCGCGTCATTCAACGTGGAAAAATACCTTCTGTTCGGAGTCATATGATGCGTGGCACCTGAGTCAATTACCCACGTATCCTCTTCTGATACAACTGCTGCATTATACATCACAGACAAGTTCTTTGCTTCGTGATGTTGATGTATCGCTCCCTTTTCCTGTTGTTTACCGTTATTCTTTTTCAGTTTGAAACAGTCCCGTGCAATATGCCCTGTTTTCCCACATCCGAAACATTTTCTAACAGTTTTAGAACCTTGATGTTCATGAGGGAATTGTTTCTTGTTAGAGTTCCTGACTGACAGTGCACCCATCCCTTCATTTGTTGTAGCATACCGGCGCTCTGCCTCAGCTAACAATTTACGTCTGATGTTGGCACTGGTGAACTCTGACTCTGGTAAGTTACACATTGTTGATATAACATTATCCCAGTCCTCGGGCATTCCACAAAGAATTAGCATGCTTAGATCACCGTCTTCAATTTTATCCCCTACACCTGTGAGTTCACTCACTATTAGATTTATGCTTCCCAAATAGGCATTCATGTTCGCATGTTGACAGAATTTCTGGGAGTACAACTTTCGACGCAGTTGGAGAATTCTGTGTTTGCTATCCCTGGGTGCATAAAGTCTTTGTAATTCATCCCAAACTTCTTTGGGGGAATTTAGATGTCTGATATGGTTTTGCTGCTCCTCACCAATAGAGAGACATATCTTTGCTAAAGCCTTATTCTGCCTCGTATTAAATTTGTTGATTAGACCAACATCCCCTCCCTCGGGTTTGACTTCGCCTGGGTCAACAATTGACCATAAGTCATTGTCCATCAGAATGAGCTTAATTTGGAAGCTCCATGAGGAATAGTTTAATCCATTTAGCTTGGTGATTTTCGTTAAACTTTCGTTAGCTTCCATTATAAGATGGCGTCCACTGAAGGGGGGGAGAGAGAACAAAAAATAGGCTTACCGTTCAATGCTTCAGGCAGCTCCAATCAGTCTCATAATCTTTTCTTGTAGGGGTGTAGACAAGGTACTTGGTTACACTTAGGACAAGAGCCTTGCACTAACTAATTTATTAAAGCATAGGTTATAAAAAGATTAAAAAGGGAAAGAGAGGAAACAAAGAGGTTACATCCTCCGGTAAACAAGCAACCGCGTTGTCAGGCTAAACATTCAGTCAGTTGGAGGGGTGCCGACGTCATCCTTCCGGTCACGTGTTATACTTGAGCAGCGGCTGCTGGCTGGTGTCCAACAATAATTTTATTGGTGTTTTTTTTCTTTAATATATTTTAATTTTCAGTTTATTTCAATTTAAAAATATTTGCACTTCACAGAAAAAGGTGATGATAACATTGGGGGTAATTTCAGCAACACTGGGGCAAAAGAAAGCGGGATATTTATTATGGGATTTTTTGAAGCGAGAGAAGGAAAGCAACAAGAGGAGCTGCTAAAACCGCGGAAAGCGCAGGCAGCTGGCCTGGCTACGACTTTGGCCGCCCTTTTCCAATCCAGGACAGGCGTTGCTGAATTAAGAGGTAGGTGGGACTAGATGGGTGATTTCGTGGACCTTTATGTTATTTTCGTGGGCATAGTCTTCTTTAGTTATTTTTTGTGTATTTATATATTCTTATCCTTCCTTTATATTTAAATATATTTGTTCTTACCCTTTGTATTTTTCTTATATCTGATATATATGTTATGAAAACACTTTCTAGAGATTTAGCAACCCACTGAAGACACTGAGAACTATTTCAAAAAAGAAAAATATAGCAATAGAACTCTAGAATTTCTACAGATCAATTGTAAATAGATTCACACACAAAAGAGGTAGCGAGGAAAGTTTTAAAACAGATGTGTAAATAAATCCCTTTTCAAACAAAGGCTCACGTGCACACGGAAAGGGAGGAAAAATTACAATATTATTTTTTTGGTGTATGGCGAATCCATACAGGGCAATGGGCCCTAATAAAAGCCTTTTTGTTGTTGTTGTTATACATGTTATGAATAATATGCTTTGTTATAAAGATAAAAAATTGAAGGTGCAGTCGTGATAAAAGAAAAATAGAAAATAATTACATACTATCAAGAAGTTTTATTTTCAATTAGTTGAAGAAAATAACATTAAATATTTTCACAGTTATATAGAATTTACAAAATTAATTATATTTTAATGAATTTAAAAAATAGGTAAGTTAACTATATACATATTTACAAAAATATTAAAAGTGGCATATTCTAAAACTATTTGTGGTCAAAAATGTAGAAAATTAATTGAATAAAAAATATATTTTTTAAAATATAAATATTTGCTTTTTTAGATTATATAATATACTAGACGACGGCCGCCGCCAGGGTTTACCCTATTAAATGTTTTATTCAAACACTATTTGTTACAATTATAAATTGGCGCCGTGGATGTCACTCTTGTGAAACGTCCCGCTCCAAACTTTACATGTACATTAGGTCAGCTGATATTACCTCCCATATTCACCGCTAGAGGCGCTGCTCGCGAGCTAAGTAGAATTATTTGAATATATAGTTTTAATAATTGATTTATATATTTTTTAAAATAGCCTATCGTCTTCCCCGTATTTTTTTACTTATGTATGGAAATTTTGGTTTGAATTAGTGAACTACTGCGAATTTGTATACAGGACATACAAACAAACAAACAAACAAACATACAAACATTCATTTATATATATATATGTAGTAATCCCGAGGTGGAATGTGCTGGGCAGTCGTGGTAGTGGGTGAGTGATGGGATTCCCGCACTGGGACAGCAAGAGACAGAGGCAGGTCTAGATGGTAACTCCAGAAGGTAGAGGTAGACCACGGACGAAGGCAAGTCGGACCACGGGCGTCACGGATGCCCTACATCGCGGATAGGGGCGTGGCTCTGAAAACAACTAACTGAACAACTAACTTTGTCCCAATCTTGGGGGGCTTTTATATGAGACGCTCGCAGATGGCGGCGAGTTCTGATTGGCTCCCGTAATCACGCCACCTGTCAAGCGCTGGGTTATTAATTATGTCTGGCCACGTGTTCGGCCACCTGCTGACGGGGGAATTGAACTCATTAACATAAACACCTGTTCGTCTGGCCTTTGTCGTCGTCTTTTGTCGCGTCGTCTACCTCTACATCTTTATTTTATTGTCACTTTGTTACAAGTTCGATACATATTTTATATAGATATGGGGTTATTATAATTATTAGAAGAAGGCTGTGAACTATATTACTCAAAATATACTACAGAATGTGTCCCCGGTGATGAAGGTTTGGTTGGGGGAATGACATGTAATGAATGATAACCTAACAAACCTATTATAAAAAATAAAAGAAATAATTTGTACACAAATTAGTTAAAATTATTATGAAGTTACAAGTTAAAAAGAGAAAGATGTTGTAAGGGTGGTGTATCAATAAAAACGTACAAAATGAATGATAAAAGATTAAGAGAAGGTATATAATACAAAATGATAACTATGGTAAAATGAATCGTACAAGGAAAATAATATCTTATTGTATTAAAGATGAGAGAAAAAAAATGAAGTTAGTTTATTGACTGAACTTATAATGTGACGCTAAGGTTGAAAAAGGGAAAGGGGGTATCTGAGCATGTTTCTGCAAAAGTAGTATCCCAAGCATCCTGCAATGCAATGCGAACTTGATTAAGTGAGGCATTGTTTTCATTAACAGAAGGCCTAAGACACTCCGTCTGCATTATTAGCTCAGACAGCGGAAAGAGGTGGGAAGATTGATGGAGGTAAAGGAGAGAGGTAGAGGTAAGAGGGATCCCTGTTGTCCATAATGATTATGCCCGGTTGAATGATGAGAGAAAAAGTGAAAAGTTGAAAATATGATGCGTCGGGCGATGAGAAAAAAAAATAAAAATATCGCGCTGGATATCCTTAACTCATTATTGGGAATCGTATAGTGAGGAAGGATTGTTCCAGTCGGATTAATCAAGGAAAAAAAACAAAAATGTTCGGCCAACTGAAATCCCTTGGAAGGTTGGAGGTTTGAAGGATGCGGAAAAGGAGAGGTGGGTGTAAGAGATTTATTGTTGTCAATTTTGATTGTGTCCGGCTTGTGTGGTGAAAAGAAAAGTTGAAAAATGAAAAATGATGAGCCGGACGATGAGAGAAAAAAAAAATAAAAAATCCAACTGGGTCTCCTGAGCTCACTGTTGGGAAATGTACAGCGAGGAAGGGTCTTCTAGTTAGGTAAATCAATAAAAAAAAAGAAAATGGCTGACGAACAATAAACTCTTGATGGATGTAAAAGGTTGGGAGGAAAGGTTCATGGGATAGAGTTAAGAGGTTGTAAGGGAAGCGTCAAAAATAACATTTTGAAAATCTATTAAGAAAAATAAAATGATAAATGTTTTATCTGCTTAAGAAATATTATAAGTATTGCTAGGTGTAGGTTTTTTAAAATGATGCCTAAAATAGTTGAAGTTGTAAAATTCTAAGTCTAAACATGATGAGAAAAAGAAAATTAAAATTAATTAAACATATTAAGGTAATACTATATAAAGGATTGACTGGTAGTTGATGGCATTAATGTTGATGGTTAAACAAAATTATATTATCAATTAATATTGAAATGTTTTATCTACATCTGTAAGTTAAAAAACAAAGTCCAACACTACAAAACTAGTAAAACTGTAAGTCTATTTACAATAAATGAGAGAAAAGCTAGCAAACCTATTACATGGGAAATAATTTGGGGCATAAAAAAAAAATTAGTTACTAGAATAAAAATAAAGATAAAGAGGAGTAGTGGTGACACACTGATATAATATTATAAAACTACAAAATATATAAGAGGAGTACATAGGAAGGATAAATTTAAAGTAAACACACACAATAGCGAAAATAAATATTTGGGAAAGTTGGTATACTAGTTACAGTTTTTTGTTATTTAAGGTGCCTTAAGTATTTACAACATAGGTTTCAGGGATGTAATACAGGAAGGAGGAGAAGTAGAGATAATAAAAGTAAAATAAAATATAAAAGAAAATTGACTTAAGCAAAAGGTTTGCGATAGGTAGTGACGCAGTGAGGAATAAAGGAAGAAGGTCTGAATTGGTTTCTGCAAAGGACATCTCAGGAGTCCTGCCCTGCAATACGAGCTTAGAAGCGAAGTATTGTTTTCAGGGTTCAGCAATCTCAAGATGCTCTGTAAGTAGCATTAGATCAGATAGGCGAAAGGCGTGAAGATCGAAGGAGAGGTAGTTAATGGGAGAATATGGGAAAAAATATTTTTCTGAGAGAGGTTAAAAAGAGATGGTGGTTCAAGAGCTGCGCTGCTGTCGGTGATTGAGCTCGACCAGATGAAAAATAAAATTAAACGAAAAATGAGTGGGTGCATCGTGCTGATTATGGCCTGGGCCGAGCGTTAGAAAGAAAAAAAAATATTTCGCTGGTTACCCAAGCTCTCCGTGTGGAGTTAACATGGGGAGGAAGAGTGTACCAGGTCGATGAATTATTAAAAAATAAAAATTAAAAAATGTTGGCGAGCAGGAATCTCAGGAACTGTTGAAGAGGTTAGAGGGTGGAGGTAGATTGTGAAAACAGGGTTCCACTGTTGCCATTGATTGATTGAACCCGGGTTTGAGGAAAAAAGAATGGAATAAAGAATGCTGGGACGGTGACCTGGGTGTAAATAAAAAAAATCGGCAAACAGGAACTCTGCGATGGACGAGGGGTGGTTATAACGAAGGCATAGAAGGCCAATGGAAAATGATCAAGAGACGAGAGAAGCATGGAAGGCCTATAATTGATTGATTGACAGGTAAGAGTGTTGAAGTAAGAAGGGCTATCTGCTAATGGTGAGTACAAGGTCATTCCGGGGAAGACGAAGTAGAAGAAAAAAAAACAATTAGGGGGGAGATCAGTGCGACCTTGAATTTGTTGTCGCGCGCGTTGGGATGAAGATTGGAATACCGCCGTGGCGATGGACGACATTTTGGGGATTTAATTGTTTCTTTGTCATGCCTGTCATTTGTACGTTGTACTGATATTCCTCTACTTTCTATTACACTGGGATTTATATCATTACATAACTCGGGGAATTTTCAATTTTGGGATGTTATAGTATGGGGCGTGTCTTTATATTTATTAGTAACTATCTTGATTAACTTCATCCACGAGGTTCTGGGATGCTCTAGGTGAAAACCTTAGTTTCCCGGTGAGTGTCGCGTTAAGACGCTCAGGCAATTCTTTAGATTGGAGATTATTAGCGGTGATTAGGTTTAGAAAAATTATAAAATAATGAATTTACGAAATTTTTTAAGAGAAAATGTTATGGCATGGGTACAAAATTCGGTAGTTTTTGTAATTAGCAATTTAACACAGGCAGGAATGAAATGCGATGGGGTATGGAATTTTTATGGAAAGATATTTAGTTTTCGCATATAACATTTATAGTTGTATTTGTAATTGTGGGAAAAATGGGAGGCACATTTTGAGATAAGATAATTTAAAATTGATATTTAATAAAAATACAAATTTAGGACTAGTTTTTAAAACTTTTAAATATTGAGAAATATCAATTGGAATAGTAATAGGTCAAGTAAAATAATGAGCGTAATATATTTAATCATTAATACTATGGCCATAAATAAGGTATTAAAAAAAACTCACAAATAAGTTTAGAAAATATGATTCGAGTAATTAAAATACAATATGATTTTTTCATGTAAAATTGAAATTAATGAATTAAAATTTAAAAGTTGTTTAAAATAACGTAAAAATTGATAAATGAGGGTGTACAAGATTTAAAATTTGAATTGAAATGTTATAAAAATGGTAAAATAATGAACTTGAAGGATTTATAATAATAATGTTATTGCTATTAAAATGGTATCGAATAATTAATTCAGAGCAAACCGAGATAGTGTTACATTAAATAGTTCTGTAGAGAAAATTCTCTTACCAGATGGATGTCTTGAATGGGTCTTGTGGAGTGGGCTGCGATGAGGCTTGGTGATCACTTTTTGCGATGGTTGCCATGGGACATCGTCGATGCTGGTTGGCGGGGCAATGCCAGGATTTCTCGATGACTCTTGTCTGCCTGTTCGAGCCGATGGGGAAGATGTTTGTGGCGCAGGAGATGTCGATGGGGGCGATAATGACCTCCTCGGTGCGAGGTGCAGCTAGTCCTCGCATGGCGTCTTTTAGGTGGCTTACTCGGTCTTCGCAGTGGGGCTGTATGTTGGTGAGGGCATCCGCGACGTACTCGTCTCCAGCCTCCGTCATCCTCTGCATGCTGCTGTCCTCAGAAATCCTGTCGACTTTAACGGGTTCTGTAGAAATCCCGAGGTGGAATGTGCTGGGCAGTCGTGGTAGTGGGTGAGTGATGGGATTCCCGCACTGGGACAGCAAGAGACAGAGGCAGGTCTAGATGGTAACTCCAGAAGGTAGAGGTAGACCACGGACGAAGGCAAGTCGGACCACGGGCGTCACGGATGCCCTACATCGCGGATAGGGGCGTGGCTCTGAAAACAACTAACTGAACAACTAACTTTGTCCCAATCTTGGGGGGCTTTTATATGAGACGCTCGCAGATGGCGGCGAGTTCTGATTGGCTCCCGTAATCACGCCACCTGTCAAGCGCTGGGTTATTAATTATGTCTGGCCACGTGTTCGGCCACCTGCTGACGGGGGAATTGAACTCATTAACATAAACACCTGTTCGTCTGGCCTTTGTCGTCGTCTTTTGTCGCGTCGTCTACCTCTACATCTTTATTTTATTGTCACTTTGTTACAAGTTCGATACATATTTTATATAGATATGGGGTTATTATAATTATTAGAAGAAGGCTGTGAACTATATTACTCAAAATATACTACATATATACTAGCCGGGCAACGCCTACCCGATTAAATGTTTTTATTCAAATACTATTCGTTACAATTATAAATTGGCGCCGTGGATGTCACTCTTGTGAAACGTCCCGCTCCAAACTTTGTGTCTGAGAAGCGATATTTTTATAGAAAGATGATCTGGCTTTTGTTTTCTGCTCGAATGAATGTTTTTCTGTTAGAATTTTGTTCCTGCATACAAAATAATGAACTGGTTTCACCCGTGGTCTCTGATTTTTGGAATTTTTCCCGATATAATTTTGTATCTGATAATCAAACATGATACAGCAATATCGTCATCATCATTTTCTGACTAAAAATATATAGTTTTAATAATTGATTTAAATATTTTTAAAATAGCCTATCGTCTTCCCCGTATTTTTTTACCTATGTATGGAAATTTTGGTTTGAATTAGTGAACTACTGCGAATTTGTATACTGGACATACAAACATACAAACATTCATTTTTATATATAGAGAGATATAGAAGATATATTTATTTATTCTGTGTACATTGAAAGTTTTTTTATTAGTCTGAATAAAATATATTTATCCGTAAAGGAGTGGTTGATTCCTCCTACATGTGCCATATGTTGGGAATCTTTTATGGTTCAGACAATGAAACAACAAATAACAAGTTTACTTACAGCTGAAGTGGTTTTAAAGAATTAGGCGATTTTACCTTTTATGAAAGTATTTTAAATTTATTATTTTCAAAGAGAGATAGAAAAGAACATTTAACAATTTACATTACAATTACTAATTTTGTAAACAAAACCAACACTCCTTTGTTCTAGTTTTTATATTACAGTGTTGTCAGTCTAAAAGTATTTCAAGATCATTGATTTACTATTCTTTTTTTTCAACATTCCCTCTTAAATCAGTGATCTTATCACATTCAACAGTTTCTTCACATGACTTATGTTTTAAATGGTTGTTATAAGAAGGGATTTGAATTTGTCAAACTTTGGTCTGGCTAGAGGTTTTGTTAGGATGTCTGCAATTTGGTGTTCTGTTGGACAATATATCAGGTTAAACTTTTGAGCTTGATCTTTCACAAAATGATATTTGACATCAATATGTTTAGTTTTAGTGGTGAATTGTCCTGATTTTATAATTTTTATAGTGCTTTGGTTATCAACATAGAGATTTATATCAAAATATTATCTGGAATTAATTCTTCTAATAGGGATCTTATGTATGACACTTCTTTGCATGCATCTGCTGCAGCAATGAACTCTGCTTCAGTGCTGGAAAGGGCAATTACAGGTTGCTTTCTGGAGCACCAACTTATGGGACCTCCACATAAGTAAACCACATATCCTGTGGTACTTTTTCTAGTTTTAATATCTCCAGCAGAGTCAGAATCACAATACACATTTAATTCAAATGGCATCTCTCCATCATATGATATGCCTAAATTGGTGGTGTGGTTTAAATATCTTAGGGTTCGTTTGATGTTCATAATATCTTGAGTTGTAGGATCATGCATTGACCTGCTTTCAAAATTTGTGGCAAAGGTCATGTCTGGTCTAGTTTTGTTTGTCAAATATAAAAGGCTTCCAATTGCTTGTCTGTAGGGAAATTTGTTATCAATTGATATTTCTAAGTTTTTGTCTAATTCTTTTACTACATCTGTAATGGGAGTGGGTACTGGTTTTGAGTTTTGCATATTACAGTGTACTCCGCTTATAACGAAGTCGCATTATCCATGACAATCACTTTGTTATATCCGAAGTTTGTTATATCCGCAGTTGGAAAAAAAAAATGTTTTGTACCAATAATTTTATTTACTATTCAACTCAAAAGAGCAACACAAAGATCAATAACAACCTCATCAGGTGTTTTTGGAGAAGTAGTTTGTGAATTTCTTTTGACATTTAGAAGTCAGTAACAAGTGCTGAACACTCTTTTCGATGTTGTCCAAGTCTGACAGATGCCTATGAAGAGACTTGGACTCATCCTGACATTGAAGAAACAATCGCAGAGTTTGAATGCTCTCCAAGACCTATTTTGGATGCGGAATGTGGACAATTGGGTCTACTTCTTCATCAACTTGGTCCGTTTCTTCTTCTTCTTTTGCTTGAAGAATGCTCTCGACAATTTCTACATCGGATAACATGGCATTTGTAACGACGTCATTGTCAGCGTCAGCATAAGAATCGAAATCCATCTCTAACGGTATTTTTAAAACTTCTTTCATGCGATCGAAGAGGCTTTGTTGCTCCCACATTTGTGTTGCAGGCTGTGGTGTATCCAATGGAGAACTGACATCGGACTTAATAATTCCACTATGATGCCAACAGTTGGAAATTGTCGCTGGAAGCACATCATTCCATGCTACAGATATAATATCCACAGCTTGCTTAAGATTGATTGTTAATGCTGTTCCAGCATCGTATGCCGTCAAATATTTCCTCATTAAACGCGTTCGATAAATCATCTTGAAATTGCGAATAATGCCTTGGTCGCATGGTTGCAGCATTGAAGTGGTATTTGGCGGCAAGAATGCTATATGAGTATTTGTGAGGCCCTGCATGTCTGGGGGATGAGCGCCGCAATTGTCAAGCAGGAGGATAATTTGTCGATGTTGTCCAGCCATCTTCTTGTCGATGTGCCGAACCCAGGATTCGAAGAGTAGTCCAGTCATCCAGGCCTTCTGATTTGCTTCGTACTGAACAGGAAGGTGCTTGATTCCTCGGAAGCATCTCGGCTGTTTCGCCTTTCCAATGACCAAAGGTTGCATCTTTTCAGAACCATCCATATTGCAGCATAGAAGGATTGTGATCCGTTCCTTACTAGCCTTTCCGCCGGTGCAAGTTTCTCCCTTAAAGTGAAGTGTCTTGTCAGGAAGAAGACGCCAGAAGAGACCGGTTTCATCGGCGTTGAAGATGTCTTTGCAAGCATAGTTACTAATTATATTAGGCATTACATCGGTCAACCAGTTCGTTTGTTGTCGTTCTCCTGCCATGGTAAACGTTAATAAAATATAAGCGTTTATTAAACAATTTAATTTTGTTTAAATAATGTAAAAAAATACTTATAATATGTTTGCATATTTTAAAATTGTATATTATTAACTTATTTGTTGTGTATCATTAAATTTGTGTCATTCACACGTTGTAATTTGATATATATTATGCATAATATATTAGTCAATTATAATGGTAAATGAGAAAACTTCGTTATAAACGGATAAAATAAAAATTTATACATGCAAATCAATTCGTTATAAGCGAAAATTCTTTATATCCGACTTCGCAATATCCAGAGTTCTTTTAATGGTTTAAGCCCTTCTTTTCTTTCGTGCAGACAATTTCATTCGCTATATGCGGAATTTCGCTATAACCGACTTTGTTATAAGCGGAGTACACTGTATATCTTTCAAGAACTGATTTTGCATAATTTTCTTGTGAAAGTAAAATTTTATTTTTTTCCTCAAAACACAAATTTATTCCCAAAAAAGTTCTTGGATCATTGTTTATTTTAACTTCAAACTCTTGGGATAGTTTTTCTAAAATATTATTTAATTCTTCTTCATTATCTCCCATTAAGATGCCATCATCTACATATATTGCAAGGTACATATTTCCTTTGTTGGTTTTAAAAAGACATGGATCTGATTTTAGTTGTATGAAATCTTGGGATTTGAGAAAGGTTTTTAATCTTTCATTCCATTTTAATGGGGCTTGCTTTAAACCATACAATAACTTTCTTAACCTACATATATCCCCTTTATAACCTTCTGGCAATTGAACATATATTTCTTCATCCAAAAACCCATATAGAAAAGCTGTTTTTATGTCAAATGTTTTAAAAGCAAACTTTTTCTTAGCCATTAGAGCAAAGTATATCCTTAAAGAGACAGTGCTTATAACTGGACTGAATGTCTCATCATAATCAATGCCTGCTTCTTGTTCAAAGCCTCTTATAACTAGTCTTGCTTTGTAGCGACCATCTTCTTTCACTTTAAAGAGCCATTTAGAGGTCAGAATCTTCTTGTTTGACGCTTCATTTTCTTTTACTATTTCCCAAACTTCATTTTTGGCAAGAGACTCTTTTTCTTCTTTTATTGCCTTTTTCCATTTTTCTTGATTTGGACCAGATATAGCTTCTGAGTAAGTTAGAAGAGCTGATTCTGTTGTTCCATCCCGTTCTAAATAGAAGTCTTCATATCTTGATGGTGTTTGTAAACTACTTCTTGGTCTAAGATTATATTTTGAAGTACTTGGTTTTGTAGGGATATCTTCTTTGTCTTCAGAGACTTCTGGTAGACTTGGTTCTTCATTTAATTCTAGTTGGTCTTCAGATTCTTCTTCTGGTTCGACAATAGGTATTTTTTCTTCTTTATTTATACATCCTTTATCTAAAAAAATTACATCTCTAGCTGTAAAAATTCGTTTGCTTTGTTCATCCCAAAGGCGATAACCATTTGGTGCATAACCTATAAAGGTATATTTTTTACTTCTGTCTTCTAATTTCTTTATGTGTTTTAGGGTTTTGACATAAGCTTCACAACCAAAAAGTTGTAAGTTTGACAAATTTGGTCTTTTGTTGAACCAAAATTCTGCAGGGGTTTTCTCTAATTCTTGAGTAGGGCTTCGGTTCAGCAAATAGGCTGAAACCCTTACAGCTTCTCCCCACATGTATTTTTCTACACCAGAATCAATCAAAAGAGCTCTAGTTTTCTCCATCAGGGTTCTATTTAATCTTTCGGCTTTGCCGTTTAGCTGAGGTGAGTGAGGTATGGTGAGATCCATAATGATTCCTTTAGCTTTGCACCAGGATTTTATATCTTCATTTACATATTCTCCGCCATTGTGACATCTTATTTTTGAAACTTTTAGATTCATTTGGTTTTCTGCTTCTGTAATAAATTATTTTAGATATCCTTTTACTTCATATTTATTTTGTAACAAATACACATGACAAAAATGTGTGTAGTCATAAAGAAATGTTAGAAAATAGTTTTTGTTGTCATGGGTAGTGGGATCTAAAGGTCCACATACATCTGTATGGATTATTTCCAAAGGCCTTTTTGATTTTGTTCTAATGGAATTGAATGGCTTTCTTACCTGTTTAGCTTTAATGCATGTTTCACAAATTTCATCTTGACTTATTTTTTCTCTGTTTATTCCATTAACCATGGATTTTAATTGTTTTAAGCTTGAAAAACTTATGTGACCCATTTTTCTGTGCCATTTTAGCATTTCTTCATTTTGGGTAGCTGTTAGGTGAGATTCTTCAATTTCGGGGTTTTCTGTTTCTATATTTATTGTATAGAGTACATTTTCCTGTTTTTCTCCTTCTAAAACTTTTTTTTTTCCATTTTTTACGACAAATACCTTTTCATCTTCAAAGACGACTTTGCCTTTATTTCTGGTAATGGCACTTACTGATAGTAAATTATTTGTCAAGTTTGGTACAAACATCACCTCCTTGAGATCACATTTTTTCCCTTGAATTTTTCCGACTGATTTTGCTATTAGAGTTTCTTCCTTTTTTGCTATTGATATTTTTGAGTTGCAATCTACTTCATCTAGTAAAAACCTTTTATTATTTATCATATGGCTTGTTGAGCCACTGTCTACAATGAATTCTAGCAATTCCTCATTTTTACATTTTAAAGTCTCTCCTGCAAAAAAGGACAATTTTTCTTCATTTTTGTTTCTGAAAAAGCAATCCTTTTCTTTATGATTTGTCTTTTTACAAATTCGGCAAGGAATATTTTCCTGGAATTTATTTTGAGATTTCTTAAAGAAGCATTGGTCTTGAGTATGATTTGTCTTTTTACAGATGGTACACCATTTTTTATTTAGTCTACAATATTTTGCTAAGTGCCCGCACTTTTTGCAGTTAAAGCACTGCTTTACTTTAGTAGCACTCATGGCTATTCCTTCTTCAGGCTTTACTTTTTGTTTAGTTTCTTCAAGTGATAGTCTTGATATTAAGTTTGTTAACGTTTTCTCACTTTTTGGTGTCGAGTCCCATGCTGTGCTGAAGTAATTAAAGTAGTCTGGCAAAATGCTCAATATTTTAGAAATTACAAAGCTTTCCTCAATTTCTTGTTTTACATTATTTAGTTTGAATACTAAATTTTGCATTCTGCTTATATTTGTTGTCATATCTGTATTTTTGTTAAATTTAAATCCATGAAATTCTTGTAGTAATTTGCATTTTAATTGCTCATATTCTCTTTGATAAATGGCTACTAGTTTTTCATACATTTCTTTTGAAGTTTTGCAATTTAGAATGTGTGTTAAAACATTCTTTTCAATGGTTAACATTATGTATTTTTGTGCTTTGGCGTCTTTTAGGCTCCATTTATCTTTTCCAGTCTTCAAGTCTTCAAACAACGATTTTACATTTACAATATCTAGAAGGCCATTTGCTTTGAAAATAATTGTTATCTGAAAATTCCATAAATCAAAATTTTCAGGATTTTTAAGCCTCACAATATTTGCGATATCTTCGCTGACAGCCATTTTTGTTTTTATTTATATTTTATATATATATTTAACCGCGATTCAAAAAGAACCACGCTCTGCTACCATGTTGGTAATCTTTTATGGTTCAGACAATGAAACAACAAATAACAAGTTTACTTACAGCTGAAGTGGTTTTAAAGAATTAGGCGATTTTACCTTTTATGAAAGTATTTTAAATTTATTATTTTCAAAGAGAGATAGAAAAGAACATTTAACAATTTACATTACAATTACTAATTTTGTAAACAAAACCAACACTCCTTTGTTCTAGTTTTTATATTACAGTGTTGTCAGTCTAAAAGTATTTCAAGATCATTGATTTACTATTCTTCTTTTTTCCAACACCATATATATGTGCCATATGTGGTCTACTTTTCTGCATCCACTGGCACCCAATATTTGGACATGTAGAGATCTGTAAATAGTTATTTAGAAGATAGCAGTTATAAAAAATCTACTCCGTTTCAATTCCAACAATTAATATACTACACTATATGCCCCTGTTGGGGCACGTTTTTGTAACCATACCCCAACAGAAGGCGTATGTATAATCAAATCAAATGGATACATGGCTTCCCTCCCACATAGACTTACAGACCATTTTTTTTTGCCCAGAAACTTAGACACTTGGTGACACCAGACTTCCATGCCGAAAGCTGATGCCTGGTAAAGAAGAAGACATCCAGAGACATCCGAGCTGGAAACTGTTGTTTCATATGTACATATATTCCCCTCACCAAAAATTTAGGTAAAGGTGACCAGAAAAAAAAAAAAAAAAAAAAAAGGGAAAATGGAGAAGGAAGATCTCTAAAGACTGAACCTTATAAAATATCCTCCCCGAGAAAGGAAGGCGTTATATTACAGTTCAAGTGAAAAGGGGCCTGTGTCGATTTATAGCTAAGACGGAGGGGGGCGATATATATATATATATCGTCCCGGGAAAAAGGGAGGATGGTTTTTTAATCCATGTGGAAGGGGGGGGGCTGGCGTCTGAAATTTTACACTATCGCCGTAGCTGTTGCTCTCTTTAGATTTTTTTGTTTTGGTAATACTATATGTTCTAATTTGATGGAAGAGGCCTGGAGTCTGAAATCTTACACTAGTGCCGTGGCTGTTTCTCTCTTTAGATTTTTTGTTTTGGTAATACTATATGTTCTATTTTGATGAGGCCTGGGGCGTCTATGAAATTGATACTGGAGCCGTTGGCCATTTTGATTGGTGTTTCTTTCGGCGAATGAAAATGGAGAGAGAGATGAATAAAAGAAGGTTCTTTGCCAAAAGGCAGGAGATTCGATCGGAGTCGCTCAGTGAAAGGACAGTCTGCAGACAGGAGACCAGACCTTTGCCGGCACTTTCGAGAAAAGGTAAGCCATTTGTCATTATGACTTAGCGCCTTCCCCCCCCCCCCTTTTGTGTAGTAGCCAACCTAGATTTCGCATGGGCCCTAAAGGGCTATAAAGTAACTTCAGGTCACCTCTATCTAAATTTTACTATGTAAATAGCATATCTCGTCAGTATAGACATGTTCCCAAATTTTAAGATATTTAAATAAATATCTAGAGAAATTTTCTTGTTTCCTCTGTTACCTATTTCATACATAATTTGCCTTATGGTGCTATTCCCACTGTTTAAATGAAATGTTGTATGTTTCTTACCTATTTGAAGGGAATGTTACTAATAATCAAGTCTCCCATAAATTACCGGCCACATACATTGCCGCGAGTGTCTGTGTTTCAGTGTTTTATAGATTGCCCAATTTAATAACGATTTCATGGGTTGTCTGATGAAATTGTATAATAGTGTCGCGGCTGTTTCCATCTTTAGACCATTGTTCTGACAATATTATATGCTCGATCCTTGCTTTAGCTCAACTCTTAATCAATTACAGAGTTTTCCCCCCCTTTTCTTTTTTATTTATTTTATTTATCCTGTTTGCACAAATTGCATTACATGTGATGATGTAAAGACATATGCCGATAGTGCATCACTGACAGCTGTGCTGCTATTATACAACATTAAGGTCTTGCTGCGGGTTATATACATGGGGTTGTTGGCCTAAATTTCTATATATATATATATACTTAAGTAAGGAAACTTTAATAAGTCACATCGTGTATCCCCCCTTTTTATCTATCCAAACCGGGATCCCAACAATGTCGCCCGCCGCGGGGCTCGAATTTAGTATATGTTTCTTCCCCTATACTTTAGAAATATATACCTAATGAAAAGCCATACTATTTTTAAGTATTGGTGAAGTAGTCCACGCATCCTGAGATTAACAGTCTATTATAAATCGTGAATTTTAATTTATGCTTTCCGTTTCACTGGCATTTTATCAGGAAATGAAAGTTATGTTGAGGCGGTGTATACCGCATCTCTCGCCGCTGTCTTTTACGATTCACATTGTTTGTGGCAAAACCTTAATATTATCATTGATTTCTGATATCAAAGTAAAACGTCTATGGGGATGAGTATCTTTTATTCTGGTCTTCTCGAGCTTTCGAGCTTGTCCGCCCTTCTACAGGAGAAACATATACAATATATCAAGAAAATATAACGTCGCCTGATGCTAAAACTATTATGATTCTATGTACATATATATATATACATTAGAAAGTTTTGCATATTATTTGTTTTCTTAAGACATATTTTTTTTGATTAAGGTATTACACATATTCTACTATTGTTTGCTATATTCTATGAATTATCTTATAGGTTAGAAATTCTATTATTTAAGTAGTTTTATAATAGTTATTGGCTATTACATATAAGTTACTTATATTATTGTTGATATTATTAGCTGGTACTAGGATATATTGTGTTACATGTTTCGGGCAAATCTATTTTCTATTAATGCTATTGTGTTTTCTGAATAATAGAAAATCAATTATAAGCCTTTGATATTTGCTGTTTATGTTATTGTAATGTATTCTAGGTTCTCCTAATGCGAAAGTGTGACCTGTTCCTTTGCAGTATTGGAAAATTAGAGACCTATTGTCTTGATTAATAACGTTGCGTCTATGTTCATATATTCTATTGCTGACTCTCCTTCCTGTCTCCCCTGCGTATTACTTGGCAGCTGTTACACTCTACGGAATATATTGCCTTTTATTCTCTGTTTTGGTTAGTGGGTTTTATGATAGTAGGATTATTTTAGATAGCGGACTTTTATGGTGGAGCCTATGTTAGGGGAATTACAGTAATACGTTTGGATGCCAGAGTTTCTTAAGTAGTTGGCTATTGTTATAGATGTTTGTGAGTATGGAATGTAACATATCACCCTATAGATATTTTGTGGAAATGTTGTAATATAAAGATGGTTTGGTATCCTGCTTGCTGGACATTATTTATAATGTTCTGTGTCTCAATCATTTTGAATTCTGTTGCGAGCACCATTGATTACAATTTCTTTATTTTACTGTCTCAAATTATTATATACAGTATGAGAAATAATGTTGGATTTCCCATGGTTCAAATTTAGAACGGTGATCAGTGTTTTACAGTAGTCTACTGGAATGACTTAGCATTTTTTTTTCATCATAGCTCTGATATAATTTTCTCACAGCAGAGGTGAGTTCTGATAATTATTGCTGGATACAAATATCTTAACTTCATTTTAATAGCGCTTTCTATCAAATCATACTAGCCTTGCATCCAGATATATGAGCCTTAAGGTGAAAATAGAATTGAAGATCCAGTTAGCGTACCCGTGAAGAGAGAAATTTGATCACCATAAAAAGATGCGTCAGGCAACCGACTTTTTTTTCCTTTTCTCATGATGCCTCCAACTGCATATGATCTTAAATATCCTGTATACACTCTGACAAGGGAAGGTTATCCTGAATTGACAAATGTATAATTTTTGTCTTTAGTAGAGATTTCCAAGATTCTATTTCTGAAACATTTTTTTTTTGGATGAAGACAAATAAAACCATCTTGATAGTATTGAATTTTACAGTAAATATTTGCCAGCAGAAGGCATGATGAGATTACATGAAATTTAAACCAGTTATATGCTTAGTATGTTTCTTCAGCTGTAATTTGACACAGTCATCAAATGAAGAAATGGGCAGTACGCCATATCTTGATGCTGGACACTTCTGTGTCAGGAAGGTGTAGTTAGTCTGTTTAATGAGAATTTCAATAATTATCGAAATTTAGCAGATTATCATTGGGGATTTGAACAACTGTCTTGAAAAATTTTGAACAGCCTGAGTAGATAAAGGAATCCTGGAGTTAGAGTGGAGAATTAGTAGTACAGACTGACCACTCGACGCAGATAACTCTAGGGAACAATTATTGTGTTAATCCGCCGTAGACAAGAAGAACATTGATTCTCAGGATACTCGATAGGCAGAATTTTGAGAATTGATAAGGTCATGGTTAAAGTTTACACAGGCATGTGGGAGTAAAGACAGTGATTTAAAGAGGCAGCCTTGTGTCTTAAATACTTTCAGTGGAAGCAGATGCCACTGCAAATATTCAGGTCTAATAATTTCCAAATTTGAAGTCATGCATGACGGGTTAGCACGGGATTGACGCCTGAACTGGCTTTCACTGGGATTAATCGAGCTTGCGAAAGAACTAGAAGAAGTGTGACATGTCACGCCACTGTACTAAATTAATAATTGAGAAGATTTATGTTGAGCCAACTGAAATTAGTAAAGAATTAAGAGATTAAGGTCTTATTCTTTGAGTTTTACACTAATTTCAATTACGCGATATGGACGGCGTTATAAGTTGGGTGGAAATGATTCGGCCGCAATGGGATGGTCTCCTGGAGGTGGTACGATCAAATACTTACTTATTGAATGCCGGGCGGGATCGCATGAAGCATTAAATGACATCGAGAAATGCTTAAAGAAACACCCTAGAAGATTGGGGATCGACAAAATGACGACATGGAAAATGCTCAACATTGTACATTGGCAGCAAAATGACATCTTGCTATTGTATGGACGACCACTCCTTCCTGAAATGTGCAGCGGATGTTAGTCCCAGAATTAGGTCCTTGAGGCGACACTTTCCTGTGCAGATGACATAAAAACGCATGACAAAACAGCACATGAGCATTTAAACTAGCTTCAATTCCTGCCATTAATTAATTTAGTTGACCAATAGCTATAGAACCGCTGGAGACCTCCATACCCTGTGTGAATATTTTAGTGAGAAATGAGCGATTCAATTCTATGAGCCATGAGGTATCCTGTAAGATCAGAGATGTACCCCATTCAATTTTTTTTAATAGTAGCCAGTGCGAGATATCTCCAGGATTTTTTTTTAACTGTCATATAATTCGGAAACTAGAAAACTACACTATTTTGATACAGTTTACATCTAGCATCCATGTGAACTCAATATGACTATTGAACGTAGATTGAAGATTAATGAGCGAGCCAACCTAAAGAGAACGAGTTTAATAGGCTTACAATCAGTAGTTGAAACAGACTATTCGCACAATTTTGTTATGTTCTCCCTCTAGCTGATCTATGACATTATAGATTTTTTTTCTTAACAAGGTAACTACCCCGCCGAGTGTATATGGAGTTATAAAGCTTAAGGGTCATAGGCTGTTGGAATAGAGTAGTTCAAAATTAAGAGTGATAATAGATCGGGATCCAGATCCCGATGACGGGTTTCGAAGAGACTTCAGAGGGATGAAAGAGGTGTTGAAAGTGATGGAAGGGCGATGAAATATGATGAAAAAGGCGTTGAACTGTGTTATAAGGTGATGAATAAGAGATGAAATGTGTTGAAGGCGTTGAAGAGAGATGCGATGGAAGTAAGTTGAAAGGCGTTGAGGATGATGAAGGATGATGAAAGAGTGAGAAAGCGTTGAATGTTGATGAGGAAGAGATAGAAAGATGCAGAAAGATGTTGAAAGAGAAAGAATTGAAAAAAATTGGATAAAGGGTTTTGTAAATAGTAGATAAAGATTGATGGAAGAAAGTACATTTAATGTATAAAGCGTAGCTGTCGACCGCAATATCGCCTCGATAGAACTATTTCTTTTAAAATAAGACATATTATGCACTGGGGGTTTGTGTAAGCTGATTTACATAAGTTTCGGCAACAGTATACACTATTTAATATATATAGGTCTTTATTAATTACAATATTAGGTTATATATTAAATAGCAAATATGTCTTAGTGTTATGGTGAACTTTAAACAGTTTGCAGTTTTTTTTTTTTTAAACATGTGTTCTAGTGCTAAGTGTTGAAAGGAGCTTTAACACCATGTTTCAGGGTTTGTGTGTTATTTGTCTCAACCTTGTCTTTGTGCAGAATACCGTCTCACAACCTTACTGTAGTGTTTGTTGCAATCTTTAAAGATCTTCACAATTTGTTTTAATATTAGTGTGTCATTTAGAGAAAATTGTCACAACCTTATCCTTGTATAGAACACCGTTTTTACACCGTTTTATTTAATAAGTTATATGAGAGATTTTAGATATAGTATAAGAGTTACTATTTACATGAGCCAAATCGACCCAACAGTTAGAGCAAGAGGGGGGAACTCAGATATTTCCTCCTTTCACGAGACGCGACTGTTCACCCCGACCGGTCGTGCCAGATAAGAGGGAATACCAGGAAACTCTGTCCTCCTGACATCGCTCCCTCAACACGAGGAACGTCATCCCGCTGCTTACTAGTCGGTCACAAGACCTTAGGCAGTCTGTTCTTGCACTTCGGGTTTGTGATAGGGCTCCATGCTCGCTACAAGGACGACATCTTGGGTTTTCGTGTTCTCCTAGTGTAGAATTGGCTCAGCCTCATTTTTAGTATAGTATATAATTAAGAGTTGTCTCACAACCTTGTTTTAATATGACACACCGTTTTGAAGAGCTTGTACAACCTGTCAGGATATGATTTAGGAAAATTTTAGTTTCTTTTTATTGTTATGTTACAATTTTATCCAACAATAGAACCAGAGCGAACTCAGAAGTAATGAGACGAGGGGAAGTTGACAGAGTTAGTGTGGACAGTTTAACTTTACGCAGGTCTACAAGGGTGAAAAGGCCCACACAGTGTAAATTCTGCTCAGACCGTCGCCACTAACTAGGATTTTGGAGTGTGTACGGAGAATCAGCTCGATAGAATGAGAAGTTTAGAGATTTCAACCTTTTTTTTTTAAACCTTTTTTTTTTTAAGTAGAACTTCATTAGGATTCCTTTTTTTTTTAATACAAACTATTTCTTGTTAAAACCCGAGTTTCAAAGACCAATGAGAATAATGTATACCATTGTGAATTAACTATTTAGTGTAAATCTGAAATTTTAGTTATTATCAGGAGTAATAGGTGAAGGAAGGTGTAGGAAATCACAACTTAGAGGGGGGCTATGTCTAAAACAACAAACCTAATAGGCATCCTATGGCTTGTGTTGGGTAATTCAGAAACCCTATAATCCCTGGCCTTCAGGTAGTAGCTTTGAAATAGGTTTCTAATGAGGACATGAAAGGTCAATCTTTCAGAGTAAAGTTGTGAAGTATAGGGACCCTAAGCCAGGGGTAGAAGTTAAGTAGGCCCAGACCGTAGTCGATCCTTGGAAAGCACTTGAGAATGTTAGTGTTGGGTAGTGAATCGTAAACCCTATAAATCCATCTTTCAATAGAGTGCTGAGGTCGGACTACTGCAAAGGGGGCAGACGCACGAGGAAGAAAGTGACTTCACCCACGGTGGCTAGGGGAGTGACTCAATTCCGCTTTTATGAGGTGTCACGCTTAATGGTCCTTTATTCGCCATTATAATTAGTGTATGTCTTTATATAGAATTGTCGTGAAAAGTCGCTTGGTGTCAAGGCAAGGGCAGTTTTTGAAGTTACACTGATTTTTTTTTAGTAGGTTAGCTTCCAGAGTACTTAGAATTGTTAACAATTATTGTTAACAATCATTTATCGAGTATAAAGTATTAGTATATATAGAGCTTGTACAGAGGCATTTTCTTTTGAGTAACTTAGGGCTTTAGTTCCCAATTTGTTTTAATTTTATTATTTTATTTGATTTCACATTTTGTCCTGGAAGATTTTCATTATTGTTAAGGCCTATTAATAATGATATTATAGTATTTTGGTTTTTATGATAGAGTCTAACTCTAGTTTGAATGCGATCGTGAATGAGAGAGTGAATGTAATGATCAATGAATGCGACCACAAAGTTAAAGTCTAACATACTGTTAATCCAAAAATACATTAGAATAGGGTTAAGGATTTTAATAGGTTCGATTTTTAAATTTGATTTCTTTATTTGTTAGGAACGATACCCTCACAGGGCTGTACAACTCTATTGTTAAGAAAGGTATTCGCTCCATTTTGTTAGGTCTCCCCTTTACGGGAGTATAAAATTTTAATTTCTATTACTAGGGTAATCAAGTACTCCTTGTTATTTATATCAACTTGAATTTTAAGAGTCGTAGATAATGATCATATCTCGATTCTCAGACTGGAAGGTTGTGGGAGGTTATGATCAGACCAGAAACCCCACCAAACTTCCCCTCATTAGAGGGAACGAAGAGGTATAGATTGAATTTTATGCAGGATGGGGGATTTGTTTTAGCCATGCCGTATAGCCTGGGGTATAACGGCGCGACCTTGGGTAACCGATCTGACACCGTAGTTTCGACGCTTTTAGCGTGGCTGGAGCAAGGGTGTTTCAGACGGGAGGTCCTGTAAGAATAGCATGTAGGCAGAGATTTCCCAGTTATTCTAGACGAAGTAGTTTCCGTCTATTGATTTTTTTTGGTACCAGTTTGATCCCCCATAGCTAGCGGAAGTTTCTTCTAATAAAGGATTCGCCCTGCCATACGTTTTGTTGGAATGAATTCGAGTATAAGACCGATTCGAGAGGCAGAATAAGTAATTATTAGGACCTTCAACGAGTTTAAACTCGTTTCATGATAGGATAAGATTTTAAAGTATTAGTTAACTATAAGGACCGCGAACGAGACGCCAGAACGAGCCAATGAGTCAAAGTTTTAGAAGTGTTGTATTGAGGACAGTAGAATTAAGAGCAGTTATACAGGGAGTAGAATTCTGAAGGAATTTGTAAAAGAACCAAAATTTCAGATTGATAAAATTCAAATTTATAAGATGTAGATTTGTAGGATTCAGGTCAATGAATAGAGGGTATATTAGTAGATGAAAGTAATATGAATTTCTTGGAAGGGGGAGGTAGCTGAACTGTACACACCCCAGAGACAAGGTCAACGGAGTCACAAACAAAATGGGAGAAGTTGATTAGTTTCTCTGTCAAACAGAGAGCTTTCTTCATACGGTTGTCACCCTAGATTTAAATGGACTGTGTAGTTTAATAGAGGTCTGGGCTATGTTCCATTTGACCAAGATTCTAAATGACGTACCCATCTGAGTTGAGAGTATTGTAACAGAGGAATCTAACACATAAGAGAAAACACACCCTCCAGTAGGATCGGGATAGACGAATATTACCCAGTGACCAACTCGTGATTCCAGACTGAATAAGATTGAAAAACTTAACTGAGATACTAAACCTTGAACCTTCAGCGCACAAATATATATAATGTGTTTTCATTTTCTTATTGAATATGTTATTATTTTATATCATATATATTATATTATAATCATATGCTATTCATTTCAACAATTTTATTTCCTTTGATATTCATGATATTAGTAATATTTACCGGCCATGT
Organism: Cordylochernes scorpioides; assembly: GCA_030710605.1. NCBI lineage: Eukaryota > Metazoa > Arthropoda > Arachnida > Pseudoscorpiones > Chernetidae > Cordylochernes > Cordylochernes scorpioides. Next base: position 15,162,285 of record CP092886.1, read on the forward strand.
TGCGATTTTTTTTTAACATGTTGTCATGGCTTATTCTTCCCTCAAGGCATGATCTATTTTATCCTTATTGTCTTTTATCCGCCTTACTTGTATAAGTATATATATTTTGTCATCATATATAATTTTGTAGTAGTTTTCTTTATCATCTATCATGGGATGATTTTTATCATATTTAATCACTATCTGCATGATACGTGTTTTCTTCAATATATATATTATACCCATCATATAACATGTAAGGATTCATTTTATCATTACATATTTCGTGCCTTATTTAATAATTACTTTCACAATTTGTTTTCTGCAACCTTTTTTTTTTATTTAGCAAAAGTCATCATGTCATAGGCTAATCATTATGTATCAAGATATTTCTTTCAGCTAACTATAATTATCCTTTCCTTTGATTGTATATGTATAACTATACCACACGAATGTCTTGATTGGTACTTAAATAAAGATGCTGGCATGTTTTAGGAGTTGGACTAGTCAGTTATTTCTAAACGACTTCTTGGCGCCCAAATTTTTTATATATAATATGTAATAGGGAAATGTTCTAACTGTATTGTTAGCAGAAAGAAGGTAGCAATGAATCCAGCACCACAAGAGGCAAGGATGGGGTTGAGAGGACTTACCACAAGGAGGGCCTACTCCTCAAGGCCAAAGAAGAAAGTGGAAGGGTGGTATATATACCCATGAATGGTAAGACAGATGACCTTGCTTACTTCCATACATATGATATGACTGTCCCCCATGACCTATGTTGATAACAGTGTGCTGACAGAATAATAACACATAAAAACCCCTTTGCCAGGATGCACAATGCCCACTAATGTTCGGAATAATAAACATCTAGAATAGCATACCATCATTTTGATTAGCCTTATCTTCCCTATAGGTTTCGGTACACCTGGCTTCACCTAGTAATGGAAAATGCATTTTGCTAGAAATGGGCCTGCTTTCATAGTAACTGATGAAAGGCAGATGAATAATGAATAGCACAAACGCATTTGTCCATTACTTGGCAGGGGGAGGATTGTTGGGGCACGTTTTTGTAACCATACCCCAACAGAAGGCGTATGTATAATCAAATCAAATGGATACATGGCTTCCCTCCCACATAGACTTACAGACCATTTTTTTTTGCCCAGAAACTTAGACACTTGGTGACACCAGACTTCCATGCCGAAAGCTGATGCCTGGTAAAGAAGAAGACATCCAGAGACATCCGAGCTGGAAACTGTTGTTTCATATGTACATATATTCCCCTCACCAAAAATTTAGGTAAAGGTGACCAGAAAAAAAAAAAAAAGAAAAAAAAAAAAAAGGGAAAATGGAGAAGGAAGATATCTAAAGACTGAACCGAGAAAGGAAGGCGTTATATTACAGTTCAAGTGAAAAGGGGCCTGTGTCGATTTATAGCTAAGACGGAGGGGGGCGATATATACAAGGTATGTCCCATAAGTTCCCGGACTGGGTCCATAAAAAAAAAAGGTAAGATTTTTTAAAATTTTTTTATTGAAACTTTTCAAAGTAGTCCCCCCTTGCTTCAACGCACCAGCGCCATCGTTTCTCCCAATTGTCGAAACAGTTTTTATAAGCCTCTTTTGGAATGCTTTTCAATGCTAACGGCGATTTTTCTATTATGTCATCCCTGGTGTCAAAATGTCTTCCTTTTAGAACTGCTTTAAGTTTGGGGAACAGGAAAAAGTCATTTGGTGCGATGTCTGGGAAATAGGGTGGTTAAAGTAGGATTTGTGTCCCGTTTTTCGCCAAAAAGCTAGTCATCAAGTGCGCTGTGTGAAGGCGAGCATTGTCATGGTGTAGGATCCAGCCACCATTAGTCCATTTTTCTGGCCTTTTTTTTCGAATCGCTTCCCTTAGACGGCGAAGAATGCATAAATACATATCTTTGATAACTGTTTGGCCTGCAGGAAGATACTCGTGATGAAAAATGCCCTTTTTATCCAAAAAAGCGACCAGCAACACCTTGTTTCTGGATTTCAATAATCTGGATTTTTTGGGTCTAAGCTCACCCTGACATCTCCACTCGGCAGATTGATGCTTGGTTTCAGGATCATAGCCATAGACCCATGTCTCGTAGCCTGTGATTATCTTGTCTTCCCATTCCGGATCCGTTCTTGTCATTTCCAACATGTCCTCACAGGTTGCAAGCAGACACAGTTTTTGCTCATTAGTGAGGAATCTTGGGATGAATTTTGCAGGAGTCTTTTTGATTTGGTTACGATCCTTCCAATCGTTGTTTTAGAGATTCCTGTGTCTTGCTCTAGCTCCAGCAAAGTGGTTCGAGGATTTTCTTTTATCAAATCGGTGATTTTTTGCACATTTTCATCAGTCCTTTGAAATTTTTGGGCGTCCTTGACGAAGATCATCTTCAATGGAAATTCTGCCAGATTTAAATCTAGAATGCCATTCAAAAACAATCGTTATCTTTGGGGAATGCTTTATTAAGCATTTAAAAAGTTTCGGTTGCTGATATTTGAAGTTTCACACAAAATTCTATGCAAATCCTCTGCTTCAATTTTCGTTCCATCGTAAAATCGCCGCAGCGCTATGTGTAACCTTTAAATAAATTAGTATAACTTTGGGGCGGGTGCACGTACCGCCTCGATATTGGTACCACCGTGTAGCCAGATATTTTTTCTATAATAAACAGTCAAATTCATTTACATTTTTCATTTATTTATTTTTTTATGGACCCAGTCCGGGAACTTATGGGACATACCTTGTATATATCGTCCCGAGAAAAAGGGAGGATGGTTTTTCAATCCATGTGGAAGGGGGGGGGCTGGCGTCTGAAATTTTACACTATCGCCGTAGCTGTTGCTCTCTTTAGATTTTTTTGTTTTGGTAATACTATATGTTCTAATTTGATGGAAGAGGCCTGGAGTCTGAAATCTTACACTAGTGCCGTGGCTGTTTCTCTCTTTAGATTTTTTGTTTTGGTAATACTATATGTTCTATTTTGATGAGGCCTGGGGCGTCTATGAAATTGATACTGGAGCCGTTGGCCATTTTGATTGGTGTTTCTTTCGGCGAATGAAAATGGAGAGAGAGATGAATAAAAGAAGGTTCTTTGCCAAAAGGCAGGAGATTCGATCGGAGTCGCTCAGTGAAAGGACAGTCTGCAGACAGGAGACCAGACCTTTGCCGGCACTTTCGAGAAAAGGTAAGCCATTTGTCATTATGACTTAGCGCCTTCCCCCCCCTTTTGTGTAGTAGCCAACCTAGATTTCGCATGGGCCCTAAAGGGCTATAAAGTAACTTCAGGTCACCTCTATCTAAATTTTACTATGTAAATAGCATATCTCGTCAGTATAGACATGTTCCCAAATTTTAAGATATTTAAATAAATATCTAGAGAAATTTTCTTGTTTCCTCTGTTACCTATTTCATACATAATTTGCCTTATGGTGCTATTCCCACTGTTTAAATGAAATGTTGTATGTTTCTTACCTATTTGAAGGGAATGTTACTAATAATCAAGTCTCCCATAAATTACCGGCCACATACATTGCCGCGAGTGTCTGTGTTTCAGTGTTTTATAGATTGCCCAATTTAATAACGATTTCATGGGTTGTCTGATGAAATTGTATAATAGTGTCGCGGCTGTTTCCATCTTTAGACCATTGTTCTGACAATATTATATGCTCGATCCTTGCTTTAGCTCAACTCTTAATCAATTACAGAGTTTTTCCCCCCTTTTCTTTTTTATTTATTTTATTTATCCTGTTTGCACAAATTGCATTACATGTGATGATGTAAAGACATATGCCGATAGTGCATCACTGACAGCTGTGATGGGTTCCCCTGGTTTAGATAGTTGAAAAGGGAGGATACACGATGTGACTTATTAAAGTCTCCTTACTTAAGTATATATATATGTATATAGCAATTTAGGCCAACAACCCTATGTATATAACCCGCAGCAAGACCTTAATGTTGTATAATAGCAGCACAGCTGTCAGTGATGCACTATCGGCATATGTCTTTACATCATCACATGTAATACAACTTGTGCAAATAGGATAAATAAAATAAATAAAAAAGAAAAAGGGAAAAAAAAAACTCTGTAATTGATTAAGAGTTGAGCTAAAGCAAGGATTGAGCATATAATATTGTCAGTACAATGGTCTAAAGATGGAAACAGCTGCGACACTATTATACAATTTCATCAGATAACCCACGAGATCGTTATTAAATTGGGCAATCTATAAAACACTGAAACACAGACACTCGCGGCAATGTATGTGGCCGGTAATTTATGGGAGACTTGATTATTAGTAACATTCCCTTCAAATAGGTGATAAACATACAACATTTCATTTAAACAATTGGAATAGCACCATAAGGCAAGTTATGTATGAAATAGGTAACAGAAGAGACAAGAAAATTTCTCTAGATATTTATTTAAATATCTTAAAATTTGGGAACATGTCTAAACTGACGAGATATGCTATTTACATAGTAAAATTTAGGTAGAGGTGACCTGAAGTTACTTTATAGCCCTTTAGGGCCCATGCGAAATCTAGGTTGGCTACTACACAAAAGGGGGGGGGAACCTAGATCTCCATCTATTCTAGCGGGACAAAATATACGAACCCTAACACTCCCTTTTAAGTCACTTAAAGCCCTTTAGGGCCCATTCAGAATCTAAATAGATTAGCTTCTGTTCGAAAAATAAAAGGGGGGGCTAAGCCATAATGGCAAGGGGCTTACCTTCTCTCGAAAGCGGCGGCAAGGTCTGGTGTCACCAAGTGTCTAAGTTTCTGGGCAAAAAATTGGTCTGTAAGTCTATGTGGGAGGGAAGCCATGTATCCATTTGATTTGATTATACATACGCCTTCTGTTGGGGTATGGTTACAAAAAAAACGTGCCCCAACAATCCTCCCCCTGCCAAGTAATGGACAAATGCGTTTGTGCTATTCATTATTCATCTGCCTTTCATCAGTTACTATGAAAGCAGGCCCATTTCTAGCAAAATGCATTTTCCATTACTAGGTGAAGCCAGATGTACCGAAACCTATAGGGAAGGTAAGGCTAGTCAAAATGATGGTATGCCATTCTAGATGTTTATTATTCCGAACATTAGTGGGCATTGCGCATCCTGGCAAAGGGTTTTTTTATGTGCTATTATTCTGTCAGAACACTGTTATCAAAATAGGTTATTGGGGACAGTCATATCATATGTATGGAAGTAAGCAAGGTCATCTGTCTTACCATTCATGGGTATATATACCACCCTTCCACTTTCTTCTTTGGTCTTGAGGAGTAGGCCTTCCTAGTGGTAAGTCCTCTCAACCCCATCCTTGCCTCTTGGGGTACTGGATTCATTGCTACCTTCTTTCTGCTAACAATACAGTTAGGACATTTCCCTATTACATATTATATATAAAAAATTGGGCGCCAAGAAGTCGTTTAGAAATAACTGACTAGTCCAACTCCTAAAACATGCCAGCATCTTTATTTTCGTACCAATCAAGACATTCGTGTGGTATAGTTATATATATATACAATCAAAGGAAAGGATAATTATAGTTAGCTGAAAGAAATATCTTGGTACATAATGATTAGCCTATGACATGATGACTTTTGCTAAATAAAAAAAAAAAGGTTACAGAAAACAAATTGTGAAAGTAATTATTAAATAAGGCACGAAATATGTAATGATAAAATGAATCCTTCCATGTTATATGATGGGTATAATATATATATTGAAGAAAACACGTATCATGCAGATAGTGATTAAATATGATAAAAATCATCCCATGATAGATGATAAAAGAAAACTACTACAAGATTATATATGGTGACAAAATATATATAATTAAATATTTAATATAAATATTAATATCATGAATGTCAAAATAAAATTGTTGAAATGAATAGTATATGACTATAATATAATATATATGATATAAAAATAATAGCATATTGAAAAAGAAAATGTAAACATAATATATATTTGTGCGCTGAAGGTTCAAGGTTTAGTATCTCAGTTAAGTTTCAATCTTATCCAGTCTGGAATCACGAGTTGGTCACTGGGTAATATTCGTCTATCCCGATCCTACTGGAGGGTGGGTTCTCTCTTGTGTGTTAGATTCCTCAAATTGCAATACTCTCTCAACCCAGATGGGAACGTCATTTAGAATCTTGGTCAAATGGAACATAGCCCAGACCTCTATTAAACTACACAGTCCATTTAAATCTAGGGTGACAACCGTATGAAGAGAATTTCTTTTCTGTTTTGGCAGAGCGACTAATCAATTTCTACTATTTTGTTTGTGGCTCCGTTTACCTTGTCTCTGGGGTGTGTACAGTTCAGCTACCTCCCCCTTCCAAGAAATCCATATTACTTTCGTCTACTAATATACTCTCTATTCATTGACCTGAATCCTATAAATCTACATCTTATAGGTTTGAATTTTTTTTATCAATCTGAAATTTTGGTTCTTTTACTAATTCCTTCAGAATTCTACTCCTTGTATAACTGCTCTTAATTCTACTGTCCTCAATACAACACTTCTAAAACTTTGACTCATTGGCTCGTTCTGGTGTCTCGTTCGCGGTCCTTATAGTTAACTAATACTTTAAAATCTTATCCTAACATGGAACGAGTCTAAACTCGTTGAAGGTCCTAATAATTACTTATTCTGTCTCTCGAATCGGTCTTATGCTCGAATTCATTCCAACAAAACGTATGGCAGGGCGAATCCTTTATTAGAAGAAACTTCCGCTAGCTATGGGGGATCAAACTGGTACCAAAAAAAAATTCAATAGACGGGAACACTTCGTCTAGAATAACTGGGCAATCTCTGCCTACATGCCAATCTTACAGGACCTCCCGTCTGGAACACCCTCGCTCCAGCCACGCTAAAAGCGTCGAAACTACGATGTCAGATCGGTTACCCAAGGTCGCGCCGTTATACCCCAGGCTATACGGCATGGCTAAAACAAATCCCCCATCCTGCATAAAATTCAATCTATACCTCTTCGTTTCCTCTTGCGAGGAGGAGTTGAGTGGGAAATTCGGCTTGATCCTTGCCTTCCACTATCTCCAAGTCTGAGGGTCGGGATAGGGATCATTTATCCACAATCCTTAGAATTCAAGCTAAGCTAAGATAAAAGAAAATCAAAGGAAAATTATACCCCCTAACGAGGGACCTAACAAAAGGGAGCGAATATTTTCTAACTAGATAGAGTTGTAGTTGTCCTGTTTGAGGCTTCTCGGTCCTAACAAAATTCGAAATAAAAAATAAAATAAAATAAAATAAAATCGATCCTATTAAAGTCCTTAATCCTAATCTAATGTATTTTGGGCTCACAGTATAATAGTTTTTAACCTTCTACACATTCATTATTCCAATTCTTTCATACACCCTCCCCCCTATCATTCGCGGAATGCACTCATACTAAAGTTAAAAGCTGCTACAAAGGCCAAAATACTCGTTTATCAATATCAATAGATCCTAACAAATAATAACATATTTCAGGACACAATGTGAAATCAAATAAAATAATAAAACTAAAACAAATTGGGAACTAAAGCCCTATGTTACTCAAAAGAAATGCCTCTGTACAAGCTCTATATATACTAATACTTTATACTCGATAAATGATTGTTAACAATAATTGTTAACAATTCTAAATAATCTGGAAGCTAACCTACCTAAAAAAAAATCAGTGTAACTTCAAAAAACTGCCCTTGCCTTGACACTAAGCGATTTTTCACGACAATTCTATAAAGACATACACAAATTATAATGACGAATAAAGGACCATTAAACGTGACACCTCATAAAAGCGGGATTGAGTCACTCCCCTAGCCACCGTGGGTGAAGTCACTTTCTTCCTTGTGCGTCTGCCCCCTTTGCAGTAGTCCGACCTCAGCACTCTATTGAAAGATGGATTTATAGGGTTTACGATTCACTACCCAACACTAACATTCTCAAGTGCTTTCCAAGGATCGACTACGGTCTGGGCCTACTTAACTTCTACCCCTGGCTTAGGGTCCCTATACTTCATAACTTTACTCTGAAAGATTGACCTTTCATGTCCTCATTAGAAACCTATTTCAAAGCTACTACCTGAAGGCCAGGGATTATAGGGTTTCTGAATTACCCAACACAAGCCATAGGATGCCTATTAGGTTTGTTGTTTTAGACATAGCCCCCCTCTAAGTTGTGATTTCCTACACCTTCCTTCATCTATTACTCCCGATAATAACCAAAAATTCAGATTTATACTAAATAATTAATTCACAATGGTATACATTATTCTCATTGGTCTTTGAAACTCGGGTTTTAATAAGAAACAGTTTGTATAGAAAAAAAAAAAGGAATCCTAATGAAGTTCTACTTAAAAAAAAAAAGTTTTTAAATGAAAAAAAAAAAAAGGTTGAAATCTCTAAACTTCTCATTCTATCGAGCTGATTCTCCGTACACACTCCAAAATCCTAGTTAGTGGCGACAGTCTAAGCAGAATTTACACTGTGTGGGCCTTTTCACCCTTGTAGACCTGCGTAAAGTTAAACTGTTCACACTAACTCTGTCAACTTCCCCTCGTCTCATTACTTCTGAGTTCGCTCTGGTTGTATTGTTGGATAAAACGTTGGGCGCCATTGATGGATTCCCCAGGTTTGGATAAAATTGTAACATAACAATAAAAAGAAACTAAAATTTTCCTAAATCATATCCTGACAGGTTGTACAAGCTCTTCAAAACGGTGTGTCATATTAAAACAAGGTTGTGAGACAACTCTTAATTATATACTATACTAAAAATGAGGCTGAGCCAATTCTACACTAGGAGAACACGAAAACCCAAGATGTAGTCCTTGTAGCGAGCATGGAGCCCTATCACAAAACCCGAAGTGCAAGGAGGACAGAGTTTCCTGGTATTCCCTCTTATCTGGCACGACCGGTCGGGGTGAACAGTCGCGTCACGTGAAAGGAGGAAATATCTGAGTTCCCCCCTCTTGCTCTAGCTATTGGGTCGATTTGGCTCATGTAAATAGTAACTCTTATACTATATCTAAAATCTCTCATATAACTTATTAAATAAAACGGTGTAAAAAAACGGTGTTCTATACAAGGATAAGGTTGTGACAACTTTCTCAAAATACACACTAATATTAAAACAAACTGTGAAGATCTTTAAAGATGGCAACAAACACTACAGTAAGGTTGTGAGACGGTATTCTGCACAAAGACAAGGTTGAGACAAATAACACACAAACCCTGAAACATGGTGTTAAAGCTCCTTTCAACACTTAGCACTAGAACACATGTTTTAAAAAAAAAAACTGCAAACTGTTTAAAGTTCACCATAACACTAAGACCTATTTGCTATTTAATATATAACCTAATATTGTAATTAATAAATACCTATCTATATTAAATAGTGTATACAATCGCTGAAACTTATGTAAATCAGCTTACACAAACCCCCAGTGCATAATATGTCTTATTTTAAAAGAAATAGTTCTATCGAGGCGATATTGCGGTCGACAGCTACGCTTTATACATTAAATGTACTTTCTTCTATCAACCTTTATCTACTATTTACAAAACTCTTTATCCAACCCTTTCCAATTCTTTCTCTTTCAACATCTTTCTGCATCTCTCTATCTCTTTCTCATCAACATTCAACGCTTTCTCACTCTTTTTATCACTTTCAACACCTCTTTCATCACCTCTCTCTCATCTCTCTTCCATCATTTTCTACACATTTCACTGCCTTTTCATCCCTCTGGTGTTTCCTCGAAACCCGTCATCGGGATCTGGATCCCGATCTATTATCACTCTTAATTTTGAACTACTCTATTCCAACAGCCTATGACCCTTAAGCTTTATAACTCCATATACACTCGGCGGGGTAGTTACCTTGTTAAGAAAACCTATAATGTCATAGATCATTTAGGGGGAGAACATAACAAAATTGTGCGAATAGTCTGTTTCAACTACTGATTGTAAGCATATTAAACTCGTTCTCTTTAGGTTGGCTCGCTCATTCATCTTCAATTTACGTTCAATAGTCATATTGAGTTCACATGGATGCTAGATGTAAACTGTATCAAAATAGTGTAGTTTTCTAGTTTCCGAATTATATGACAGTTAGAAAAAAAAAAAGAAACAAACATTCTGGAAATATCTCGCACTGGCTACTATTAAAAAAATTGAATGGGGTACAGCTCTGATCTTACAGGATACCTCATGGCTCATAGAATTGAATCGCTCATTTCTCACTAAAATATTCACACAGGGTATGGAGGTCTCCAGCGGTTCTATAGCTATTGGTCAACTAAATTAATTAATGGCAGGAATTGAAGCTAGTTTAAATGCTCGTGTGCTGTTTTGTCATGCGTCTTTATGTCATCTGCAAAGGAAAGTGTCGCCTCAAAGGACCTAATTCTGGGACTAACATCCGCTGCACATTTCAGGAAGGAGTGGTCGTCCATACAATAGCAAGATATCATTTTGCTGCCAATGTACAATGTTGAGCATTTTCCATGTCGTCATTTTGTCGATCCCCAATCTTCTAGGGTGTTTCTTTAAGCATTTCTCGATATCGTTTAATGCTTTATTCGATCCCGCCCGGCATTCAATAAGTATTATTTGATCGTACCATCTCCAGGAGACCATCCCATTGCGGCCGAATCATTTCCACCCAACTTATAACGCCGTCCATATCGCGTAATTGAAATTAGTGTAAAACTCGAAGAATAAGACCTTAATCTCTTAATTCTTTACTAATTTCAGTTGGCTCAACATAAATCTTCTCAATTATTAATTTAGTACAGTGGCGTGACATGTCACACTTCTTCTAGTTCTTTCGCAAGCTCGATTAATCCCAGTGGAAACCCGTCCAGGCGTCAATCCCGTGCTAACCCGTCATGCATGACTTCAAATTTGGAAATTATTAGACCTGAATATTTGCAGTGGCATCTGCTTCCACTGAAAGTATTTAAGACACAAGGCTGCCTCTTATCTTGTTTAAATCACTGTCTTTACTCCCATATGCCTGTGTTAACTTTAACCATGACCTTATCAATTCTCAAAATTCTGCCTATCGAATATCCTGAGGATCAATGTTCTTCTTGTCTACGGCGGATTAACACAATAATTGTTCTCTAGAGTTATCTGCGTCGAGTGGTCAGTCTGTACTACTAATTCTCCACTCTAACTCCAGGATTCCTTTATCTACTCAGGCTGTTCAAAAATTTTCAAGACAGTTGTTCAAATCCCCAATGATAATCTGCTAAATTTCGATAATTATTGGAATTCTCATTAAACAGAATAACTACACCTTTCTGACACAGAAATATCCAGCATCAAGATATAGCGCACCGTCCAATTTCTTTATTTCAAGACGGTGTCAAATTACAACTGAAGGAACATACTAAACATATAACTGGTTTAAATTTCATGTAATCTCATCATGCCTTCTGCTGGCAAATATTTACTGTAAAAATTCAATACTATCAAGATGGTTTTATTTGTCTTCATCTAAAAAAAAATGTTTCAGAAATAGAGTCTTGGAAATCTCTACTAAAGACAAAATTTATACATTTGTCAATTCAGGATAACCTTCCCTTGTCAGAGTGTATACAGCTGCCAAGCCAAAATACGCAGGGGAGACAGGAAGGAGAGTCAGCAATAGAATATATGAACATAGACGCAACGTTATTAATCAAGACAATAGGTCTCTAATTTTCCAATACTGCAAAGGAACAGGTCACACTTTCGCATTAGGAGAACCTAGAATACATTCAGAAATCAATGATAATATTAAGGTTTTGCCACAAACAATGTGAATCGTAAAAGACAGCGGCGAGAGATGCGGTATACACCGCCTCAACATAACTTTCATTGCCTGATAAAATGCCAGTGAAACGGAAAGCGTAAATTAAAATTCACGATTTATAATAGACTGTTAATCTCAGGATGCGTGGACTACTTCACCAATACTTAAAATAGTATGGCTTTTCATTAGGTATATATTTCTAAAGTATAGGGGAAGAAACATATACTAAATTCGAGCCCCACGTTGGGCGCCATTGATGGGTTCCCCTGGTTTAGATAGTTGAAAAGGGAGGATACACGATGTGACTTATTAAAGTCTCCTTACTTAAGTATATATATATGTATATAGCAATTTAGGCCAACAACCCTATGTATATAACCCGCAGCAAGACCTTAATGTTGTATAATAGCAGCACAGCTGTCAGTGATGCACTATCGGCATATGTCTTTACATCATCACATGTAATACAACTTGTGCAAATAGGATAAATAAAATAAATAAAAAAGAAAAAGGAAAAAAAAAACTCTGTAATTGATTAAGAGTTGAGCTAAAGCAAGGATTGAGCATATAATATTGTCAGTACAATGGTCTAAAGATGGAAACAGCTGCGACACTATTATACAATTTCATCAGATAACCCACGAGATCGTTATTAAATTGGGCAATCTATAAAACACTGAAACACAGACACTCGCGGCAATGTATGTGGCCGGTAATTTATGGGAGACTTGATTATTAGTAACATTCCCTTCAAATAGGTGATAAACATACAACATTTCATTTAAACAATTGGAATAGCACCATAAGGCAAGTTATGTATGAAATAGGTAACAGAAGAGACAAGAAAATTTCTCTAGATATTTATTTAAATATCTTAAAATTTGGGAACATGTCTAAACTGACGAGATATGCTATTTACATAGTAAAATTTAGGTAGAGGTGACCTGAAGTTACTTTATAGCCCTTTAGGGCCCATGCGAAATCTAGGTTGGCTACTACACAAAAGGGGGGGGGAACCTAGATCTCCATCTATTCTAGCGGGACAAAATATACGAACCCTAACACTCCCTTTTAAGTCACTTAAAGCCCTTTAGGGCCCATTCAGAATCTAAATAGATTAGCTTCTGTTCGAAAAATAAAAGGGGGGGCTAAGCCATAATGGCAAGGGGCTTACCTTCTCTCGAAAGCGGCGGCAAGGTCTGGTGTCACCAAGTGTCTAAGTTTCTGGGCAAAAAATTGGTCTGTAAGTCTATGTGGGAGGGAAGCCATGTATCCATTTGATTTGATTATACATACGCCTTCTGTTGGGGTATGGTTACAAAAAAAACGTGCCCCAACAGCTGTGCTGCTATTATACAACATTAAGGTCTTGCTGCGGGTTATATACATGGGGTTGTTGGCCTAAATTGCTATATATATATATACTTAAGTAAGGAAACTTTAATAAGTCACATCGTGTATCCCCCCTTTTTATCTATCCAAACCGGGATCCCAACACCCCAATAAAGGCTTTATGTACGAGCGTTATATTTAAAATATTTTTCCGGGTATTTGGCGCTCTGCCTCCAGGAACCAGTTTATAAATATCTCTCTCTATTTAAATATTCATATGTGTTTAATGTATTTCATTTAGATTGATTTTAGAAAATATAGTACAAGAAAATATTTGTAATTTTGATTATAAAAATAAATTTGGGTACACACTTACTTATTAAACTCCAAATTGTATATATTTTACACAAATAAGTAGATGGAAGATATTTATCAATTCAAAAGCAAGCATAAATGAAAATATGACTTTATAAGTTTTTAATTATCAGTAATCTCGCCTCGGAAGTTTCCTTTTATTTAAGATATCGAACCTCTGGACAAAACTAATACTAGAATATTCATAATATTGAAATTGCTGCTATATATTTGACACTGCTGTGTGAATTTCGTAAACACTTGCAACAGGCCGTTCCTGCTTCTTATCTATTAACCAAGTTAATTTGTGGTTCCGTTTTTTAATATTATTTACATTATTCCAATTATAAAACAGTTTTATAGGTGAAAACGATGGAAGATAAAAGGTAGGAATAAATGCATGTCACATTGTTGTTGACAAAATAATTTAAAATAGTTTAAAATAGTTTAAAATAGTTTAAAATTAATTTCAAAACACACCCTTAAGTATCGAAAATAAAAAGAGCTTGTTAATTTTTCTTTTGTTATTATAAAATTGTGTGATATTAAATATTTATATATATTTGATTGAAAGATATCATTTATATTATTATCCAAATTGTGCCTTATCGATATCATTTAAATTTTGACAAAGCGAAACCTTTAAAAATAATAATTTTACACATTATGCACACATTAATTCCAGAAAATTTGTTAGCGTGATTGTGAAACCTAGCTTTTAGTTTTATTATAGTACAGAATTTTTTATAGTTTAAAATCTTGGACAATATATAATTTCATGAGAGTTAATACGAACAGGATGTGTAGAGGATAAAAGACTAATCTCTAATCAGCTAGTTTATTTATTTATTAGCTCTGGTTCAAATTTATTTGAAGGAGGATTTTTTTAATAGATAAGGGCCTACCTCACCTATTGAAAGAACTATTAATGTATCTCCTGATATGACAAAGTATTAACCATTCATATGAATAACATCCTTCTGTAAATTGTATAGAATATATATGCCTTTTTGAGTAGAGAAAGGTACTTCAGCTGCTTTGCCTTATAAAGCAGATTTGTGTATAAATTGTTAACTCCTAATATAATTGTAGCCAACCTTTTAACAAGGAAATTAAAGCCCAAATTTATTTAAAATAATAAATTTATAAACCACAAAACCACCAACCCTGTATATTATTAGCCATATAAAATTTAAGTTTGCCTTTTGAACAATTGTTTGGTTAATTTCCATCATTCTCTATACAGGATGTATCAGGTAAATTGTGGATAGACACAATGGAATTTTAACTGAAATTTATTGCAAGTAAAAATAAAAAAATTGAAATGAAATTTGGCACAGTAGTAGATAAAATGATATAGTTTGGATTTATTCAAATTAGCTTCCATTTTTAGCTAAAAAAGTGTTGAGGCGAGTGTGCAAGTAAGCACAGGCCTTGGCGACAATTACCTTATCCATGGTCATCACTGTGTGAACCGCTTTCTTGACAGACTGGATGGGGTTGTGGGAAACTTTGTTGACATCTCTCTCAACAGCGCCCTATACATAGTAGTTGAGGAGGTTGCAGTCTGGAGAGTTAGGGGCCAATATCTGGATTCCAGTTACTGGGGATGTTAAGTGCCAGCCACAATTGTGTCTTTTTGGACTGGAGGCGAGTCCTTTTGGTAGACATACTTCCTTCCTGTGGCCCCAATGTCCATCCAAGGCTTCACAATGGTCCAGGACATGTCAGCATTAATCCTAAGGCCCATCTAAAAAAAATGGAGAGGCATGACATCACCTTCACTGCTAAGGACCATCATGGAGGCAGGGAATTTTGTGTGCATCATGACACACACACACACACATACACACACACCCAAACAGGTACCTTTGAGAGATATTTACAGATCCAGCAATTATTTTTGGGATTTACCTTTTAGTCCATGTCAAAGTTCTTTTCATAGGCAAAGAACCTCAGAGCACGCCACTTGTCATTTTTCGGTTGTTGCAGCCTTTCCTCTTCTGTCATCCTGCATATTCTCAATCTGCAATTGGCCTTTCCAAAGGGCATAGGGCTTGAGACATGGTTCTCCTGTATAGTTCTGACAATTGTCATAGAGCCAACGTCCATTTCCTTAGTTTTGGCCCTCATGCTCTTCCAAAGGGCTTCCATAAATATTCTCCTTGAAATTTTTGACAAATTCATCACCTCTTACCCTGTTCGATTGACATGAGTGCTTTTTCCTTGCAGTAATTTCCTCTTTGTTACTGTTGGCTTCATAAAACTTCTTGCTTCTTGACACAATAAAAAGTGGTTTTGGCAGATTAAAAAAGTTCACTATCTCTTTAGGGCTCCTTCCAGCATGCAGAGCAACATGATGGCCATTTGATTTTAGAATTCTCATTTATTTTCATCATGACACTGCACATAAAGGTACTGTTACATTTTACATGAATATGGTTACGGAATAAAAAAAGCAAATTTAATATAAAGTAGTAGTTGTCTTATGGACTGCCAAAGTTATTCCCAATTTACCTGACCCCCTGTATATAATATTTATAGATAATAACTATTAATAATAGATATTTTCAGGTTATAATTTCTATGTAAATTGATTTCAGTAAAAATAGCTTTTTCTGCTAGATAGTTTAAATTCATTGTGACATACAGTAGGATTTTTTTTTTATTTTAAAAATAATAATATACAGTACATTTATGTAATTTTCTTTTATATGTATAAAAATATTCAATATATTGGGTGCCCAAATATGACTCCTCAATTTTAATTTGCCTAAATCAAATTTTACCTATTGCTTTGTTTTGCATCATGTTTGATATGCCCTCCATTTATTAAAAATATTATTATTCATAAATAATTGAAAATTTATTTATAATTAATATTAACAGATTATGTACTATAGTATCATCCCTTTTTTAACATTGTCATTGTTTATATCTTGATTATTTATTTTTGGAGAGAGAAGACGGATGTGAAGACTTGGGATCACCAACAACGTGGAAGACAACAAATAAATAGACACAATAACTTTAAAAGGTAATTTTTTTTATTTACTTTTTATTTGCTTTAATTATGGAAACCCGCTCGGGAAACTAGTATAACAGCAAGAAAGGAGAAATCAAGGTTGATGACCTTGCAGAACTGCAACCTAGTGTAACAATTGGTGGAGATACTAGAGTTTACCTAGTTATTTTCAATTCCAACATTGAGATACCAATGTATGATGGGACTGAAGATCCTCGCCAATTGATCGAGTCTCTTGAGGAGATCAGCTTTATCTACCACTGGGCTGATTACATAATTGCCAGGTATGCCTCCATGAACATGACTAAAAGTGCCAATCCCTAACTGAATTTGCACAAATCCAGTTTTATGAGTTGGGAAAGCATAGAGAATTCCGCCTTATTCAGAATTTTTCTTTGGATAACAATATAAAGGATTTGAAAATGAAGCTTAATAGGATGTAACACTGGGATGAGCCAGCAATCAGGTTCGTGGAAGATATATTTGTGTTGTGCAATAAGGTAATTGAAAGAATAATTGAGAATAAAATACATTATTGGGGGATTTAAAAAATAATATTAATTTGCACTCTCTCTATACTTAAACTCTCCTAAAATAATCAAAGAACTTCTCGTCATTTGCAAAAAGATGGATTTATTTGAGAAGCAAAATATCGGGAACATATTGAAAAATCCAAAATTCTCAATAATAGCCCAAGCTATTCCAAACTCCAAAAACTGAAGAAAGCTCCAGCAGTAACTAGACACTCCCAGAAAACTTATAAGCCCTATATATATAACACTGCCCCTAAACGACCATCCAATCCAGAGACAAGCTACATTTCGAAACAGAACTATCAAACGAAAGTCTATAATAAGAGCCTAGATGTAAATAAAGGTAAGATGGATATTGGAAGACCAATTTGTTTCAAGTGCAGCAGTCCAAGACACAATGCGTGCTACTGTAGAGTCAAGTTTGTAAGAATAGTAGAAGACCCCATATTTATGCCAGAGAATGAAAAATATTCACACTCTGTTGGAAGGACAAGTGTGTGGTCCATTTTGCATCTTTATTTCACACAGCTTCAACATTGCTAGTCACCAGGATAACTAGATGTGGTTCAGAAAATATTCACTGCCATTATAGACTACACAATCAAATATGGGATGTATGAATGTTGCTGACCACACTATTGTACAACATGCAGCTTTCTCAGCAGCTTACAGTCTGTACCCCCAGCTATGTACCCTTTTGAGAGAATCAGGATTGGCTTCATTGATCCCTTGCCATCTATGAGAAATAGAAAAAAATTGATAATTGTGCTGATGTGTACTATTACACCAGGTATGCAGAAACAAAAGCAGTCTCGAAAGAAACAGTTGATAAGGCACAATTTGGATTATAGATTATAAACACAAGGTAATAAGACCAAATACAAATAAATAAATAGTGTGTGATGTTTCAGTAACAGCGTTGTTACCATCTTCAGACAAAAGTATTGAATGTATTTTTCATTCAATACTTTTGTCTCAAGATGGTAACAAATCTGTTGCCGAAATGTCACACACTATTTATTTATTTGGATTTGGTCTTATTACCTTGTGAAAGAAACAGTTAAAAAGTTTCCAAATTTCTAATCGAAGATAATTTCCTTCGTCATGGGGCTCCACAGTTTCATATTAGCGACAAAGGTTCACAGTTTAGCAACAATTTAATGAATGTGGTAATGAAAATGTGGAAGATTAAACATTGCTTTACAGCCAGCTACCACCCCAAGACTAATGGACTAACAGAATGTGGCTTAATAGAAAATTAATTAACACGATTAGCATGTATGTGAACACCGATCAAAAGAATTGGGTCAATTTGCTTCCATTTATTACTCATGCACACAACACAGTAATCTAAGAAACTAAGAGCTACTTTCCGTTTTCTTGTTGTTTGGAAGGGAAGCCATTTAGACGATGGGGATATCTCGGTGGATGCCAGCATAAATGATTATGATGAATACATAAAAAATCACTTAGATAAAATAAGCATGACGAGTAGTTATTAACAACACAGAGAAGACCTAAGAAAAACTGAAAAAGAAATATGGCAAGAAACACAAGTAAATAAGCTATGAACCAGGAGAATTAGTGGCAGTTCAGACACCAATTAGGAAAATAGGAAAGTGAAAAACTAGTGAGAAAAAATTTGGTTCATATATAGAATATTAAAGATGTCTAGCGTCAATTATCTAATAGAACGAATAGATATTCATTGGCCAAGACCTGCTGATAGTTCACGTTTCAAGACCCAAACATTATTATAAAAGAATTGATGAGGTTATTCATGAGGATGTGACAACTTCTCGAAGGGGGAAGTGTTGCATCATGTTTAATGTGCCCTGCATATATTAAAAATATTCTCTGATATATATATATATATTCTAAATTTATTCGAAATTAACAGATTATGGAATATAGTATAATTTATTCTGTAACATTGTTTATATCTTAATTATTTATTGGAGAGAGAGGACGGATGAAGACTTGGGATCACCAACGACATGGGAGACAACAAATAAATACATTGACCTTAAAGGGAATTTACTTTTTATTTGTTTCAATCATGGTAACCTGCTTGGGAAATGTGTATAACACCAAAAAGGAGAAAATCAAGTTCGATGACCTTTCAGAAATTAGGAAAGAGAAACTTTAGGATAACACATGGAAATTTATTTTAGGCAAGAGAAAATTAAAATTAATAAAATATTAGAGGCAATGAGTCAAGTTTACAAAGTAGCAAACTATAAATATCAAAATTGATAATATGTTTATAAAATAATTAATATTTTGTCCTTTTGCTCTTTCCCTATGGGAGCTGTGACCCACATCTTGCAAATCTTGTTGCTACTGAGATGGATCTGACGCCTTCTTGTCAGTAGCCAAATATAACAAAATTAATAATCTGTTAATATATATTAAATAAATATGTTGCTACATATACTATTGTTAAGCCTTCTACATGCTTCGGACAAGCATTCTAAGGCGGGACTCATGATTAGGTGTCGCCAAGTGCCCGCAACGGTGGAGGGCCAAGGAGAAGGGCGGAGAGGCGCAGGCAGGGCGAGTGAGCACCCCGGGGAAGAAGAGGGCGAGAGCGCGGTTAAAGAGGGAACCAAGGAAGCACCAAGTACAGCGCCAGGCTCCAAGTAAGTCTGGCATATTGCAAAATTACCCTTTTTTTTTCCAATTATTTTAAAGTAAACAAAAGTACAAAGCTTAGGTAGGTAGCAGATGGGGGGAATTAAATACAAAGGGGGCGGGGAAAACGGGTAAACAGCAACAAGGGCGAAAACAGCAAGGGAAAGGGGTATGTACAGAAGGAGCAACAGAGTAAACAAAAGAGAGGTCAAAGGAAGGGATAAAAGAGGGCAAGGGATGAGAAAGAGCAAAAGAAAATTGGGGAGAGAGGGTATGTACGAGGGAAAAAAGAGTGTGGGACAAAGAGTAAAATGTAAGGTAAAAGAAAAAAGAAAAAAAGGGGGAGGGGAAAGGAGTGTGTGTAAAAGGAGAAGGCTATGTACAAGGAGAAAAAGAGAAAAAAAAAAGTTTAAAAAAACAAACTAAAAAAGTGGCAGAAGTCCACAGTACAGAGAGATGTGTTGGGTGTATTGGCATCAGTCCAAAGGTTGAAGGGTGAGTGGAAAGGAGGAGGTGAGGGTGAGTGAGGGGTGTGAGGGAGAGGTTGTGTTAAGTGGAGGTATCAGAGTCGGAACTGGATTGTGGGATGTTGGATGGGATAAACCTATTTGAGTGGGTGGCAAAATCAAGAGTGAGGGCCCAGGCTTTGCTAGAGGAGAAGAGGGTAGCGCTGAGGGAGTCAAGGTTAGGGCAGTCGAAAAATACATGTTCGATGGTTTTGGGAGCTTGGTTACAGTGAGGGCAGGTGGGATCGAAGGGGGGAGGAGTTTTCCTGTGGGGGAAAGCGGCAATGAAAGTATGGCCGGTGAGTAGACCGGTGGCGATGGCTGAGCTTGGGAGGAGGAAGTTATGAGAGGAGGAGAGTGAGCTTGGGGAAAGGCCTAATTTAAGAAAGAAGCTGGGCTTGGCAGAGATGAATTCCACATCCCAGAGGGACCAAAAATGGCGGGAGAGGAATTTGTGGTGGGTAGTTTTAGGGGCGAGGGAATATTGTGGTGGGAGAGAGGGGGCGACGGTGGCGCCTTTGGCAAGAGTGTCGGCAAGGCAGTTGCCATGATTACCGGAGTGACCTTTGATCCAGTGGAGGGTGAGGTTTCGGGAGGGGAGGAGGGAGTAGAGGAGGGTTTGGCATTGGGCAATGAGAGGGTGAGGGGAGTGGGGGGAAGAGAGGGCAGAGAGGAGAGAAAGGTTAAAGAAGATATTCCAGAGGAGGAATATTTGGCTACAATATAAAAGCTTATGGAAATTTATTTTAAGCTATTTAGGTGTCTACTTTTGTGCCTGGAAAGTAATTTTCAGGTAGCTTTGCTTTAATTTTCAAACTTAAGAAAAGCACAATTAAAGCTTTTCAAATGCTCTATAGCACCTATGAAAAACATTGCTCCTTCATTGAGAACTTGTCAAGAGTGGTTTATATGATTCAAATCCTGTAAATATTGACATCAATGATATGGAACATAGAAAGCCACCAATAGGTTTGAGGATGAGGCACTGCAAGCATTATTGAATGAAGACAATGCTCAATCATAAGAACAGATAGCTGTTTCTCTCAACTTCATTTACAGGCTATTTTTATCATATAAATGTTATAATATTAAAAATGTTTAAAATGAAAATTTGTGTTGTCACAGAAATCAAGATATACAAACTGATTCCTTTCCTTTTAACAATAGAAAACCAAATGGTAAGATCTCTTTGCGATTTTTAAAAATAATTTCACGAAGAGGTCTTATGAAAATTAAAATTAGACCACATCTTCATAACCACTTTTAGGAAATGACACATGACTGATAAGAATGCTGCTACTGAAGCTTACTGTATTAGATAAAGTCACTATACACTAATTTGAATTTTCAATTGATTCAAATTCAATAAGGTACAATTCGGATTATAGATTAGAAACATAAAGTAGTAAGACCAAATAGAAAAAAATAAATAGTGCGAGACATTTCGGTAAAATTGTGGCTCCCGAAACATCACACTATTTATTTGGATTTGTTTTATTACCTTCAATTGATTCAAATTGTTTATCTATATATATATTTTTTTTAAATTCAACTAATAAATATAATAGGGATCTCTAAACTTATAAATTTTAGAAAAGAATTTTATGTAAAATGATGCAAATAACTGGTTCATGAAAAATTAGTCTTTTAACCCTTTCAGTGCTAATAACGTGATTTAGCATAAATACTCTACAGACTGAATATTTTTTGAAAAAATCAATTTTCTCATTTTTCAAAAATAATTATATAAAATAATTCTAAGTAATATAAAGTATCAGAAAAAATCTTATATAAGCTTAAAAATAAGATATATAATATTTATCGCTATATATAGAACATAAATAGATATATGATATATGACATAATAAAAATATGATTTTTATTATTCATTAATATAATTAAAATTTTATAATCAGAACCATAATATTTATTAATATTGTTTTCATAATATAACTAAAATTATAATTTAAATAATCAAAGAATTAAACACAGAGTTAATTTTTTAAAAATGTAAAGAAATCCTTAACAAAAGGAATGCAACCAAATAGTTTTTTTTTTTTCATTTTAATTAATAAATTTTTATTATTTGAATATTCACATCTTGAGATGCCTTATTTCAATATGATAAAAATACATTTATGTAATGGTAAACCCCATGTTTGATATTTCTGTACCAAAAACAGGTACCATTTAAAATGAGTGGAAGCTATCAGAGATGCGAATTGTATATTTGTGTGTACTGTACAAGATGGTGTTAGATCCCGAGGAGCTGCTTGGTTTTGCTGGTTTCCTCCTGTAGGGACTTGCTGGCATATCGGTTAAGAATCTCCTGTTTCTTTCTCTCCACGATGGCTTCTTCAATCTCCTTCTGTGAGGGGACAGGAACGTGAGCGATGAACCTCAGCTTGCCCCCGGCTTCCTCCACCTCACTCACATGGATCTCTTCCATTGGTTCAGAGCCCTGCTGCAACTCAGTGGCCTGCCCATCCTGCCTCTCCTCCCAAGCCAGCACAGCTTTCTCTATTGCCTTCTGCTCCTCTTCCATGTCTAGAGGCACAAGGATGCCGTCGTCGTCATCCCTGTACCCATAGTAGTCTGCATCAATGTCTTTCATCAGTTCTGCTCGGGTCTTCCTCTGGGGAGCTGGAGGTTCTTGTTCAAAGAGTTCCCTCACTCCAGGCAGATCTTTGGCAGCTCCAAAGTATTTGTAGCCTTTGTTCCCTGGGACCTCCCTGCCCTCATGGTCCAACATCTTTGGTCCCACTTGAGAGTAGTCCTGCCCACCAAGTTCTTTAACTCGGACTTCCCAGTGCCCTTTTTCTCTGAGTAACTTGTTGATTTCATCGTTGAGATCTCGGATCCGGAACTCTCCAAGTCCAGCATTCTGTATTTGGGCCACTTTCTTGGCAATCTCCCGGATGACCTGCATGCGGAACTTCTCAGCTTTGCGTAGGTTGTGGCAGTGGGAGGCGAAATGGGGCCTCTGCTCCTGCACCCCCTTGCCTTGTTCCTGGAGCTGGTGGGCCCTCCACCTGGCTAGTGTGGTCATGGCTTTTTCTGCATTCCGAGCCATTTTTGAAAGACTTAGTTAGAAAATTCTAGATTTTATAAAAAGTATACGATTAGATTATTTAATTTAATATTTTAAAAGTCTTATTTTGCCTTAGTATTTTCATTTAATAAAACAAACTTAAATTGATATTTAAATTGAAACTATTGTATCAAAACATAGACAAATGATTTTATTATCTATATATAAACAAAAAAAAAAAACTATTTGGTTGCATTCCTTTTGTTAAGGATTTCTTTACATTTTAAAAAAATTAACTCTGTGTTTAATTCTTTGATTATTTAAATTATAATTTTAGTTATATTATGAAAACAATATTAATAAATATTATGGTTCTGATTATAAAATTTTAATTATATTAATGAATAATAAAAATCATATTTTTATTATGTCATATATAATATTTATAGTAGTAGATAATACATTCATATAAAGACCAAATATATTTTTAAAATATGTTAAAAGTAAAATAAACATACTTGTATTGATCTGTGCTCTCTCTCTTTAAATTAAAAGTTTTAGAAGTGTTTAAAAATTCTTTATTGTGTGGAAAGTTTCGAAACAAGGCACCACACACAGAGCAACATCACAGTCTTTGCACATGTAGCGTGATTCTTTCCTCTTTTTGTTTGCTCCACAAACACAGCAATATCTTGTAGGATTTTTTTTCTTCTCAGTAGGGGGAACTAAAGATGGAAAGTGCCTCTCAATAAGCCTAAGGGGTCTGTCTTCAGATGTAGAAGGTCTGCCCCTATGAACTTGAACTCTAGCTTCATGGTACTTCTCAATAATCTGGCCAATGAGATTGATGTGGAATTCGGCAAGAGATGGACGTTTGCCTGTATTTACTAAATACAAAGAATATGCATTTACGATGTACTAGAGCGCCATCTGTTATCAAATTATAAAACTATTTTAGAGGCGTAATATTCTTTTTTAAAATAAAACAATTTCTACTGTCCTTACTGCGATGGAAACAGGCCCTCCCTTTAATTTTTCCATCGCAGTAAGGACAGTAGAAATTGTTTTATTTTAAAAAAGAATATTACGCCTCTAAAATAGTTTTATAATTTAATATGCATTTAGTAAAGATGTATCAATGAAGTGAAAAAAGAGCTTTTTGTACCACATGAGAGATTTTCTAAGACAGCCAATGCTGCTAAGTAGCATATCCGTCTGATCGACAGTGCCCATTTTCTGGTTATAGTCAATAACAGCTGAAGGTTTTTGAATTGGCAGATTAGTGACTTTATCTCTTTTGTTTGTATTAGCTAATTCATTTTTATGCATTGTGGACAGCATGAAAACTTCTCTTTTATCTTTATATTTTAGTGCAAGTAGGTTTTGTGTGTGTTTGGCTTCTGTTTCCCCTATTTTCAATTTTTTCCCAAATCTTGGCATTTCTTTTCTGTTTTTTTCTGACTGTGCCACAAGCATTAGTTTGACGTTGATGAAGAAAATTGAAAAGAGTTGGGCTAGAATACCAATTATCCACCCATAAGGAATGCCCTTTGTTCATATATGGTTGTAACAAAGTTGTAATAACTGACGATGATACTCCCATATCTGAATCTTTGATTTCTGTTCCTTTTCCAACATACACAATAAAATCTAAAATATATTTTGTTTCCACATCACATAAAACAAATAGCTTTATTACAAACCTTTTCCTTTTGCTTGGAATATATTGTTTGAATCCAAGTCTTCCTTTGAACAGAACAAGACTCTCATCAATACAAACATCTTGAAAAGGTTTGAAAGCATTTTTATAAGCACTTTTCATGTGGTCAACTACAGGCTTTAGTTTGTGGAGTTTATCACCTGGAATTTGGGTCTTATTATCGTTGAAATGCAACACTGAAAGAATCAAAAAGAATCTATCTCTTGACATAAGTTTAGAAAAAATTGGGGAAAAGTGAAGTTGATTGGTACTCCAGTATTCTTTCAATGATACTTTTTTATTTCTTGTCATAAGGAAGCATATTGCTAGGAAAACAAATAGTTCATGATAATTAGTGTCCACCCATCTATTCATTCTAGAAAACTTCGAAAATTCTATTGTGTCTATAAGGTATTTTGCATATTTATTTGTCTCGACAGCAATCATTTCAAGGAAATTTATATTGATAAAAATTTCAAAAAAATCAAGTGCTTTTCAAGCCTACATGTATCTACCTGTAGTCCACTATTTGATCGGTCAAATGAAAAAATGATCGGATCATAATTTGAGTTATCAGACCAAATATAGTCTGACCGAGGTGTTTTCAATGGTGGGGGTATCTCTTCATCTTCACCACTTGACTCTTCATAGTCGTACACAATAGTGCAATCAGAATCAGTATCCTCTAATTCTGATTCAGGATTTGTTGCATAATGCAAGAAATCATCTTTTACAGAAGCCATTCTAAAAAAAAAAAGATAAATATATTTATGCAAGAACGTATAAACAAATTTTATATTACCTTTATGAGCTGTAAAAATCGAGCCACAGGAATAATAAAAAAATAATAATTATTTATATGTGATAAAATCAAAGATAAGATCAAAAAACTTGCCCACAAAATTAAATCCAAAAGACAAAAACCTCTCGCAATCAGTATCTTTTATTATTACAAATAACGGACGCTAGCTTTCGAACAATTAGTTCTTCAACGGGCGTTTTTACAAAACGAAATCAGATTCTTATTAATATATATAGAGGTAATAGAAAAAATATATACAAATATTCGCTCAAAGATATGCTAAAAAGGTAAATTAGAGAATTGAAAAATAATCAGATATGCAAAAACTTCTTTAAAACTAATTTAAGTTTAAAACTAAGTGGGGAAGGGGGGGGGGGGGGGGGGGAACTAGCAGAATTCGTTTTTCAAATTATTTTAAAAAAGACAGCGGAACTGTTCTGGGACATCTATTCTTCTGTTTATGCTGTCTTTACAACCAGAAACCAAGGATTCCAAAATTAATCTTTCTCCTTTGTATCTGATGTTGTTGTAATGGCAGATGGGGTTATCCAGATCAAAACTATGTCCTGTGTTTAACGTGTGTTGGTACAGAAGGGATCTGGGGTCTTTTGAGCTGATATTGTATTTGTGTTCTTTGATTCGGTTTTCGATTTTTCTGCCTGTTTCTCCTACATAAACGGATCATTACCCCAGGAACCCCAGGATCAGGAACCCCATTACCAAACCAGGAGTTAAACATGATGTTCAACATAAAAGCAACGCGATCTATTCGGTTGCCTGCAATGATTGTGAATCCGTTTATGTAGGAGAAACAGGCAGAAAAATCGAAAACCGAATCAAAGAACACAAATACAATATCAGCTCAAAAGACCCCAGATCCCTTCTGTACCAACACACGTTAAACACAGGACATAGTTTTGATCTGGATAACCCCATCTGCCATTACAACAACATCAGATACAAAGGAGAAAGATTAATTTTGGAATCCTTGGTTTCTGGTTGTAAAGACAGCATAAA
Source organism: Cordylochernes scorpioides (assembly GCA_030710605.1). Taxonomy (NCBI): domain Eukaryota; kingdom Metazoa; phylum Arthropoda; class Arachnida; order Pseudoscorpiones; family Chernetidae; genus Cordylochernes; species Cordylochernes scorpioides. Next base: position 15,189,040 of record CP092886.1, read on the forward strand.
CAGAAGAATAGATGTCCCAGAACAGTTCCGCTGTCTTTTTTAAAATAATTTGAAAAACGAATTCTGCTAGTTCCCCCCCCCCCCCCCCCCTTCCCCACTTAGTTTTAAACTTAAATTAGTTTTAAAGAAGTTTTTGCATATCTGATTATTTTTCAATTCTCTAATTTACCTTTTTAGCATATCTTTGAGCGAATATTTGTATATATTTTTTCTATTACCTCTATATATATTAATAAGAATCTGATTTCGTTTTGTAAAAACGCCCGTTGAAGAACTAATTGTTCGAAAGCTAGCGTCCGTTATTTGTAATAATAAAAGATACTGATTGCGAGAGGTTTTTGTCTTTTGGATTTAAAATCAAAGATGGAAAGAAGGCATGCAAACAAGTACTAAGTCAAACAAAGATTACACAAGATCCAAGCGCGGTAGAGGTGAATAAACTGTGACGTAATTCACCCAAGGTCAGCCACTATCAAATAACACAGCTCGAATATATCCTGCATTAGCACATCGCGAGAGAAATGCGAGCGCGAGTATACTCGTGTATAGCATTTCCGGCACGGTATTTTTAGCTCGAGTATACTCGAGTTTAGCACTTAAAGGGTTAATGAAAAATATTTGGACATTTTTGGTGCTATTTGAAAGCAGTGAACTAACAAACAAACAAAAAGCCTTTATTTAGGGCATTCCGCCCCATATAGGATTCGCCGTATTTACACATCAACAAGAGGAGAGGGTAGAGGAAACATTTACAACAAAATAAAGTTTGTCTCACATTCAGTTACCTATTTACAGATAGGTCATCCTCCCGTATCCTTTGCCCTGCATTCTTTCTCATGCGCCCAGCTTCTGTGCAGAACTTAAAGTGTCTAACAATCAGTAATTCATCATCCAGAGCTGAAGAGAGAAGTTGACATATGCGATGGTATCTAAATTGACCAAAGTTAGGGCTTGGGAAAATTTCAGTACGTTTTTCTATTAAGAGAGGGCATTGGAAGAAATAGTGAACCAAATTATCATCCATGAGATCCTTACAAAGTAAACAGTTCCAGCCATTTTCTTTCCAGAAGTCTTTTCTTTCTTCCCTGAAAAATTGCCATTCAACTGTCGAAATTTCAAATTTTAAAATGGTCGAACTATCGGAACTGTCGTATTATCGATAGTGTCGAATTACGGTTTGTTATTTGATAGGCCGGAGGTCGGGACATCAGAATATAGTCTAATTAAGGTAGAGTGTCGAATTTGCGTGTGTCGAATTAACGAGGTTATACTGTATTTTGGTTTAACTTTAGGCAGTTCTCTTTTAAGTACTTTTAAAGTAAGTTAATCTTCAGTTGCAAATTTATTTTCGATTCTCCTAGAATCACTATGTCGTCTGCATACAGTAAAAGGTGTATAGTTCCATAATTCTCAAGATTTATGCCTGGCAATTCTGATTCATCGAACAGGGGTACCAGATGGTTTAGGAAGAGAATGAATAAATAAGGTGACAACGGCTCCTCCTGCAATACTCCCGCTTGTATTTTGACAGCCTCCGTGAAAGTACCCCGCCATCTGACTGTTGCCATCATTTGGGTATAATAGTTCTTAATTAGTTTAATAAATCGACAGCTCAGACCATTTAATGCCAATTTTTTCCAAAGTAGATGGTGCGGCACAGTATCAAAGGCCTTCCTTAGTTCAATGAAGAAGGCATATAACTTTCCCCTTCTACGGCTAAGGGTCATTTGAATTAATGATACGAGCGTGAAAATGTTGTCCTGACAAGAGTAGCCTTTTCTAAAACCAGCCTGATTTTCTGCCAAAATTGACTTTCTCTCCATCCAATCATTGAATCTTGTCTTCAAGATAGATGTAAATAATTTCGATAGGTTAGAAATCAGGGATATTCCTCTGTAATTCAACGGGTTGTCCAGATCTCCATTTTTAAATATTAGGTGGATTATCGTTTTTGTCCATTGTTGAGGAACTTGGGATGTCCCTAAGTTTTTATTGAATAAGTTCCTGAGATAAATTGTATGTTCTTCTAATAAATATTTAATCGCTTCGTTGGGAATTTCATCAAGTCCTGTAGCCTTATTTTTACCCAATTTGGAAATTTCCGTGGTGACCTCAGTTAGAGATATTTCACAATCTAATTCGGGGTCAATGTCCAATATCTCAAGTGGTAGCTGTACAACTTTTGCTGGATTTGAACAAAGTAACTCCCGATAGAAGACCTGCCAGTCTGCAATAGAAATTTCACCTTGTAGGTTATTCCTATATTTAAGTGAATTAATAGTCTTCCCAGTCTTCTGGGAAGAATCTTTTACATTACTGAGGATAACTTGAATTTTGTCAGTATATTCCCTTTTTTTGAGATTTAGGATAGCTGAATATTTCTTCTTACTCGACAAGTATGCAATTTTATCTGCCGAGATATCATGTTTTACTTATAATTTAAGATATTGTTTCATTTCCTTTTAACCAAATAACAGTCTTTGTCAAACCATGGTTTAGATTTTATATTTTTTGTTTTTGCCTCCATCCGCGTCCCCGAGAGTAACATTGCTGTATGAATTAAACCAGTAAAATCATCAGCCTGGATATCAATTGTGGAGTCAGCTGGATGTTCGGGAGTCAATTCTTTTAAAGTTTCTATATATGTTGGGATTTTATCTACTGACCAGGAAAATTTAATCTTAGCACTAGGCTCCATGTAACAATTTTCAGTTTTATTATTTGGGCCGATAAACTTTAATATTATTGGTAAGTGATCCGAATATGGCATACAACCAATTTCAAAATCTGCTATGTGTTCAAGCACCGCAGGTGAGACAATCTCCAGATCTATCACAGAAGAGCCTCTTCCGGAGATGAATGTAAATTTACTTTTATCATTAATGGATCTACCATTTATTATGGTTAAATAATTTTTGTCAAGAAAGTCAATAAGTATTTCCGCTTTGGCAGATTTTGTTAGATCACAGGAATTCCGGGTAGTTGAAATAAGGTTTGAAGTATCTATCAAATTATGGTAACCCCCCAGATTGCCAATACGGACATTCAGGTCGCCGACCAGTATTATTTCAAGCCCGTTATATATCTTATTTTCCATCAAAGGAAATAGTCGTTCAAGGTTTGTAGCATGTGTATCGTTTGGGGGTAGATATACGAATATTACACAGAACGCTGGTGAGTCATTGTCTAAATTTGGATTGAATGTGTGACTGCAATCCAAGAGGTTTCAAATTCAACATTGTCAATTTGGGGCTGTAGTTTTTTATTTATGCCAAGAATTACACCTCCAGAGCTTCTCCCTTTATCTGTTGACTTTACAGCAGGTGATTGATACATTCCGAAGTTCGCCAGGTTCAAGTCGATATTGAAGTGGCACCAAGTTTCTGTAAGCACGAACATCTCAAATTGTATCAAATATTCAAACAGTGGGAAGAGAAAATTTATCCTAAAAAAGCCGTTTATATTCCAATACATGAATCGTTCGTTTTGCCTATGTCAACCATTGGTTTTATTTTTTCGGCCTTAATTTCATTATGTTTCAGATTTGTGCCCTTAAGTTGACTTTCTTTAATGGTATGAGTCTTGCTATGTAAAATATGAGGAGTTCCTATGAGTTGAGTTTTGTTTCTAGATTGTGCATCTTCATTTGTATGTATTTTATTACCTGAATATTTACATCTATTTACGGAGATCCGCGGGTGTGCCTCTAGCTATATTGGTTCTCCTTTGGCATTCACCACCTGTCCCTCCACTACCATGTAGTTGGTGCCGTTTAGGAGAAGTTTATTATCCCTCAACTTCGATCTTATGCCTTTCTTGTAAAGTTCCTTTCTCTTTTCTATTAAAAATTTTCTCTGCTCTCTAATATGGAGACTGTAATTCCTGCTCATAAAAATATTGAGTATTTGAAGTTTGGATGAGTTCTTTAGGAGACTTATTCTGGACTCGTGATCAGGAACTTCAATCAGAATAGGCGCCTTTGGTCCCCTGCCCAGGCGATGACATTTGGCAATTACCACATCATCAGTAATCTGCATATCTTCCGCCATTAACTTCTTGACCTTTTGTAGCAGCAATTCCCGACTGTCAGTCTCTGCTGATTCGATGCCATATATTATTAAATTGTTTTCTCGGGCTCGTCTCTCCAAAGCCTCCACGCTTTCTTCCAGTTTCCTTATTTTTAGGGTATTGTGAGAAATTGACCTCGTGTTAGTCGCCAGTGCATCTGTGCACGAAGCTATAGATGTTTCTATTCCAGTCATTCTTCGATCCATATCCTCCATCTTCTGCTCAATATTAAGCAATCTTGCATCCATTTTCTCTCCCTATCTATTCACTTCAGCTGAAAGGTTAATTATCAGTAGCTTTAAATCGTTTATCGGTGCCTGGTCCGGAGTTGAGTGAGGCATATTTGTCAATGTGGCCTGTCTTTTCGGCCCTGGATTTAGTTCTACACATCCAATTATCAGTAAGGCCGTGATCACTTTCAGCCAGTAAGCCATCGAACAGTCTATCAAAGTTACACCAGTTCTATCCCTGTAATATTTCATCTTATTGAGTTTAGTCTTAAAATCGTCAAATTTTACCATAAGCTCTTTTGGCTTTGTTATGCAAATCACCATGTATCAAACAATCATCAAATATGCAAATTTTGCAATTATTCTCATTTTGTTTCACCGTTAACTTTATTTTACTTTTCTCAATATGATATATATAGTATTATTTAGAATATCGAATTTAAAAGATCAAAAAGCAGTAAACTAATTAACTAAAAAAATAACTAATTTGAATCTGTGTAGAGAAGACAGATAATTTGATGCATTTTTCAAGGGAGTGGTGCCTTCTTTTAACACATGCACTCAATGTTTTAAATTCAAAAATTTTCAAAGTCTGTGAAACTATCTTTTTCTGGAATTCTTTATTTGAAAGAATTTTTATTATATATAAATTATACATTATCTTCATGCCACTATGCATAGCTTGATTTAGAAAACTACATTCTGGATAATATTTTAAGAATGATTGCACCTCTTTTAATTTTTGGTTTCAGAAAATATTTAACTGCCTCGATATTCCGATCTGATGGCTTTACTCCATGTTGGCTTGTTGTGTGGCCCAGTTTTTCAATATCTTTATTTTTTCACAAGTAATTTTAAGTTAGATTCACAGAAACATTTGAAAGTTGTCTCACTCCAGTCTCGAGAGAGAAAAAGATGATTTAAAAATCATGGCTTAATATAATGACATCATCTAAATAACATAGGCATATTTTCTATTTCTGACTTTTGAGAATACTACCAGTATTTTTTATAATGTTGTGTGCAGTATCTGGAATGAATCTAATTTCTTACAAGTATTCAGCAGTGCCTCAATTAAATCAGGGGGAATAAAATAGCGTGCTGTGAATATCCTTTTTTACCCACCTACTACAATGTTAATTTTTTCCTTCCCTTCCATTTTGGTTCAAACTTATTGAACAATAGAATTCCTTCTCCATATCTAATCGCAAGCTCATTCCAATTTTGCATTCCAGAAAATCTTCAATTAGACATTCTTTTAACAATTCTTATTTATTTAAATTAGGCTTGTACAAGTCATACCACGTTTCGGCCATACCTACAAAGTTCATAGCAGCATATATGATGATATAATATGCCCATTTGTATTTGAATCTCATTTCTTCTACGGATTCAATCTCTGGGATCTCTATATATTCCATCATACTTTCAGATGGTTATATGCCCAATTGAAATTAAAGAATCAGATCCAACATCTAAACCAGATGATGCACCATCCTGGGAACTTGGCTTTATGTCCACATTCGATTGGTCCATATCAAGATTATAAGTGAGACCAGAATGAATATTCATTAGATAAAATAGATATATGTCAATGAAGAAAGTATTTATATATATATACAAATTTTACTAGATGTCAAAACTGAGATATAAACCTAATATTCACAAATAAAGAACCGAGATAAAGTCACCTGATTGGTGATGATTCATTGTGTAGGTCCCACAGAGTAGTGTGACAATATTCTAATATAAATGTTGAAAATATAAAAATTCTACCTAAAAAAACTGTTACAAAATTCTTGTTTTTCCTTGTGCAGAGTCTGATCATAAATCTGAAGGCAATCCTTCAGAATCCAATCCTGAAGCTAAGCACTCTAATTTTTTATTTCAAACTCCATTTAATAAGTATTTGTATGGACCTAAATATGCTACTTTAATATTAATATATGCATAAATGGATTAAGTGTATCTACAATTTTTCTTTAATTATCAGTATACACAATAGTAATAAAGTTATTTTTCATTTAATAAATCCTTTTTTTCCCAAATATTTTCAAAATCCTGAGTTATCCAAGGTCAGGTGATGGAAGGTTTATTAATATATAATTAGTTTTATATATATATATGATATATAAACTATTATATTTTCATTCTCATTATTTTAACATTCACATAAAATTGCATATAAATTAACTTTAGGGTTTAATACAAGTCCTAAGGCCAATTGCATATCTGAAAGATGGATTTATTATTCCCAGAACAAAATATCAAGAACTATTATTCAGTTAAATTTATACTATATAAAAAGTGCAATGTAGCATAACCATTTCTAAATAATTATAAATTTATAAACAGTATATTAACTAAGAGCTAGAGAAGTCTTTGATTATCGAATGCACACATGCTATGGTTTATGATAAAACACAGTGGTTATGGGACCAGGTTAGCAATTGTTTTTACTACTAGTACTCCATGAAACAGTTAGAAAGCAATTAAATTTTGCACCAATAAAGTGCTAGAGTCCTTCTTGCTAGCCCTAATTGGTGGGGTTACAATAAGTGCTAGTTGGGGGAAATATTAAAAGATTAAATATTTTTTAAAATTAAAACTCCTGAATAGGGATAATGATCCTGACACTTTGTTATAAAAATTGATGTTATTCACCATAATTTCACTATAACTATAACATTTTTTCTGATTTTTTTGGATATTATTTATAGAATTATTGATTATTTACTTGATACATGAATATGTTTGTTATATTGCAGTTGTGGTAAAATTAATAAAAGCAATTTAGATCATCATTGCTTTAATTTAGCTTATGAAATACTAGCGGATGTGTACCCGGCTTCGCCCGGGTTTTATCCGAGTGAAAGTTTGCCTAATGAATATTAATGATAATTATATTCGGGAACACACAGAATATTATGATAATAATGATAATATAATTCGTTACGTCATATATTTATATAATATATGAAAATTATTTTTCGAGCAAAGATTTTTAAAAAGATAAACATAAATAAAAATATCTAGAGATATACTACATGATCTTAGCCAAAAGGCCGAGAAATGATATTTTATATATAGAGATGACCTGGCTTCGTGTGTCTTCTGCTCGAGTGAATGTTTCGCTTGTAGAATTTTGTTCCTGCCTACTATTAATCATTATCTGGCTTCGCCCGTGGTCTGCTTTAGTGAATATTCCCCAAGAGAATTTTTTAATGCAATCAAGCATGATACGGCAATATTGTCATCATCATTTCTGACTAAAAAAATATTGTTGCTCAGTACTTGGTTAAATATAATTTTTCTTGGTTAAAGTGCGACAAAAAAACTCTTCCAGATTTAACTCTGTCCTGTTCAAATTTCAGCGAGATTAGTTACATATTGAGGGCATGCATAGCCGACAAACATATATATATATATATGTTCCCGGCTTCGCCCGATTTTTACCCGAGTAAAAGTTTGCTTAACAAACATTTGTTAAAACGATTCCAGCAAACATCCAATCCCTACTGAATCTATACTTGTCTACACTCTCGATAATTTTTTCCCGGTGTCTTGAAAAATACTCGATAAGTTGAAAAAAATAAGTATTAATTGGTCCACTCGGTAATTTGAAGTTGAAGGAATAGTATCTTGCCACAAACGAAGATTTGTAAATAACTGTATTTGGCGAATGTACCCGGCTTCGTACAGTTTTTATCCGAGTAAAAGTTTGCCTAACGAACATTTGTTAAAACAATTCTAGAAAACATCCAATCCACCTATATATTGATTTATAAACGTATATAAATATAAATATTGTTATATGCGTTTAAATATATTTTTGAAACATATTTAAAAAAAAAATTATTATATTTCAAAAAGGATATTGTCACTTTTGTGAATTTGATAATTAATTATTTCTTTTTTCTCAATGAATTATATATATTAATTTAAAATTTCATTTTTGTTATCATCATCACATCCAATGTTATTTTTTTATATAAACAAACGATAATAATCAACAACAATTAGGGGCTCAAAAATCATTTATTATGGTTAGCAGCTCCGTAAATAAAGATATTTTCACAACAACAATTAAAGTTGCATCATCATTTTTATAAAACAACAGCAAATTAAATTAACAATGTAAAAATATATTTTAACATTACATTTTAACATTTAACACAAAAACTTTACAATTTTTTCTTTAAATATATATTAATATTGAAATGCCAAGTATTTTTACGTCATTGAAATATTATATTACTAAATTCTCAAATTAAATTTATTATACTTGGAAAACATTTTTAGCATTGTTACAATTTATAAATATAATTTCACCAGACGCCGCTAGAGGCTGCTTGCGAGTGAAAGTAGAAAATTTGCAAATGAAATTGCAAAGAATATTTATTTCAAATCAAATTCAAACCAGAAATCTTCCCAGTAGTATAGTAAATAACTTCCTAAAGTTTCACGGAGATTGGATAATCTTACCTTTTAAAAACCTTCATCTTGTGAACAAACTAACATTCATCGTGTAAACAAACCACATGTTAATTATTAACCAATCAAATTCATTTATCGTCGCGACCAGTGCTGCGCCCAAGCGGTAAAAGGCTGGAACTAACGCTTTTTGGTTTTTTATTTAAAAAAAAAAGCACATTAACTTTTTTAGTTTTTTGAATACCCTATATGTTAAACAAAATCTTCAGCTACCTACATGCGAAATTCCATAATGATTGAGTCAGCAGATTTTGCGTGAAGCGATAACAAACATCGATTTCGCATTTCATTTTTATAGATATAAGGATTTAAAACATAAATTGAGAAAAGTATTGCCTGATTTAAGGCTTAAGAATAAAGAAAACAAAAGGCTTATTTACATATCTACAGAAAGATCTGAGCCCGCCAATGGAAAACAACAACAATGGATGTATATAGGGAAAGCTACGACCTCTGGTGGTAGAATTAACAGAGTAATTTGTTCTAGGATTTATAATTTAAAAATGAAATATAATTTTTATATAACATATATATACATATTTATATTGAATTTTAATATTGATAACATCTATTTCTGTTGTGAATACATTCATTTTATTTTAATTTCAAAGCCAAAAAAAGTACCAATCTTAAAAACTGCTTAGCGCAAATATTCAACATAAAATAATGTTTTTTATTAGAAAGAAATATTATTAGATAGAAAATTGTAAAACATTATTAAATACATAATTTAATTTTTAAAAGAGTATCTCGTCTCTAAAAAATATTTTAAAACACTCACCAAATACCTAAATTTCAAGAGGTATTGAATATGTTTTATTTTTATAGGTGCTGCAGCAGAATTGGGAAATGCTAATAATACAGGTATGTATATACATATTTTTAATTTAATTTTCACTAAAAAATATATTAAAATTGGCTTCTATCATTTGGAAATTATGAAAAATTGTACAAAAATGAATTCGCAAGAGATCACACGGTAACATTTGGTTGAAGGCATCCTAGTAGATCCCTAGAATCCCATATATGCAAACAAAGATTAACCTACTTCAGACATAATAAGAGCTAATGTATTAGAAAAGATGTCAAGAAAAATTGATAGAAGACAAAGAGAGAGACCTGAAATGAGCTGACTGGAACAGGTCAAGAAAGCTACTGGAAAGTCACTAGTAATGCTTTAAGTGATAGTCACTGACAAATCAAATATGAGAAAATTTGCTCATATAGTCAACAAAAGTCAACTCGACTGGACATTAACAAGATCAAATCTAAATAAATAAATTATTTCGTTTTTCAGTAACGATATTGTTCCAGAAATGTCAAATATAATTTACTTATTTAGACTACCTTGTGATTCTTATCTATAATCAGAATTGTACATCATATAACCTTTTGTTTGCTCAGGAGCAATAACAAAATCAAATAAAACAAGCTCAAAAAGTAAGTATACAAAAATATAGTAAAATATATATATAGTAAAAAATGAATTTTTTTTATATAATTTATTTAAAACTAGTGCAAACTTTTATAAACCCAAAGGATTAAATGTATGATATATGTGAATTAAACACGGCAAAGCTTGACTAGAGGATACTAATTCTTTTTCATCCCAATGCCATTTAGGCAACATTATGGAGGAGTCTTTGCATTCAGAACAAATATTTTGTAGAGGTTGTTGTAAAGTTAGACATCTTTGTTCCAATATATCAGAGGCAGGTTATTATGACATTTTATGAGTTGAAACGACCATCTCCAAATACAGTAAAACTCTGTTTTAATGAATTCAAAGGGCACTAAAAAATCCAAATTCATTAGCCTGAAATCCTTTAATATAAGGGTGTGTTTTGCTAAACATTACTATATATCAGTTGATATCACTATTTAAAAACACAATTTATGGCTGAAACTTTTACAAATATTTTGTAATTTAAGGTATGTTAATAATGAAATTTATATCCAATATTTTTTGGTAACAGCATTGGTACCATCAATAGTAAAAGTTTCAAATTTAAAAAAAAATGAATATAAATAAATGACTTATTTGGATTGTATTCTTACCTTTATATAATATCTTGCATAGCTACTTAATACCAATATACTGATTCTTTGGGATTTCAAATCTCAAGTCTATTTACACACTAACAATAATGACTTTACTCAAAGTATCTTCATAAATGCCAATAACCTTACAATTGTATCACAATGTCCTTACATACAATTCATAGTTTCCATTTCTATAGCTAAGTATTCTCATGCACATTTCCTCTGGTGAGTTGTTGGGTTCATCGAGACAGATGAAATCAGCAGCAATATTTAGAACAAGGCCTGCCTTTTTGTCATTTTTTCACCTGAACCTTTTTATTTATTCTTTTTTATATACCTTCTATATTTTGTATATTCTAAGATTTTATATATATTAGGTCTTTTTATATTATATATAAAAAATAATGCATATATTTCTCTTATGTGCATGTGCAGACAAATTTTCTCCACAAAACAAAGGTTTCAACAAACACTCACCAGTTTCTACCATTTCAGAACCATCAAGTTCTTTTACTCTTAACCTTAACCACTGTAACCAAATTAATTTTCACTTCAATCAAGCTGAAGCAAAGCCAAAATCGCAAAAAAATAAAGAAAGCAATTGTCATAAAAAACAAACTAACATCCCTATTAAAATATTGGGTAAGTCAATATATGCTCATTAAATATATTTATATATTCCTTGTATGTGGGCCTAGGTGAGAAAATATTTGAGTGAATTTTCCCATTAAACTATTTTTAACATATGTTAAAAGGCAATAAGACCAAATGCAAATAGATAGTGTCTAATGCTTCGGTAATAGCATTGTTACCATCATCAGACAAAAACCTGAATGTGTGACATTTCAGTAACAGCTTTGTCACCGATATGTTACAGATTCAGTCTTTTCTCTGATGATGGTTGCAACTGTTATCAAACAGCCACACATATTTATTTATTTGGATTTGGTCTTATTACCTTTTATTTCTAATCAATAATCCTAAATGTACCTTATCAACTAATGTTTTTTTAATATACAGAATTTTTATAAAATATAAAGATATTATTTCATAAAGTGTGTATCATTTAATTTCACACCACAAAAAAATTGCATCATCTATAAACACTAGTTAATTTTCTGAAAATTTGCATACTTAACACAAACTTCAAAGCATTTAAGGTAATAAGACCAAATCCAAATAAATAAATAATGTGATGCTGTTACTGAACACTAAGGTATGTAAATGATCAATTTTTGAACCATAACTAATATAAATATAAGTGCATAAAAATAACCTTATTTAGTTATGAAAGGGTATATAATTAGCTTCCTAGTGTATAATTAATAAAATTTATCATTTTTTTGGATTATTAGAATTATCTTTAACCCTTACCCATTAGTGGCTTTGTGTTAGGGTTCACTTCCTGGCCGCAAGCCACTATCGGTAGTAAACAAGGGGTGAGGAACAGGGTAGGCTGGCACCGATGTAGCATTTCCTGGAAATCCTGTGGGAATTTGGCTTAATCATTTTCCATTCCCTCTCATCTCGATTCGTCATTTATTTTGATTACATTTCTTCACTTTTTAAATATCGTTTCTAGTTCGTTCGCTTGCTCCATATCCCATTTTTGGGCAATTCTTCATCAAATGAAAGTGTTCAAGTTTCTAATGCTGATATTTTAGTGTTCAAGCTACCAAAATTCACGAATTTGAAGAGTCTAGCTCATCTTGAACAGCTGTATGTTTTCATATTTTTGCAAATAGATTCTACACAAATTTCACCCTTATTGGAGAACTTTCTAGAATGTAGTTACTTAATTGAGACCAATTATTCCAAACTGACAATGAATTATACAGGAACTTTTGAAAGGATAAACTATTGCCTTCAGAAATAAAAATGTATTCGCACTCTGTTGGAAGGACAAATGTGTGGTCCATCTTGCCTCTTCATTCCACACAGCTTCAACACAACTATAGTCAACAGAAAAACTAGACGTGGTTCAGAAGAAATTAAGAAGCCAACTTCCATTCTAGACTACACTTCGAATATGGGAGGTGTGGATGTTTCTCAGAAAAACTAAAATGGTTGAGAAAATTATTTATCTGGGGCCTAGAAGTGGCTACTCTCAACTCATACAACTTATACAGCCAGAATATGATTTTTAAAAATGGGATAATGCCAATCAAACATGAAAACTTTCATGCGAACGAGCTTGTCGAGTCATGGCAAAATGAATGTTCAAAATGTATGAAAGCCTCAACTACAGCAATCTTGGAAAGGATGGAAAATTGGTTCCACAATACTAACATCCAGACTATCAAAGAGTTCAAGATCTGTTCTTCCCAATCCATACCTGGTGAACAGAAAAATAATAGGATTTTTATTGTTAAACCTGTAGTGACAAACCAGCTCTTCATTTGGGGGATTGTTTCCAGAAATATCATACTTTATTGAAATATATATTAAATAACTATTATTTTTTGTGCTTTATAATTTTATGCACTGATATATTTACACTTGTGAAACATGATGTTTTCAATTATGTTTAATAATAAGGAGAATTAAATAGAAGATGCACAAGTAGATTGTATTGTTTGTGCAGTAGACGGCAGCCTCTACACTTGTAGCGGGCAGAAAAGGGTTAATCTGTAGAATGCCAAGGCAGTATAAAGGGCATCATACAAACAAATTATTATTTTTCTAGAGGCAGAATCATAGGCCTCAGAGAACATGGAATTTTCACTATAGAAATTGCTATGAAAGTATGTTGCAAAGAACTGCTGTAAGGATTTGGCCAGAGGAAGAGAAAAGTTAAAGAAAACCTGGCTCAGGTTATTCCAGAGAGTAACAACAGAGAGGATAGAAAGATTTGAAAGATGGTTGTAGAAGACAGGACAAAAACTGTACCAATGATTCAAGCATCTCTACATGTGCAGAATGAAAGTGGACCATCTCTTAACACCATTAATAACCATCTTATAGGAGATCCCTGTACAGTGAACCAAGAAGAGTTCTTGAGCTTCTTTACGAGCACGACCTCCAAGATCTTGTCTAATTTAGACTAAAAGGATAAGTAAAAAAAAAAAATAATAACCATCTTATTGAAGCTGAGCTTCTTGTTGCCAGCCTATGTTAAGAATTCCACTCTCTGCCAAACACAAAAACAACAGGCTCAGCTGAGAAAAGAGATGTCTTTGGTTTAAAGAATGGCATTGTCATTTTTTTCTGTAGAATCCAGATTCAGTTTGGGAGTTCATGATGGCAGGATACATGTTAGATGTAGGCCCCACATAATATACCATCAGGACTGTAATTGTGGAAAGGCATTCAGCAAGAACCCCTGGCTTCATGGTGTGGGGTGGCAACAGCTATACATTGCAGATGTGTAGCAACCTGTTGTATTACCATTTATTGAGTAGACTAATAATGCCACATTTTCCAACATCATATTACTTGACCACATAATCCAACATCTCACAAACCTTCCTTCAGAATGTTGACATCCTTTCCTGAACCACATGTTCCCCAGAATTTTTCTCAATTGAGCATATTTGGGACATAATTGGGAGGAAAATTTTGCAATCTCCTTAGCCAAGTAATCTTCAACAGCTTCAGCAAAATTTGAAATGGCTTGATATAGTATCCCACAAGAAGCCATAAAAAACTATATGAAAGTATGCTTCAGTGTACCTGCTTGTATACATGCCAAAGGAGAACACTCCAAATATTGATAAAAGTTGTGTGTCTTAATAAATTTGCATCCCTATTTTTTTAATTTCAATCATTTCCATCATACTATTAAATAGCTCTGGAATTTTCAGAAAATTTCCATAAGTATTTCTAGGTCAAGTGTAGTTGGTATTATAAATAAAAATGTGTAAAAATAATATATAAAAAATAAGAAAACATTTTTATTTACTGTTGTTGTATTATAGTTATTTCCTGTTGTATTATAATGTAATTTTTACTAGGAAGTTTGTAGAAGAATAGAATAAGCCATCATTCTTAGACAGCCATGACCTGGGACTGAATCCCATATCGAAAAAAAAATGTTCTAAAGAAAATAATTACTTCAATGGCCCCTGATAATTGCGAAGGTTCAACTTACCAGTGAGTGCATGTAACCAAAAGGTTCCTGGTACACTTGAAGATAAAAAGTAGAAATTATTCTACATGTGAAGAATTTTAGGCATTTGGTGCATTTACAGTAAAACAGTTGCAACTACTGACTCTGATTATGATGGCTTGTCCTGCATGTACTTGGGGAAAAAAAACATTTTTGCAGTTTTGAATTATAAATATGATTAAATAAATACTACAACCTTTTTAAATTTTATTTCCTACGTTTCAGTGATCTGCTGTTACCCTTTTCAAGGGAAACATAACTCAAATTGTTTATAGATATTTATATATATATATTGATAAATATATTCATAAATCATCTATTGTGTATATTTGCAATATACTCAATATATATTTATAACAGTAGTTTGCAAACTTATTTTAAAATTAATTTGCAAATCTAGTGCATTATTAACACAAGGTAATAAGACCAAATCCAAATAAATAAATAGTGTGTGACGTTTACCTTGTGTTTTATTGTGCCTTATCTAGTGCATTATTCTAATTTTAATGCTGATGCGCAACCCAACATCTTGATTCATACATTTTCATTTAAAAACTCAAAATTTAGAATTCATATGCCTTACTTTGATGTCTGTCTAGAAAATGATGAACCGCTAAGCACAGATACCAAGTTTCTCATTTCAAAAAATGTAGGAAAAGATTGGAAATTTCTAGGAAAATTTCTTCCTGGAGGTAATGTATAACTAATGTTTATAATTTTTGTATTTCCTAATTTTACTTTTTGTTTTTCAGCAAATTTCACCGATGGATATTTGGAAACTTTAAAAGATCAAAAAGACTATAAAAGTGCCATATATGATATTCTCTGTGCCTGGGAACAAAAAGCTCCCTCAGAAGCCACTATCAAAAATTTAGCTATTGGTTTGGAAAAAATTGGACATTGTGATATTGCCTGTCTTTTACCAAAAAAGCAATAACTATAGACATTTAAAAAAAACATTGCACAAAAATTTCTCATCAATATAGAACTTTTATGCAGTGTTTTTGAAACATCTTTATTAACATTCACCAGCAAAAAAAGTATAGATTTTAAAATTTAAAAATACCATTTGACTTTATTATATTTTGAGGATTTTTATTAATTTCTTATATTATTAAATTTTTGAGACCATTACATTAAAACATCATGTGTCTATACTCTGAAAAATTATATAAATATGTATAGTTTATTTAAGGAAAAAATAATGTTCAATGGTTTTAAAAGTCATGCTGTCAGTCTTGGACATTATTTGACACACGTCATTATTTGTGGAATAAAAGGTATATTTTATTTCATTCATTTTTATTAGCCACAGGGTTATATAGTTTAACCCTTTGCAGACTTATGTCTGATACATGAGAACCTTCAGCAAGACTAGGCTTAAATTGGCAACCTGCCAAGTTTTAAATACAGCATGTTTGAAACTTGAATTAAGCAACAAAACATAATATTAAGTAAAAAAATTATTCAAAATAAAAAAATGACTATTTTATATATATATGTCGTATGGTAAAAATTTTTCCAAATTTTCAATATCTGGAAATGACAATTAAGCAGTCGTTAGGCCTTTTTCCTTCTTCTTTATTATAAGCAATCAGCGCGAGGCCACACACACTGGACAACCACTGACTGTCCAATTTATCATTATTAAAAAAAAAAAAAAAACTTTAGTAAATTTACATATCATTCAACTTTTCTTTTTTAACATGGAATTTACATGTTTAAAAAATGTATTTGGCAATTTGTGAAACAATTCAGACAAAAATAAAAGATTAAACAAAAACTAGTACATTAAAAACAATTGTGTGTTCAATATGGAATGTTGTTGTTGTTGTTTCTTATCCCCTTGTGTAAAGATTACACGAATTCCATGAGTTCATGCTCCTCGAGCTGTTTTATGATGAGCAGCGGCCTCTCCCAAAGGTCCTGTTTAGTGCATCTAATGCAAGCCAAAATGTGTTCTGGAGCTGCAGGTGCCAAGCTACATTTTGGGCAAGTGGGGTAGATTTTGTTATTATTTTCTATCTTCAATGGCTTGAGATGGCCTGTTCTAAATCTTGTTAGTGTTGTTTGATGCTGTCTATTTCTGATGTTCAGAGCTCCTCCTGGGCTCACTCCACTGTACCAACTGTGCTTAGGTGGGATCCTCCAGTTCTTGTTTATTTTTGTTTTGGCTACTGTCTCTATTTCTTTAAAAGTAAGTTTATTTTTCTGTGGCAAGGGTTCTTTTGTGCCTTTTTTCGCTAGCACATCAGCAGCTTCATTGCCTTCAATTCCAACATGTGAGGGTATCCATTGAAGGTGAATTTTTGAGGTTTTTGAGAGTTTTTGGAGATAGCCAATTATGTTCCTGCTTACTTTGTCTCTGAGTTCCCCTGTGTGACTCAAGTGTTGTATGGCACTTCTACTATCAGTAAGAATCCAGATATCTTGATAATTAGTATTTCTGATGGATTTTAAGGCTTCATAGATGGCTATAAGTTCTGATCTGAAGACTGAGCAAAAATCTGGGTTTCTTCTGTTCATTTTCTCAATGCCATTTGTGGTTTTGATAAGACAGCCACTGCCAGTGTGTCCTAGCTCGTCCCTGCTACCATCGGTATACATAGTTATTGCATTTTTAGGAATGTTATTAATTATTTCTAATAATAATTGTTTTAAGTATTCTGGATTTTGGCATTGTTTGTTGGTGGGTATAAGCAGTCGCGGACCAACAGCACCATTGTTAGAAGAGGAGTAGACCTCTTTAAAAATCCTGACTTCAACTGACCCAGTTGATGGACCTCAGCAAGGGTCCCACTCCAGGGATACGGAGGAGCTGCGTCTGTACTCATGTTAGAGTCGGCAGCAAAGGCGTCTGCTTCCATGTTAGGAACGGCCTCAAACTACAGGCAAAGTCAGACTTTCACCAAAGTGTGCCTGGATCATGGTGCCATGATCAACGAAAGCTGCACCCCTACACCCCATTCCATGAGATCAATATGGAATTGAATCATGGTTTACTATATACAAAATACAAGGTATGTCCCATAAGTTCCCGGACTGGGTCCATAAAAAAATAAATAAATGAAAAATGTAAATAAATTTGACAGTTTATTATAGAAAAAATATCTGGCAACACGGTGGTACCAATATCGAGGCGGTTCGTGCGCGTGCGCCAAAGTTATTCTAATTTATTTAAAGGTTACACCTTGCGCTGCGGCGATTTTACGATGGAACAAAAATTGAAGCAGAGGATTTGCATAGAAATTTGTGTGAAACTACAAATATCAGCAACCGAAACTTTTAAAATGCCTAATAAAGCATTCCCCAATGACCCCCCAAAAATAACAACTGTTTTTGAATGACATTCTAGATTTAAAGCTGGCAGAATTTCTATTGAAGATGATCCTCGGCAAGAACGCCCAAAATGTGCAAAAAATCACCGATTTGATAAAAGAAAATCCTCGAACCACTTTGCTGGAGCTAGAGCAAGACACAGGCATCTCTAAAACAACGATTGGAAGGATCGTAACCAAAGATTTGAAGCTCAAAAAGACTCCTGCGAAATTCATCCCAAGATTCCTCACTAATGAGCAAAAACTGTGTCGGCTTGCAACCTGTGAGAACATGTTGGAAATGACAAGAACGGATCCGGAATGGAAAGACAAGATAATCACAGGCGACGAGACATGGGTCTATGACTATGACCCTGAAACCAAGCATCAATATGCCGAGTGGAGAGGTCAGGGTGAGCCTAGACCAAAAAAATCCAGGATATTGAAATCCAGAAACAAGGTGTTGCTGGTCGCTTTTTTGGATAACAAGGGCATTGTTCATCACGAGTATCTTCCTGCAGGCCAAACGGTTATTAAGGAAATGTATTTGGACATTCTTCGCCATCTAAGGGAAGCGATTCGAAAAAAAAAATGCCAGAAAAATGGCCTAATGGTGACTGGATCCTACACCATAACAATGCCCGCCCTCACGCAGCGCACTTGGTGACGAGGTTTTTTGGCTAAAAACGGGACAGAAATCCTACCTCAACCACCCTATTCCCCAGACATCGCACCAAATGACTTTTTCCTGTTCCCCAAACTTAAAGCAGTTCTAAAAGGAAGACATTTTGACACCAGGGATGACATAATAGAAAAATCGCTGTTGGCATTGAAGAGCATTCCAAAAGAGCTCTATAAAAACTGTTTCGACAATTTGGGGAAACGATGGCGCTGGTGCGTTGAAGCAAGGGGGGATTACTTTAAAAAGTTTTAATAATTTTTTTATAAAATATCTTACCTTTTTTTTTTATGGACCCAGTCCGGGAACTTATGGGACACACCTTGTATATCACTACCCCCCACGAAGAGAAAAAAAAAAAAAACTTCCCTTCTTTTTTTTTTCCTTTTTTTTTTTACAATGGTGGCAATTTTTTTTTTACAATGGGGAAGGATGGTAAAGGACAAGATATATTTTGAACAAAAAAGAAAAAAGAGAAAAAAAAAAACTATACATACTATAATTTTATATACAAGAAAAGATGTTAGATGTGTTAGGATGACCAAAGTTCTGTTAGAAAAGGTGCCCAATAACTTAACTAACATAATGCAGACAACTGGGGAAAAAATTTCTGAATATCAAGCACTACATGTTTACATACCCTCATACACATAGGTATAATCCCATTCAATAGCAAATTTTATTGCTGAATGGAAGTATGCAAAATTTAGGGTTAGTAGTGGAAAAACTTGCCTGTTAAGCTAAGTGCCCAAGCATTGTTCCAGGTCCTCTTCTTGAAATGGAAAAATTGTTTTTAGGTTTTCCTCGGTATCTTCAAATACTGGTTCCCAGAGTCTTATTTTAGAAATATTAACTATTGTTGTACGTTTATTTTCGGGTTGACATGGCTTATCTATTTCTATTGTTTGGAGGGAAGGTATGGCAATTATCGTATAAGGTTCTGGGTAAAAAGCTGGCATAAGTTTACCTTGGCCTGATTGGTAAGGGATCTTATACAGTACCTTATCTCCTATTTTTAAATTGGGCGTTTTATGGGATTCATTATTAACACAAAGCAATAACGCGCCATCTATACATATAAAATAAAGGATTTAAAAGCGCGAATGTTTCTTTTATATATAAAACGAACTTCTACTGTCCTTACTGCGATGAAAAAATATTTTGGGAAGGGCTTGGCTCATCAGTGGTGAACCCTCCCAGCGGTTTCGCCAATTTAATCCACCAGACCGCTTCTCAGAGCTCTAATACTGTATTGGATCATTCTGCTTTTATATGCTACACTGAAGGATGGAATCTTAGAAATGGTTTTCAAGTAAACTATGGACATAAGCTTATAGGACAGTAGAATTACATTCAAATATTTGCTTCGAGCAATGCTCTTCAGCAAACTATAAAGACAAGGCAAGTTAGGAATAAATTAACACAAAGCAATAACGCGCCATCTATACATATAAAATAAAGGATTTAAAAGCGCGAATGTTTCTTTTATATATAAAACGAACTTCTACTGTCCTTACTGCGATGAAAAAATATATTGGGAAGGGCTTGGCTCATCAGTGGTGAACCCTCCCAGCGGTTTCGCCAATTTAATCCACCAGACCGCTTCTCAGAGCTCTAATACTGTATTGGATCATTCTGCTTTTATATGCTACACTGAAGGATGGAATCTTAGAAAAGGTTTTCAAGTAAACTATGGACATAAGCTTATAGGACAGTAGGATTACATTCAAATATTTGCTTCGAGCAATGCTCTTCAGCAAACTATAAAGACAAGGCAAGTTAGGAATAAATTAACACAAAGCAATAACGCGCCATCTATACATATAAAATAAAGAATTTAAAAGCGCGAATGTTTCTTTTATATATAAAACGAACTTCTACTGTCCTTACTGCGATGAAAAAATATATTGGGAAGGGCTTGGCTCATCAGTGGTGAACCCTCCCAGCGGTTTCGCCAATTTAATCCACCAGACCGCTTCTCAGAGCTCTAATACTGTATTGGATCATTCTGCTTTTATATGCTACATTGAAGGATGGAATCTTAGAAAAGGTTTTCAAGTAAACTATGGACATAAGCTTATAGGACAGTAGAATTACATTCAAATATTTGCTTCGAGCAATGCTCTTCAGCAAACTATAAAGACAAGGCAAGTTAGGAATAAATTAACACAAAGTGTAACGTCCTTGTATTTGTTGACGTTAATAAGCAAGAAGTACTTGGAAGTTTAAAAAAGAAATACTTTATTTCTTTTAAGCCAACATCAGATATAGCATATTAATTATAAGACATATGTTTACAAGTCGTAGATATTACAAACAGTCAAAAGGCAACTGCACAGAGTATCATCAGTGATAAATATGTGTTCACTGATAATTTACTATATAGGCATGCCAGCTGCCGTTACATCTCCCCCTTTGAAGAAATTCATTCTTCAAATCGTTTGGGTGGCTTGATGATCCGCCCGGACCTTGTTGTAATGGGCAGGGTGCCGTTCTTGTGCTCCGCGTTCTGGTGATCACTCCTGGGTTCCTGGCCTGTGAATGCTCTTGGAGAAGTATTGAGTTCTTCAGGAACTTGAGCCTGTTCCTTATCGTGGTGTGTTTTCTGCCTCTCCCGCTTATTTCTTAGGTTTTGTGTATGTCCCTTTTGGATTTCTGGTTCCAACTGATGAGTGCTAGTGGGAAGGAGGGTTCTGGTCCTGCGAATGAACAGACACTGAGCTGGTGAAGGAAGACCATCTCTAGGAGTGTTGTAAAAGTTCAAAAGTGCTAGTTCCACTTCTTGTCCTGAATCCAAACACTTCCTGATGAGGTTCTTGGCTGTCTGTACCGCTCTCTCTGCTAATCCGTTTGATTTAGGATATAGAGGACTTGATGTCTGGTGGTCGAACAACCACTTCTTTTGAAAGTCTTTGAAGTCTCTGGACGTAAAGTTTGGTCCATTATCAGTTTCCAGGAGTCTGGGAATTCCATGTACGCTAAACCATTTTTTAAGAGATTCAATAGTTTCTGCAGAGTTCATTGTCTTCATTTCTTTGAAATCAATGAATCCAGAGTAGTTATCTGTTATTAACAGGTAATTTTTTCCTTTTATTGAGAAAATGTCAGCTGCGACTATCTCCCAAGGAAGACTCGGTATCTCTTTTATGATCATTGGTTCTTTTGTCTTGTTCCTCTGATTCGCTTGGCAAGTCCTACAATTTTCTACTGTGTTGATGATGTCTTGGGACATGCCATGCCAGTATATTGAGTCTCGGGCCCTTCTCAAGCAGCTGTTTGTTCCTTGGTGTCCTTCGTGGATTAACTTGAGTATCTTTGCTTTCCACCTTAGCGGAATGAAGACTCTGCTACCTTTGAAGATTAGGTCTTCGTTTGTCGAGAGTTCATCTCTATATGGCAAGTATTTCTTGCAGCTTTCAGGGACTGCTGATTTGTAGTTTGGCCAGCCATATAAGATTAGGGTTTTTAGTTCTTGTAGTTCTTGGTCCTCTTTTGTAAGAGTTTGAAGTTCCTCATAGCTTGACTTATTTGTCGGGGTGGTCATCAGTACTTCAAAGTTTTCTTCCAAGTAGGTGTCTTCATATGAGCAGTCTCTACTTAGTAGATCAGCTGTTAGCAGTTCTTTTCCTTTCTTGTATTTGATCCTGAGATCGTATTGTTGTATCTGTAGAAAAATTCTCTGGAGCCTCGGGGGTGCTTTGCTTAATGGCTTCTTGAATATGGTTTCTAAAGGACGGTGGTCCGTCTCGACGTCAACAGTTTTGCCATAAATGAGTTGATGGAATTTGTCGCATCCAAATTTGATGGCAAGAGCTTCCTTTTCTATCTGAGCGTAGTTCTGCTGAGTGGAGTTGAGAGCTGATGAAGCGTAGGCTATGGGCTTTCCGTTTTGAACTTCTACTGTCCTTACTGCGATGAAATAATATTTTGGGAAGGGCTTGGCTCATCAGTGGTGAACCCTCCCAGCGGTTTCGCCAATTTAATCCACCAGACCGCTTCTCAGAGCTCTAATACTGTATTGGATCATTCTGCTTTTATATGCTACACTGAAGGATGGAATCTTAGAAATGGTTTTCAAGTAAACTATGGACATAAGCTTATAGGACAGTAGAATTACATTCAAATATTTGCTTCGAGCAATGCTCTTCAGCAAACTATAAAGACAAGGCAAGTTAGGAATAAATTAACACAAAGCAATAACGCGCCATCTATACATATAAAATAAAGGATTTAAAAGCGCGAATGTTTCTTTTATATATAAAACGAACTTCTACTGTCCTTACTGCGATGAAAAAATATTTTGGGAAGGGCTTGGCTCATCAGTGGTGAACCCTCCCAGCGGTTTCGCCAATTTAATCCACCAGACCGCTTCTCAGAGCTCTAATACTGTATTGGAACATTCTGCTTTTATATGCTACACTGAAGGATGGAATCTTAGAAATGGTTTTCAAGTAAACTATGGACATAAGCTTATAGGACAGTAGAATTACATTCAAATATTCGCTTCGAGCAATGCTCTTCAGCAAACTATAAAGACAAGGCAAGTTAGGAATAAATTAACACAAACAATAACGCGCCATCTATACATATAAAATAAAGGATTTAAAAGCGCGAATGTTTCTTTTATATATTAAACGAACTTCTACTGTCCTTACTGCGATGAAAAAATATTTTGGGAAGGGCTTGGCTCATCAGTGGTGAACCCTCCCAGCGGTTTCGCCAATTTAATCCACCAGACCGCTTCTCAGAGCTCTAATACTGTATAGGATCATTGGATCATTCTGCTTTTATATGCTACACTGAAGGATGGAATCTTAGAAATGGTTTTCAAGTAAACTATGGACATAAGCTTATAGGACAGTAGAATTGCATTCAAATATTTGCTTCGAGCAATGCTCTTCAGCAAACTATAAAGACAAGGCAAGTTAGGAATAAATTAACACAAAGCAATAACGCGCCATCTATACATATAAAATAAAGGATTTAAAAGCGCGAATGTTTCTTTTATATATAAAACGAACTTCTACTGTCCTTACTGCGATGAAAAAATATTTTGGGAAGGGCTTTGCTCATCAGTGGTGAACCCTCCCAGCGGTTTCGCCAATTTAATCCACCAGACCGCTTCTCAGAGCTCTAATACTGTATTGGATCATTCTGCTTTTATATGCTACACTGAAGGATGGAATCTTAGAAATGGTTTTCAAGTAAACTATGGACATAAGCTTATAGGACAGTAGAATTACATTCAAATATTTGCTTCGAGCAATGCTCTTCAGCAAACTATAAAGACAAGGCAAGTTAGGAATAAATTAACACAAACAATAACGCGCCATCTATACATATAAAATAAAGGATTTAAAAGCGCGAATGTTTCTTTTATATATGAAACGAACTTCTACTGTCCTTACTGCGATGAAAAAATATTTTGGGAAGGGCTTGGCTCATCAGTGGTGAACCCTCCCAGCGGTTTCGCCAATTCAATCCACCAGACCGCTTCTCAAAGCTCTAATACTGTATTGGATCATTCTGCTTTTATATGCTACACTGAAGGATGGAATCTTAGAAATGGTTTTCAAGTAAACTATGGACATAAGCTTATAGGACAGTAGAATTACATTCAAATATTTGCTTCGAGCAATGCTCTTCAGCAAACTATAAAGACAAGGCAAGTTAGGAATAAATTAACACAAAGCAATAACGCGCCATCTATACATATAATATAAAGGATTTAAAAGCGCGAATGTTTCTTTTATATATAAAACGAACTTCTACTGTCCTTACTGCGATGAAAAATATTTTGGGAAGGGCTTGGCTCATCAGTGGTGAACCCTCCCAGCGGTTTCGCCAATTTAATCCACCAGACCGCTTCTAAGAGCTCTAATACTGTATTGGATCATTCTGCTTTTATATGCTACACTGAAGGATGGAATCTTAGAAATGGTTTTCAAGTAAACTATGGACATAAGCTTATAGAACAGTAGAATTACATTCAAATATTTGCTTCGAGCAATGCTCTTCAGCAAACTATAAAAACAAGGCAAGTTAGGATTAAATTAACACAAAGCAATAACGCGCCATCTATACATATAAAATAAAGGATTTAAAAGCGCGAATGTTTCTTTTATATATGAAACGAACTTCTACTGTCCTTACTGCGATGAAAAAATATTTTGGGAAGGGCTTGGCTCATCAGTGGTGAACCCTCCCAGCGGTTTCGCCAATTTAATCCACCAGACCGCTTCTCAAAGCTCTAATACTGTATTGGATCATTCTGCTTTTATATGCTACACTGAAGGATGGAATCTTAGAAATGGTTTTCAAGTAAACTATGGACATAAGCTTATAGGACAGTAGAATTACATTCAAATATTTGCTTCGAGCAATGCTCTTCAGCAAACTATAAAGACAAGGCAAGTTAGGATTAAATTAACACAAAGCAATAACGCGCCATCTATACATATAAAATAAAGGATTTAAAAGCGCGAATGTTTCTTTTATATATAAAACGAACTTCTACTGTCCTTACTGCGATGAAAAAATATTTTGGGAAGGGCTTGGCTCATCAGTGGTGAACCCTCCCAGCGGTTTCGCCAATTTAATCCACCAGACGGCTTCTCAGAGCTCTAATACTGTATTGGATCATTCTGCTTTTATATGCTACACTGAAGGATGGAATCTTAGAAATGGTTTTCAAGTAAACTATGGACATAAGCTTATAGGACAGTAGAATTACATTCAAATATTTGCTTCGAGCAATGCTCTTCAGCAAACTACAAAGACAAGGCAAGTTAGGAATAAATTAACACAAAGCAATAACGCGCCATCTATACATATAAAATGAAGGATTTAAAAGCGCGAATGTTTCTTTTATATATAAAACGAACTTCTACTGTCCTTACTGCGATGAAAAAATATTTTGGGAAGGGCTTGGCTCATCAGTGGTGAACCCTCCCAGCGGTTTCGCCAATTTAATCCACCAGACCGCTTCTCAGAGCTCTAATACTGTATTGGATCATTCTGCTTTTATATGCTACACTGAAGGATGGAATCTTAGAAATGGTTTTCAAGTAATGAATGGACATAAACTTATAGGACAGTAGAATTACATTCAAATATTTGCTTCGAGCAATGCTCTTCAGCAAACTATAAAGACAAGGCAAGTTAGGAATAAATTAACACAAAAAATAACGCGCCATCTATACGTATAAAATAAAGGATTTAAAAGCGCGAATGTTTCTTTTATATATAAAACGAACTTCTACTGTCCTTACTGCGATGAAAAAATATTTTGGGAAGGGCTTGGCTCATCAGTGGTGAACCCTCCCAGCGGTTTCGCCAATTTAATCCACCAGACCGCTTCTCAAAGCTCTAATACTGTATTGGATCATTCTGCTTTTATATGCTACACTGAAGGATGGAATCTTAGAAATGGTTTTCAAGTGTACTATGGACATAAGCTTATAGGACAGTAGAATTACATTCAAATATTTGCTTCGAGCAATGCTCTTCAGCAAACTATAAAGACAAGGCAAGTTAGGAATAAATTAACACAAAGCAATAACGCGCCATCAATA
>CP092886.1:15215652-15234690 GCA_030710605.1 Cordylochernes scorpioides
AGGTTGTTCGCCTATCTTCTTCTAGGAAAATCAAACTCCTTGTAAGCTTATTATCATTTATATATAAGCTAACAAGGAGTTTGATTTTCCTAGAGGAAGATAGGCAAACAGCCTCGTCGAAATATCGAAATTTAGTATACCTATTTGATCCAAATACGCCGTCATTTTAATGTATCAAAAATAGATTGCTCGATATTCGACATAAATATTCTTATAATAGATTTTAAATATTGATACAAATATTAAGATAAATATTGATAGTCTTATACTTCTAATATGTTACTATGTCTATATAAGATTATATTTATATATGCTATATATGCTTTGAAATGCTAAAATGCTCCAATGGCCCCCGATTCTTGCAAAATTCCAACCCCACCAGCGAGTGCAAGTAACTAAACAGGGCTCTGGCACATTTGTAAGTGCAAAGTCGAACTGTTTCCACCTGTGTAGACATGTGTTGCACTTACAGTAAAAGCAGTCACTAACTACCCATCATGATTATCATGGCTCTTTGCTTATATATGCTATAAATATACTAATTTATATCTGATAAACATCTCTACACATATGTATCTGCTACAGGTAGCCTCAAAAAGTAAATAAATTAGGAAGTGGAGAGATTAAATAACGGCATTCTGATTTATTTCTCATCATAAAACACAAAAATTATTACCATTAAAATATTACGGTTTAAATATATTTTATAATTGTAGATATACGCTCTAAATAGATGTGCATTCAAAATTGGTACCTTTAATAACTCTAGCTGTCATTGTGGCAACCAATTCCAGGACTCGAGACACCTACTGCTGGAATGCCCACTCTTCTACAACAGACAATAAATATTGTTGTAGATCTATATGAATTTGTAAATAGCAGAGAGAATATTATCACAGATTTAACTATTTAAAAAAATATATATTTATGATTATCTTTCTAACCTGAAAGGTTCAGGTTCCTAATAGATACTATTGTTTTTCTTTTTTATTTTGATTACTCTGTCTTGTATAATATGTTTATAACTGTTTATGTTTTTAAAAAATGTAAATCGACGAAATTATCCCTAGCTGAGATATCCCGTTTTGTGTTGAAATAAATAAATTGGTACCTTTCTAATAATTCAAATAATTCAAAAATCATTTTGTGAGTTAGCATTAAATAAAAATAAATGATTGCACTACATTCCACGCACTGGGCAAAGATGGCGACGTCATCGTGCAAATGTGTATGCCTACGAATTCTTCCAAATGTAAAATAAACGCCATCGAGATATTATTAAATGTAAAATTTGAATAAGTTACCCTGATGAAAGGAGTTAAACGCCCGTTTTATAGATTTATAGTATATATAGAATGGAATTGAAGAGAATGGAAAACACATCAAGCATCATAGTTCCCCGATTTTCAGAACAGAGGATCAATATCCTTTCCTGTTCAGCAGGCCATTTTAAATAATCACGAACCCAATTTGGGCAATAAATAACCAAAATATAATAATATATCAGCTAAATGAAATAGTTTTAGATAACTGACCATCTTCCGTAAATCTCAAATAACATTAATTGCAAATATTATTTTTAAAATTATCTACAGTTAAAAATTGATCGGCTAATATCCATGTTTACAATGTCATGAAACAAACGCTCTACCAATTTTCTACGTAGTTTCGAAAAAGCAAACTGTTTACCTTTCTAAAACTATTATTTCTAATCAAATACCATTCCCAAATTTTTATAAAAATATAAATATCTCTGAGAATGATTTATATTGAATAATTATATAAGGAGGTACATCATACGACAAAGCAGTTTGATAAAAGGGATCCGTAAAAGAACAACTATAGATATATATTGCGGTAGAACAAAACACACAAATGTATATTCCAGATCAGGTGGCCAATAAGAGCTTCCGTTAATTCCGCACTTAATGCTGACCGGAAATTAATCACGACTATGACTTCCGTTCAGATTAGATATCCGCCTGTTTAAAATTCGGCACCGAACTACCGGACTGAACTGTGTCTTGGTACCTATTCAATTTAAGGCAAGATCTCATGTGCAACTCGTATGAAAATATAATCTTATATGTATTTTAATATATAGTTATCAATGCCAAAATACACTTTTTTTATTATCCCTAGTACACGTGGTACAGGCCATGATAATCATGGTGGGTAGTTAGCGACTGCTTTTACTGTAAATGAAACACATGTCTACACATGTGAAAACAGTTCGACTTTGCACTTACAAATGTGCCAGAACCCCGTTTAGTTACTTGCACTCGCTGGTGGGGTTGGAATTTTGCAAGAATCGGGGCCATTGGAGCATTTTTTTAATAAGAAAAAGTGTCCAATGCGGGATTCTTAGCGGTCGAAAACAAACGATTTAGACCACTGGTCCACCAACCCCCAAAATGCAAAGTTTTTAAAAAGCATTAAGATAAAAACTGATTTAAAAATTGAAATAATGTTTTAAAAATTAAAATTTGGTGTGAGGTGGAGATTAAAAATATTTTATAAAGTTAAAATTAAGAAAAAATAAAGTTAAAAGTTGATTGGAGGAAAAATCAAATTTTTATCGGAGTAAAATGAATATAAAATTAGGAATAAACAAAAAAAAAAAATGAAAGGTTAATTACATTAGTTAACGAATAGAAACATTAAACAATGAAATAAATTTTGAAATTACACAAAAATATCAATAGCCCTATGCCCATTTAAAATTTTATGCAGAAAGGTTGAAAAAAATATTTTTAAAAACTATATCAGATTCTGTGTTTTTCTCAATCATTTTAATGGTGTAGTAATCAAGGTGTTAGGACATTTGGTTGCGAAATACGGGTACGCGCAGGTACAAATAATTGGTACGCGCAGATCCTAAAAAAAATAGAAGCAATAATCAGCATTCAGGTCGAACATATCGCAAACAATAGGAGAGATCAACAACCTCTGCGGAACCTTAACTTGATTTACGTTGGCCTACCATCCATAGACAAACGGCCTGACCGAGACTGAATAAGACAGTCGCCGACATGCTATCCATGTATGTAGACCTCGACTAAAGAAACTGGAATACAGTACTTTCGTTCTACCTTTGTCCTAGAACACCTCAAGACAGACAACCACTAGATTTATCCCTTTCTATTTCATACACGGACGCGATATCGAGACCCTGCTGGAAGCTATACTGAACTATAGAGACGAAACTAATCTGGACGATTATGTAAAATGTCTGGTGTCATGTGCCAAAGATGCACGCCAACTGGCTCAGTAGAACATCTTACGAGCCCAAAAAAAAAAAAAAGACAAATTCATTCATGACAAGCGGCATTGTCCAAAATGGCGAGCGAGAGATTCTTCGGAGATGATTCCTAAAATTACTTTATCCCTATAAAGTGAACAGACAACTATCCGAAGTAACCTACGAGGTGGAGCCTTAAGAAAAAGGCATCAAAAAACGGGACATCAAAGACATTGTCCATGTCCAGCGGATGAAACCATTTCGGAACCTAGAGGAACAAGCCCAGAACTTAAATCTATTTTTAATTTGTACTTATATAGTTTTTCTAAAAGCAGTGGGTCACTGCTTATATTTGAAACGAGAGTAATGTCATTCTAATTATATCCACATCGTTGGCCCGCCGTCCGCCCGGTTTCCTTTTAAACGATGTGTTGAAATAAACTTGAATTGCAAAATTGTGCATTGCAATAAAATGTTTCCATTTATTAAATTCCTCATTAAGATGTGAAAGGCAGGGAGAAATGCCTCGAGTGGGAGCAGTTGCCACCGCCGCTAAGACAATATTGTTGTAACGGCAGATGCCCGTAAGGTCAGGCTCCAGGACAAATGGATTTCTTGTTAAGTCCCTATTGTGGAAAGTTTCTATTATCCCAAAATGAGCAATTTGTGAAATCCGCAGAACTACCGACTATGTGAATTTTCATTCATTTCAAATGAATAATTTTTGATATTGCGATATTTTGTGATATTATTCAGTCTCTTTAAAATCCGCATGGCATTTTTCAAAAGTCTATTATAAAGATTTTTAAAATTTCATTTCATTCTAAATAAAAATATTTATAAGACTTTATTTAGACCTTGGTTGGAATTTTTATTTCACGTGAAAGCTATTAAGAGTATAAATAAGTTCGTGCTTTTTTGATAAAGATGGCGCTACTAGTTTATTATTCCATTGTTTCATCTAGCAACACCATTATTCTGAAGCGTCATCATAAGGCTTCCTTTTTTCAGTAACCGTCATTTCTCTGAAGTATAAACAACCTAGTTTCTGTTTGTTCCTAAAATGTCAAATTTTGTATTACATAATGTGTTTTTGCGGGGAGTTTTACTTCATTACTTCAATAAGAAGTAAAAAGCTGCTGAGAGTCATCGTAGTTTATGGTGACCATGCTCTAGCTGAACGAACGTGTCAGAAGTGGTTTGCACGGTTTCAAAGTGGCAATTTTGATTTGGAAGACGAAGAAAGACATGGAGCGCTACCAAAGTTTGAGGGTGAAGAATTAGAGGCAGAGCTTGATGAAGATCAAACACAAACGCAAAAGTAAATCGCAAAAACACTTGGAGTCACGCAACGAACCATTTTCCATCGCTTAAAAGAAATAGGAATTATCCGAAAGGTCGGTAATTGGGTGCCGTATGAATGAGCCAAGAGACGTCGAACGCCGTTTTCTCACGTGTGAACAACTGCTCCAACGTAAAAAAAGAAAGGGGGTTTCGCATCGAATTGTAACTGGTGAGGAAAAGTGGGTTCATTACGATTATCCAAAACTTCAGGCAACGTATGGATACCCTGGCCTTGCCTCATCTTCGATGGTCAAGCCGAATATTCATGGCGGGAAGATTTTGTTGTGTATTTGATGGGACCAGCTAGGAGTGGTATATTATGAGCTGATACAACCAAACAAAAGTATCACAGGGGAGGTCTACTGAAGACAATTGATGCGTTTGAGCCGATCATTGCGAGAAAAACGGCTGAAATATGCCAATAGACACGACAGAGTTATTTTACAACATGATAATGCTCGGCCACATGCTGGAGCACCCGTTAAAACGTACTTAGAAACGCTCAAATGGGAAGTGTTACTCCACCCGCCGTATAGCCCAGACATTTCTCCTTCCGATTTTCATCCCTTCAGATCAATGAAACATGGCCTGGCTGACCAGCACTTCTCCAACTACGATGAAGTCAAGAAATGGATCGATGAATGGATAGCGGCCAAAGAGCCGGCCTTTTTCCGCGATGGGATCCGTTAATCGCCAAAAATACGAGAAAAATAGTAGCTAGCGACGGAAAATTCTTTGAACATTGAAGGTCTAACCAATTTTTCATAATAAAGCTCCAAGTTTCGAAAAAAACCAAGAACTTATTTATACCTCTAATAGAAAAAATCCTTTTTTCTTTTATGAGAAGTTTCAAATAGATCATTCCTTTTCTTCTATCTTTATGCACTGACTGCAATAATATCATTGCTTGACCTGCTAATTTGAATAAAATACGTGTTAGATTTCTTTGATTTCGGGTATTTTAATCAATTATGGAATCATAAATTTGTGTATAAAATTTCATTGATAAATGCTCAATAAAATTTGAGATAAATGGAAAAAAAAGTTGTTCCTTCAATTTTGCGGGCCAGTGTACATTTCAATAAATTTGAAAATAAATTATAATTGTGTTTATGACTAAATATAGACTTACATTGTGATTTTTTGGTATATTTTTATATTTTGGGAGACACATGTGGTGAAAACAAAATTTTCCTTAACAAGGCAAAAAAAAAAAGGAAAACCTTAACGATCCGCAGCTATCTTTAGATAATATTGAGGTTATTTTATTTTTACGAATATTCGAGTATATTAGAAAAAATACGATAATTTTTTATTCAAATGTGTTTATATTATTTATCAAGTACTTTTTATTTAGTTATAGTTATGTTTATAACTTTTATGAACTAATTTATATATTATAATTAAATATATACATTTTATCTCTTCTTCTTTCTTATCTCCACACTGGGTAAAGTAGATTGCGTCTGCCTTTGTCATTAAGACTGGGAGCACTACTCAGTGGCAGGCCGACTTAGCTCCGAAAGAAATGGCCGCCTCTGACATGAGGAACAGACGCCATGTGCAGCCGCTCCTAACATGGAGTACAAACGCTGCTCATCCTGTATTCCTGGATTAGGAGCCCTTACATGGTACTATCAGCCGGGCCAGCTGAGCCCAGGTTTTTTAGTGAGCTCGTTACTGCTCCCCCCCTCCTTTTTCATCCGGGATTGGGACCGGCAAAGGCGGAGTTCATACATTTTACATGAAATTTTAAAGTTTTACCTTGATAACGCTAAATAATAAATTAATTGAAACGATAGGTCTTTCATATAAATTTTAAACTCCATTTAATATGTAAAAATTAATGGCAAGAAATTGATTAGTACATTGTTTCATTAAATTCTTTACCTATATGATCTCAATGTAATAATTTGTAATATATTCCTTAATTGATTTATGTTGTAAAAATGCGGGACAATCTATTTTATCAAATGCCAAAAAAGATGCTTTGTTTTCATACATATAATAAATGCATAAACTGCACTTTGTGAAAGGGAGAGTTGACTTTATCTTTTCTGCACAAAAGAAAAAAAAAACATAATACGAGTAATATATATTAATGTGGTGTCCGGGTTATTCGTCCACTGATTAGTACTTTACTGTCACATTAATTTATTCAGCCAATCAGTGTTATGTAGTAAATGAAGCTATCATATCATACCACCTTCACCATTGAGATATGTTGGATACTAAATCAATTAAGTTCAAAGAAAATTTTATTTCAGTGTTGTATATATAAATTGAATTTATATTAAATTCTTTAAAATCTTTGTTTCATAGGGATATGATACACGATATTTTATTCTGTTATGGTAGTATAAGTAGCATTAGAATAGAACGTATTTATTGCACATTTTATTCTTGAAAATCTCCGTCGCATGTACGACGGTCTAAAAAGTTCTTTCTAGCCCAACAATATTAATAAAGGTTTTATAATTTGAAGTAAATATAACCTTTGAATGGGAAAGTCGATGTAGGAAATAAGGAAATAATTTAGTTGAACTAGACCACGTTTTCTTAGTATAGCGAGAGAAAAGTCATTTAGAAAGATTTTCTTTTTTGGATGTAGAAAGAAGAGAAAAAAAAGAAGGTGCATTCACTAAATGAGAAACATAAATAAAAATAGACGAACCAATGCCATGTAACTGTATCTTTCTGAAACAGAGGCATATAGTAGGGTTACAATAAATACGTATATATACAAGGAGAGATAACGCATAGCCTCGTTCTACCTCTAGAAAGATTATATAAGAAGTAGATAATGAAAATATTTATTTATAGATAGCTGTAACAGGAGAGGTTAAAGTGAAGATTTCTTCATCGTCGATTGTTTATCAGCATATGAGAGTTTATCCTTTAACAGAGTTGAAGGAAGTACAACGATGTCTGCACAATATTATTATATAGAAAATATTTTGAAACCTAGGAACCTATTTTGTACGAGAAATAATATCCCACATTATTTCTTATACATGTTGTATAAAGAGAGTGGATTTTATAGCGTCTTTCTTTATGTTGTATATATCGCTAGACACAAACGGACATTTAACTCTTCCCAGGTCGTGTCCTGACTCGGGATTACCGGAGTTCAAACTAAGGAAGATCAATTTAAGCTTGTTAGCGGCGTGACTGGCATTAACCGCTTCAAATTAAACGATCAGGATTTGTGCTTGGCTTCGGCAATATTTCACGCACAAGGTTTAACATTCCTCTATGAATTTTTATAATAAAAGCATTTATTTTGAAAATAGAGCAATTCATAAATAAATCTTTAATTAAAAACGCATATATTGGATCAAAAATATAATTTAATCCACAATATACGCCTTTTTAATTAAAAATAATTTATCTATCTATAAAATCAATCATCTTATAATAAAATCATTTATAATATATGTGACGGGCGGGAAAAGCAGCTCAAGTAAGGGACTGCCCTGTAGGGTGAAGTACAGTGGGACTTTGTGAGCCCCGAGCCGCTACGGTAACCGTGAACAAGGAACTCTGAAATGTGGCTGACTAACGGGAAAATGCCCCCCCCCCCCCCATTCCATGGAATGGAGAAGACACCACCATTTATAATATATATCAAATCCCATTATTTTGGCATATACATTTAATAAATAATTCCACAGTATTTGCATATTTTCACTAATATAATGACATTTAAAGAATAATAATTCTCCACCACCATATGACTTCTATAATTCTACATGCATTAAACGGTGTAAAATCAGAGTTCTAACATTGACATGTTTTATGGCTACATCAACCAATTTTTATTCAGTTCATGACCTTTCAGAATTTCGCTATCACTCTGCTCAAAGAAATTATATTATTTTTGAATCCTTTTTTTACTTATATATGTACACGATGTACATAAAAAATTGTGTACATATATAAGTTTTTTATAATTTGATGCACTAGCGCGCCATTCCAAGAGTCTAGCAACAGTATCACTATAAAAGGAAGTTCCAAAAAATGCAATATAACAGCCGGTATGGTAGATTAAACTGGCGAAACCGCTGAGAGGGTTCACCACTGATGAGCCAGGCCCTCCCATCAATTTTTCCATTGCAGTGAGGGCAGTAGAAATTGTTTATTTTCAAAGAGAATCTCACGCCTTTAAAATAGTTTCGAATTTTGATAACATATATAATTAATCATTTCTTTGTGGAAAGTGACAACGAGTCACTTAAACGTCGGTAAATAACTATAAAAAAACGGTTGGTGTAACCAAAAAGCTTCCAACCAAAAATGATCTTCACAAAACTGAAATGTGTTAAATATATTTGCAAAGGAAACAAAATCGGTTGTAAGGAAACTTTAAAATTTGGAATGGGTTAGGCAGAATTTTATTTTAGCAAAGGGAAGAGTTGTCATTTCCTAATGTCCATCAATAAGACAATTGACAATTAAAATAATTTTATTGACATCTTGACAATACATTCAAAGTGCACAGTCTGCACTATTTAAAAAAAGATAATATGCATTATATACACTATGTACAATGAATATGGCGCTTCTGCCAGCGCTGCAGAGTTTTGAGGAGAATCGCCAGTGGGTCTCCAGCGACACCACGCTGAGACACATAAGAGAGACACACTTCTCTCCACACAATCCATTCTCTCTATATTTAAGGAACCTATATTCTTGCTCTTTACGCTAGTGAAGTGGACAAGGTTAATCACTACATAGCATCTCTTCTCCCTATTGCATCTATCACACAGACATCAGATCTTAATGCCAATTTTGTATATTTTATTCAGTATTAAACATTATATATAGTTTATGCGATAAAACAGAATAAGAGAAGAAAAGTTTCTTAATTAGACAAATTATAACGGTGCTATAGGGGTTTTATAAGGTATGAATCTATACACCTAATACTTAGTGCGTCATCCCACACCCATACTCCCACACACATACCAACACGGAAATACACATACCAACACATACACAAACATACACATACACACACACACACACACACTCGAGCGTGCGGCCACGCTTTCGCGAGCTCCGCCGTTTTTCGCCTTTGGAGTGTGTGTCATTGGCGCTGAAACCTGCCGAATCCGGTGTCAGAAGATAGCCCTCGATCCGCTGATAACGTGCCTGAAAGGCCCAGCACTGGATCTCAACCAGGCGAGGAGTTTTCGCCGAAAACAGAAAATATGAAGAATTCAAAAGAAAATTCTTCTGAAAATCAAATAGATGCAAATCCGCCGGCAGGCGATATGCATGTAAATCTGGCCGCCGCGCGTGATGACGTCACGGCGCCAACGACTGCTGCTTCAACCAGCGCTACAACAGCCAGCCCGGCCTCGCTCAACTGGGCCGACAGCGAAATGGCGGAGGTGGATGACAACGAGGGCTTCATCGTCGTGAAGGGCAAGAAGAGGCGCCTCTCTTCAACATCTGAGCACGCCACAAAGCAGGCAAGCAGGCCTGCTGAGAAACGCGGCCCCCAGCAGCAGAAGCGGACAACAGGGCCGAGGTCAATGCCGCCCCAGGAAATCAAGGCGACGCGCGCCAACATCGCCGCAGCCAGGGCGAGGCAGGCCACCACCAACCACGAGAACTACATCTTCGTGGAGCTGTGCCCAGACATCCCGGACTACGCCTACCTCAAGGCCATGAGCACGCTACTCGGAGGGCCAAAGAGCATCACGCAGTTCCACCGAATGAACGGCCACTTCATCGTGGGTCTCGCGGACAAGGAACTTGCGAGCCGTCTGGTCGCGGACGGCCTGGAAATCGAGGGTACGTCCCTCATGGTCTTCCCCTTCCGCAAGAGGGCGGAACGAATAGTCGTGGCCAACCTGCCCGGCTTTGTGGAGGACAACACCATCGTGGACGCCCTGAGCAAATACGGGAAGGTCACCTCCATCGCCCCCATCCTGGTCAAAATGGGCGAGTTCACCTTCACCGACGGCCGCCGGGAGGCGTTCATCCTGCTCCGCGAGGGCGTAAGGCTGGAGACGCTGCCCACCCGTCTGACCATCCACTCCAAGGGAGACACCCTGTCGGCCTTCCTCTCCTTTGGAATCAAGTGTTCCAAATGCGGTAAACAGGGCCACCGCAGAGCCAACTGCCCAGCGCTCGCCAGGCAAGGGAACGGCAGCCCCAGGCAAGCAGCGTCTCCCACCGACGCAAGGCCCCCCCTCCCTCCTCCTCAGCGACCAAGGAAGCCGGCACCTGCGCCCGCAACACCGGCGTCCCCTGTCCAACCGGCGAAGACTTCGGCCGAGGCTCAGGCGATCCCCTCGGCACACCAGCCTGCCGAACAGATGGATCTCACCCACCCCGCCCCTGCTGCCCACCCTGCTCCCCTGGCTGCCCTGCGGCCCCCCGAGCCTCGCATCCCTCCGCTCGACCAGGAGATGTCGGTGGAGAAGCTGTCCTCACCTCCCGCCACGCCTGCCCGGGGAAAGGCCGCACTCGAACAGCTGCTGGAGCACCTCGGGAAGTCCCCCAACCCCTCCATCGACTGGGACAAGCTGCCCGACCTGAACTGCGAGGAGGCTCAGAAGCTCCTCACCTCTGAGACCACCATGAAGAGGCGAGCGCCCACGCTAACAAAGGAACAGTTCACCGCCCTCGAAAAACTGCACGAAACCATCAAGGCCTTGTGCCCAGACTCCAACTCCACCATCCGCAAAACCCTCCAGAAGACCAGGAAGGTGCTGCGTGAAGGACGGCCCCAATGAGTTACCGCGTCGCCACCATCAACGCGCGAGGGCTCGCCACTCGGAGGAGGAGCCTTGCCCTTTGTCATCTCCTCAGGCAACACCACGTGGACATCGCGTTTGTCCAGGAGACAAACGCATTTCATCTGGGCAGCGGCCAAGACCTCTGCCTCGGCTACAGTGCTGTTGTATTGGCCCATCCCGTAGCCATCTCGGGATCCGGACTCGCCTGCGTCTTCGGACCAGGCGTAGCCGTGCTACAACAACGCATCCTGTGGCCGGGCCACATCGCCTTGGCAACCATAGATATCCGCGGCGAGGAGATGACGGCCATTGCCGTTCATCTGGCGCATGAACCCCGGGAGAGAAACCGACAACTGGAGCTCCTGGCGGCGACAGCGGCACAGGAGGAGGAGGGGGCCTGCTGGATCATCGGCGACTTTAACATCAGGGATCGGGGCCCCTCATCATCATCATCACCGGATGCCCTCGCCGCTCTTCTGGACCTGGCCGCGCTGGTCGACGTGGCCACCCAGTTCGACGCCGCCCACCTGCCCACCAGAGTCGCCATGCACGGCGACCAAGTCGAATCGAACCGCCTGGACCGGATCCTCGTCCCTGCTGGAGTCCTGGATCGCGTGTCCATCTACGCGACCAGCCACTACCACCTATCGGACCACCGCCTCGTGCTGCTCCAGGTGGGCCCGCCCACCACCGCCGTCTCCTCCCCCACCCAGCCTCGCTTGGCCGCGATGCTCCGCTCGGGCCTTGCTCTCGAACATCTGGCTGGCTACATCCGGGAGTTGGAGGAAGACACAGCGCACGATGACGACGACGGGACCTTCTGGGATAGGTGGACCTCCATCAAGGCGGGGCTGCTGGCGGAGGCCAGATCCCTGCACGACCCGCGCCACGCTGCCAGTGACAGCTACGTCTACAGGGCGAGACGTTACATCGCGGCGCAGCTCGAGGCCTCCTCCATCCGGGCAGACTACCCATCGCTGCCGGACCTGGCACGCGCCATCCGCCTCCGTCGCCCGGTCAGCGTCATCAGGGACGAGGAGGACAACGTCATCGAGGGCCCAGAGCTTCGGCGGAGGGCGTTCGCGACCTTCCAGCCCCGCTTCGCCCGTCCCACCAGCGATCCTGCTGCGGGAGCTGCCTTCATCGCCAGCAGCGCGCCCACCACCACCCGCGAGCTGAGTGAGGAGGACCCGCTCCACCGGCCAGACATCAGTCCCAGCGAGATAGCCCACGCCATCGAGCACCTCCCTCGCGGAAAGGCCCCCGGCTGGGACGGCTTGCCGTGCGAGCTCCTCGTCGCCTTCAACGAGGACTTCTTCGCGGAAGCTCTGGCCCGGGTGTTCGCGGCTTCACGGCTCCGCGGTGCCCTACCTCCGTCGACGCGGCGCAGCTCCATCTGCCTCGTGCCCAAGGCCCGCGGAGGTCGCGGCCTTGATGGCTACAGGCCTGTCGCGCTGCCCTCGGCCGACTACAGGGTCCTGGCCGCCATCCTTCACCGGCGCCTCAAGCCCCACCTGCGGACCCTTGTGCCGGAATGCCAGACGTACGCCGTCCCCGGGAGGTCCCCGTCCTGGAACATCGCTAAGGTGACGGATGCTGTTGAGGAGGCAACCGCCATGGGCTCGCCGCTGGCCGTCATGGGCATCGACTTGGAGTCCGCCTTCGATTCCCTGGACCGCGGCTTCCTGGAGTCCCTGATGACGTCCCTCCGCCTCCCGCCGGCCTTCATGGGCTGGATTAACATCTTGTACGCCGAGGCGGACGCAACGATCCGGGCTGGAGGCTTTCACACCACCGCCTTCCCCCTCCTCAACGGCCTAAGGCAGGGCTGCGCCGTAAGTGCCGCTCTCTTTAGTATCGCTACGGGGCCGCTGCTACGTCGCCTGGAGTTGACCCTCGGCGTGGGCAACGTCATCGCCTACGCCGACGACATCGTCCTCCTTTTCTATCGCGACGAAGAATTCGAGCGGGTGGCGACCGTCCTCGAAGACTTCAAGCGGGCCTCCGGTATCGCCGTCAACCTCGGGAAGAGCGCGGGCCTTTGGTGCGGAGCCTGGCGCAACCGCGGCGACTCCCCACTCGGCGCCTCCTGGTCGACCACCTCCATCAGGGTCCTCGGGCTCGACATCGCCCCCAGGAGCTCCGTAGCCCATCAGGAGCAGCATCTTCTCGCCCTTCTGGAGTCCGCCTGCCGCAGATGGACGCCCTTCACCCGCGGCCTATCCCTCGTCGGACGATCTAGAGCGGCGAACTCGCTGGTGAGCTCCACCATCCAGCATCACCTGCACGGGTACCTGCCATCACCCCCGACCATCGCCAAACTGCAGGCCAGACTAGCGAGGTTCGTCTGGGGGCCCGAGCATACGGCGTGGCTTCCCGCCGCCGTCATGGCGAGGCCCGTAGCCATCGGAGGCCTCGGCCTCCTCGACCTGGCAACCCAACTCCAGCTCGCCTGCCTCAAGGGGGTGCAGGTCGCGCTCCGCGGAGGCAGAAATGCCTTCAGCTGGCTGGTAGAAAGCGGTGAGGCCTGGATTCAACCTCCACCGGACGGCACCCGTCTCCAGCCCCGCCGTCTACGGCTGCTGAAGCTCTGGGAGGAGGCCTCCAACATCCTGAGCCTCAACCACCGGGCGCTCCCCACGGCTCAGCTGCTGGACCTCCCCATCATCGGCGGCTGCCGGTTCCTCCGCCCTCCCGACCTCCTGGCCCCCGCCCGCTGGCGTGGAGCCCGAGTCCGGGACCTTCTCGCGGAGGGCCACCTCATCGCCCGCCCTACGCGCTCCGTCCTGGCTGACGCCGCGACCCTGAGCGCCTTCTGTCGGAGGCTGACCTCCGAGAACGCCGTGGGCTTCGGGGCGGAGTCTGCACCCTCATCTAGCTCTTTAGCTGCGGCCGTGGTGCTGCGAGGGACGGCTACGCCGTTCCTCAACGGCCTCACGACCCGCTCGGCCCGACGGGCCCTGGATCGCCCGCGCCTCGCCGCCACGCCCATCTCAAGGTTTACCTCGAGATGGTCGCCCACCATCGGTCCACCACCATCCAGGATCGACTGGGCCTCGCTGCGGCGCTGCGCCCACTCGGGCCACGAGGCTGACGCGGCCCTCAAGTTGGCCCTCCACGCCCTGCCCCATCCGGCCCATCCTGCCTCGGTCGGCCCCTCCTGTCCTGCCTGCGGGTCCATCGACCGCTCCCTCGGCCACCGTTACTGGTGCTGCCGTTCCATCAGGCCTCTCATCAGAGAGGCCTTCAACATCATAGGGCGGCCCCCTGACCTGCAGGCTTGGATCTTCGGCGGGTCCGGCCTTGAGGACGACGCCCTTTCCATCTTGGCGTCGGCAAAGTTGCGAATTTATCGCTACTTTGTACAGGTTGGGCTCGGAGAAGCAGTGGAAGACCCGCTCATCGCCTGGTCCAGGACCCTCCAGCGCCGAGGTTTTCTTCCTCCATCTCCCATCACCATCTTGTAAAATATGTTTCATATATGTATATATTTTCTCTTCTCTTCTCATCTTCTTTTTTCTTTTTCTCTCCCTATGATTGAAAATGTATAATATTGTCTAAGATGACAATAAATATTTTTTAATTGTCAAATTGTCACACACATGTACACATATAAATATATTCTTGTAGGTATATATTGTGGCATCTGGCTCCTCTCTTCACAAGAGCCAAGATGACGTAGGTGGTGGTAGTCAAGGAAATACTACTGGCCCAGGGGACGGCGGGATTAAAGAAGGTGTCAGCTAACAAAGAGACAGGCGGGTGAGAACAGACAGTCTGGTGACAGCAGTTCGACAGCGATGAGTCCTGAAGAAGGCGCGGTGAGAGAAGATCCGGTGGATAGCAGATGCTGATCCGAAGGCGGGAGGTGCCCTGAAGTTGACTTCTCTGTGGAAGTGGACACCGGAACTAGTGTGACATCGGAAGTGCAATAAGAAGTTCTCTTAGGGAGTGTGGCTCTGTAGATGATCCTGCAAGAGGGTTCCAGAGAAGCTTGCCCGACCTGGACGGGAGCCGGCCGTTGACGAGGAGGATCCTTCTGGTGGCAGACATTGGAGGCAAGTCCATCAAAGTGTACCCAATTCTCAATTCCATTAACAGCTACTGGTAATAAAGTATATCACACTAAGCTTTATCTCCACAACGAACCCGTAATGTTTTCTTAGAAACCTTGTTCACAAACAACGACCGCTGGAAAGCGTCGTAACAATATGTAAATGTAACTTTAAAATATTAATAAAAACAATCGGTTGTTGTGTGGGTAAAGCGGATCTTTTTATTTGGAAGTCAAACAATCATTCGAGAAATTTGCTCTTC
The DNA here is from genome assembly GCA_030710605.1 of Cordylochernes scorpioides. Lineage (NCBI taxonomy): Eukaryota > Metazoa > Arthropoda > Arachnida > Pseudoscorpiones > Chernetidae > Cordylochernes > Cordylochernes scorpioides. The sequence goes on from CP092886.1 coordinate 15,231,307, forward strand.
TACGCGAGCTAATATCAATGACAAGAAAAATTTGAACTATTTACAAAAGAAAAGAAATAAATTATTGACGTGTGCACACGCCTTTTTGATTACTTTTTTTTGCTTATTAGTTTAAAATTATATTATAATATTTGATATTAGCTCGTATAAAGAAGAGAAAATTGCTCTCTTTCTCGAAAGTTTGTATCACTTCGAAATAAAAATATCCACTTTACCCAATAACCAATTGCTCTTAAGAATTCCTGGGTAAGTATTTCTCGCATGTATATATTGTGTGTGAGCGCTTCATAAAACATTATATGAATTACTAAGAGAGCAGTTTTTAATGCCTCCAATACCATTATCTAACAGCAAACCTTCGGTAAACATTCTGTAATTGGCTCAATCCGGCAGATCGTCTCGCCACAGATGTAAAAAATATTATCTCGTCATTTTAAGAGGATTAAAGTTGGGACTATAGTTCCCTCATTACACTAATTAGACCGTCCGTAATTAAAATATCGTAAAAGATTAAAGTTATTTTTTAAATTAATAGACCTGTGCACTCTGCTCTATGATCGGTAAAAAATCCCCAAAAATAACGTTCCCAGTACATTGGAGTTGCGTCAAAAAACACGATAATGTCTAAATTGATTTTCATATTGTTTCAGAAGAACCGCCTTATATCTACTTGATAATTCAGAAAAATATGACATTTCAAAATCCAACCATTTTATTATGTTTGAAAAATATGTTCATTAAGTGGGTAATTGATAATTATTGGTTCACAAATATCTGTTTTTGTGATTATTTATGTGTGTTTTTGGCATTAATTTGCCTATTTTCAATTTTATTCAAAACGCGATATCCTTACTCGGAATATTTGCGTCAATACTGAGTTATTTATTGCATGTATATACGACCATATATATATATACACTCATGAACAAAAATTAAGGAATTGGAGAGTATTTGTTGTCGCCGTTCGTCTGTTTTTTTTTTTTAAGGAGACAGACGCAATATTTCGAGTTAAAAGGCGATCCATCAAATAAGTCTATATAAAAGGGCGTACATGGATCTGTAAAAAAAAAACAATTTTTCTCAAAATATTTCGAGAAATTGCTCCCTCTTTGAGAGACAATATTGTTTACACTTGGTCGGTGTGCATCACCCTAGTAAAAATACTAGTGATGATTATTAATGAGCCATAACACTAGTTTTGACAATTTCAGACAAAAACAAACCTGTATACCATGGTTTCGGGATTTGATCTTTGTCAGTATAAGGGTGGTTTATAAAGATTGGCTTTTTTTTCTGAATTTGCCAAACCTGGTCCTGGTGCATTGTCATGATGCACAATTAAAGGGAGAGGCGCCTCATTTGCTACATAAAAGGGAATATATTGATGAAAATTAATTTATTTATCAATATTTAGATTAGAAACACTCCAACAGATATATATATATTGTTTTGCATTTTGGCACTCGGCGTCTCCTTTTTCAAAAAAGTAAACTAGTATAAGAAGCTCACTTCTACAAAAAACAAGACAGTAATAACTTTTTGAACTTTGATAAAGACTATCGTTCTCTCTGTGTGTACAAACTCAAATATTACAAACTAAGCTAATTTTATCCATGAGGATTATTTGAAATATAATTCTTATAGGCGAAAAAATTTCTCAATATGGCATAAAACATGTATAGCGTTCAACGCGTCAAAATTATATTTATTTTCATATTTACAAATAAATAATAAAAAAGGCATATATTGGATCAAAATATAATTTATTTTACCAATATATCAGTCGGCTGAACGCCAACCTTTATCAAGGTGTTATAACATTTTAAAGTGTGTCAACAACAAACTCAGCGCCACATAACGTCAACAGAATTAAGTTTTAAAAATATTTTGTGGACGTTGTATATTCTTTTGACGTTATGTGGCGCTGAATTTGTTGTTGACACACTTTAAAATGTTATAACACCTTGATAAAGGTTGGCGTTCAGCCAACTGAAATATTGGTATAATAAATTATATTTTGATCCAATATATGCCTTTTTAATTAAAGATTTATTTATGGATTGCTCTATTTTCAAAACGATTTACAAATATGTATTTGGTGCGACTGAGGTTTTGTAATAAAAAGTGTTACTTTTCCCACAATTCCTTTCAAACAATAATTTAACCTTCACCTACGATTTTATTCTTATTTAAATGCAGTTATAATTTTAGTGGATAAATGCATTGTTTGAATATATTCTTAATTTGAAAGCTATTTATTAAAAGAACTTTGAAGAAACAATAAAGGCAGCGATTGTATACACTCGTATTTAAGCTGGATTACTGTGAGCAATAGGAATTTCCGATGGCTCGGTGTAATATTGATTGAAAGATTTATAAAAACGGCGATACAATTCTGGGAGCCATCAATAGAAATCCTGCAATCTAACCCCCGGATTTGGAGGAGGATTTGCGACTCCAGCTAAGACAGATGTGCAATTCATTAGGCCTGGCTGTGAGGTTTAATCTGAACTGCCTCTCATTAGGAATTCGATAGCTGTATACTGAGGCTACTTAATAACCTAATGCTTTTAAATATATACCGCAATATTAGAAATTCTATCCCGTAAATCTTAGATATGATATCTTACACTAATTTTTCTGGGAGAGTTTCAGGACCGGACTAATTTTGTAATTACTGTGGGAGTTCTCTGAATAGATACCACTTTGTCAATTGTGATCTTTTAGAATCATTTACATTTTAAACTTCTCTTGATAGGTAAAAAAATGTGTGATAATAAATAGTACTAATAAATTAGGAATTTTAATTTAAACCCATATATATATATATACAGTTAAACCTGTCTATAGCGCCCCCTCTAAATAGCGCCTTCCTTTCTATAGCGCCCGATTTTAAATACGTAGTACGATGCGATTTTCATTAAGTAGACAGGATATTTTTTTCAAACTTGGCTATCACGTGTGTCTTCAATAAAGGTCACTGTTTATCAAATATCTTTCAGAGTTATTATCTGAATCACGATATATATGTTAAAAGGTACAAATTCCTTCAGTTTTGTCCATGTTTGTATCTATAAAGCTAATGAAGTTATATCATTATCTTCTAAATATTTTCGACGATAACTCAACAGAAACAAAAGAGAGAACTGGAATTTTCATTGATAATGCAATAATTCGAAGATGTATTAATTGACATATTTTTAATTTTAATACCATTTCTTTATTTCCGATTAATTATGATTTTTAAAATGCATCTTTTGTTTGGCCTCGCGCTCTAAAAACAACAGAACAAAAAATTAATATTTTCTTTATTTAAGCCTCTTTTTAGCATATAAATATAGGTAGAAACAATAATTATGTAGATCCAGGTTCACTGACTCCATA
>CP092886.1:15234790-15254703 GCA_030710605.1 Cordylochernes scorpioides
TTGTTGGTTTAAATTACCATATATATATATTTTAAAAACAGATTATTACTATAAAATATCATGAACTATAAAACATTTGTATTTTGATACACTGAATACACCACCTGCTTTATACTTTGATGTGATAAATAAAGAGATATTCTAGGCGCTACCTAAAAATATTGTTGTCTTATTATTGACTTGTTTAACCTTGTACGATGGTTGAGACACGTTCTGGAAAGATGCAAGACGCGTCTGAGGAGAGAATCAAGACTGAAGGATCTGCCAAACCGCAGCCTGGTTCGAAAATATAAAAACATGAATATTTATAAAATTATAGGGATGCATGTAATGGTATATTTTTAATAATAAAAAAGCTTAGAAGCAAGTCAATTTTCAAATCCATGAGATAGAGAGTAAATAGGTTAATAATAGAAGTTAAAATATATTGAGTACTAGCGAACCCGGCCACGCGTTGCTGTGGCTAAATTGAAATATGTTAAAAATAACATTATACTAAACTATTCAGTACAGTAAAGTTAACATTCACTTATAAAGATAAAAATGTTTTAGCCGATCTATAGCCCTACGGGATTGTGAATGGAACGTTACGTTAAAATCTGAAAGTGTTTTTTATATATATAGATAATATAGCCCTTCATGTAAGCATTGATTATAATCACTGCATTAATAAATGTCAGTGAACTCGTTTGTATGTATTGTTTTTTGTTTTCGAGATATTCTAATAGAACGTTCTCACATTTTCTGTAAAATATTTATATATGCACAAACACAGAATATAATCACTATGTCTTAATTTCGCTATAATTATTGTTATAAATATTATTCTAAAACAATTCGCCAGAAATCGTCCTGATAGTATACTAAACAACTTCCCAAAGTGTTATGGCAAACATCTAAAATAAAATAATACTTTTAATACTTTGCTACAACATTAAAAAGAGGGGGGCTTAGGTGTTTAAAATGTAAAATGTGCTCTAAATAGAATTACATAGAGCCTTCATAACAAACATATTTAAAATAAACCAATCAAAATATAATAATGCTGTAAAAACAGACCTTGCTACAATAATATAAAAGATATGGACACCCACGCTGAGCCTCGAACCTAGGTTTGTTACAAATATTATTAAAAAATTGTTTATGTTAATTTTTATTTTAAAAAGCCTACATTTTAAATTAAATAATATTTTTAATAATTTGCTACAATAATATAAAAGAAATGAAAAAAAAAAAAACACCCACGCTGAGCCTCGAACCTAGGTTGCGGGGGTACGAAGCTGTGTACCTAACCTATAGGCTAAGCTTGACGTTACAAATAAGCTCATGCGAGGCTATTTCAGGCCATACGTCTTCCGCGAGGGGGCGCTGATTGCGAGTGAATTTACGTTTTATTGTAATAAGAATGCAACGAAAGGTTATTTCTAAAGAGTAATTAGCCAGAAACCATCCCGGTAGTATACTAAACATCTTCCCAAAGTTTCATCACGATTGGTTGAGCGATGTAGAAGATTATCACGAACGGACGGACGGACGGACGGACGGACGGAACAACGGACCAACGGACCAACAAACATCCATTTTTATATATATAGATAAGTGTGTAGAATTATAATTAGTAGGTTTTTCGTATTTTAATTTTTTGTATATATAACAATATTAAATACAAAGATTAGTTATTTTATGCATATAATTATAGAGAAAGAGAGACACATATTACTATATTTAAATAAAAAGGCATATATTGGATCAAAATATCATTCATTTTTTACCAATATATGCCTTTTTATTTAAATATAGCAATATGTGTCTCTCTTTCTCTATAATTATATGCATAAAATAACTAATCTTCGTATTTAAGTACTTTCTAACCTATTAACGTTTACAACTTATATACACTCGCAGACAAAACTTACGGAAGTGGAAAATATTTGATGTCACAATCGTCTTTTTTTGGTTGAAGGAGACAGACAATTTTATTATTTTAAATACTCGTTCATCCAAGAAGAAAGAGAAATTACCATATCAAACTGGAAACCCGAGCTTCACTATATTTGATTGTTTTTGAAGTTGCTCATACAGTTTTTAGGGTATATGTTGGTAAAGAAGAGTCATATAGGGACAGGTGCTCTCTGAGAAAGGAGAATTCAATACAATTTAATGTCAGTGGTGATGAGCCAAGCCCTTTTACATAATATATTTTATCATTTCAGTAAGGTCTGAAGAGAGAGACTATTCGAGAATAAATTTCATTAGAAACACATTGCCAAAAATCATAATTATAACTTCTACATTGTATATATAATTTATAAGTATTATTTTTGACAATATGTTTCTTATGATATATATATATATATATATATATACTGGCCAAAAAATTGCTTAACCTATAAACACTTTAACAAATTTTCAGAAAGTTTTCATACTTAATAAGAACATTAAAGCATGTGAATGATCAATTTTATATAACCGTAACTATAAGTGCATAAAAATAGCCCTTTTTTAGTCATGAAAGGGCATTTTGCCCTTTTAGTGTATCATTATATATAATAATTCTCTCTCCGCCTTTGCCGGTCCCAAGCCCGGATGAAAAAGGAGGAGGGAGAGCAGTAACAAGCTCACTAAAAAACCTAGGCTCAGCTGGCCCGGCTGATAGTACCCTGTAAGGGCTCCTAATCCAGGGATACAGGATGAGCAGTGTTTGTACTCCATGTTAGGAGCGGCTGCACATGGCATCTGTTCCTCATGTCAGAGGCGGCCATTTATTTTGGAGCTAAGTCGGCCTGCCACTGAGTAGTGCTCCCAGTCTTAATGATAAAGGCAGACGCATTCTACTTCACCCAGTCATGATGGTTGTCAAACTCACCCATTGATGAGCTCTACTCTTCCCTAGCAGACACCATCAAGCTTTACAAGCTTGATACCCTGATTATGATTGAGAGTGGATATAAGAAAGAAGAAGAAGATATATAATTTATAAGTATTATTTTTGACAATATGATTCTTATGATATATGTATATATATACTGGCCAAAAAAATTGCTTCACTTATAACACTTTAGAAAATTTTCAGAAAGTTTTCATATTTAATAAGGACATTAAGGCATGTAAATGATCAATTTTATCAAACCGTAACTATAAGTGCATGAATATAGCCTTTTATATTCATGAAAGGGCATTTTTCCCTTTTAGTATACCATTGTATATAATTAAATTGTAATAATAAACTGTATATACCACTTTACTACATTCATTATATTGAAAACAAAGTAAAAATAAATAAATATACTAAAAACACTCCAAAAGTACTGGTTGTCAGTCATCATTGGCTAAAATATATATATTTGTAATGAATATATAGCTCGGAAAGTTACTTAAACAATTTATTTACGAAACCCCACGATAACAAATGGAATAGATGAAGCATCCAATTTATAATTTACATCTATAATTCAGTTTATACTGGAAGAAAAAACATCACTATAAAGTGTTTTTCATCAGGTAATCAAATTAGAAATAAGCATCATAGTTTGTTCGTGATTATGCGAAAAAGCATTTGGAATTTATAAAAATAAGTTATATGAATAATTACTATCATGAAAATATGTTCAACCTATTTGTATATATGAGCAATAGTTACACACACACACCCAGATATTATTTTAAAAGAGAAGAATAAATTCAGGTAAAAGGTTTCTTTAAATTTTGGTTTTGCAAACTTTGGATTTTATTCTCTTCAACGAGCAAATATTAATTATAGTATTTGCCAGTTGAAGATCAGAAAATTTTCTCGGAAGCTTGCAAAACCAAAATTAAAAGAAACATTTTTACCTGAATTCTATTTGTATATGTTGGTAGAAGTTATTTATAAAGGATCTGAACTAGCAAATTTTCTCTCAAAGGTTTTTCACTACAAATAAAAAAGGAAGGAACTTAACATATATATGTCTTATTCTTCTTCTTTCTTATATCCACTCAATCATATTAGGGTATCAAGCTTGTAAAGCTTGAGACTTGACAACAATCATGACTGGGTGAGGTAGAATGCGTCTGCCTTTGCATTAAGACTAAGAGAAATACTCAGTGGCAAGCCGACTTAGCTCCAAAAGAAATGGCCGCCTCTGACATGAGGAACAGACGCCATGCAGCAGCTCCTAACATGGAGTACAAACGCTGCTCATCCTGTATCCCTAGATTAGGAGCCCTTACAGGGTACTATCAGCCGGGCCAGCTGGCCCAGGTTTTTTAGTGAGTCTGTTATTGCTCCCCCTCCTCTCTTTTCATCCGGGCTTGGGACACATATATATGTGAAGGTGTGTAATTAGTTATATTGGAAGGTATATGTAGATTTAGGTAACCGGACATTGATCTAAAAGCACGAAGAACTACAATGTGATTTCAAGATTCCTCGGGTGACTATAAATTTGTAAGTAGTCAGCAATACATTTATAAAAGGGAATATATTGATGAAAATCAATTTATTTATCACACATCGGAAATTCCTATTGTTCACAGTGATCCAGCTTAAATACGAGTGTATACAATCATAAAAGGGAATATATTGATGCTTAGTTTCTAATATTTGAGTTTGTACACACAGAGAGAACGATAGTCTTTATCAAAGTTCAAAAAGTTATTACTGTCTTGTTTTTTGTAGAAGTGAGCTTCTTATACTAGTTTACTTTTTTGAAAAAGGAGACGCCGAGTGCCAAAAAAAAAAAAGAGAAATATTTGTTAGAGTGTCTCTAATCTAAATATTGTGGTCCGCAATATGATTTGAATCTAAGACTGCGTCATAAGAATGTATGAGACACTTCATTACAAATATTTAAAATATATCATATATATAGAAATACAATTTGATATTATATAATCACAAACGATTCATTCAATCGTTCAAATATAATATTTGTGATCATAATTTGAAAATTAAATAATATCATTGAAGAGAGAGAGAGAGATACGCTGATGTGAAAAAAAACCGCGTTCGTCATTATTATTGAAAGCTTAAGAGGTGACACAAATTTAGACAATTTCCAAAGAAATATGGTTAGATAAATTCATAAATATTTTCCAACCCTACGACATATTTTCAAATCAATTTTGGACAAACAAATCACAAATTGGTATTGAAATACGACAAATTTAGGATTTAACAGGAATTGACACTTTAAATTTCTGACACGGTAAAAGTTTGAATAACAATTTCAATCTAAAATATATTTTAAGAATTCAATTTAAAATACAGAAATAACTAGATGCAATGTCTAGAAATGTCTTCTATACTTGAAAATATATTTATTTTAAAACCGTTGACGCCCTTTTTTTTTCAACAATGAAATTTCGTCTCAACGAATAGGCTTTAGAAAAATTTGCACTAACTTTTAAATATATCTAGCTGAGAGTTTATATATATATATATATTGAATATATAATTAACATTTTTAAGGAATATCATTTCACGAAATTTCAAAGACGTCACAAATGTTTATATATACACCATTATTTTTATATTTATATGTGAATAAAGTAAAAAATAAGCGTATTTACGCAAGTTTGGCCTTAAATACCCATTACTTGGTTTTTCAAGAAGCCTCTGGGACCAAAAATCCAAAACCAAAAATTTGGTCGCAGTGGTACAGCCTACTCCACTCTGACGAGCGCCAACAGCGCGAAACGCGTTCGTGGATGGCTTTTTTTATTTATCAAGAAATTGGGTTGGCCAAATATCAGGGAACAGGCTAAATCAATGTTTAGTTGATTTCTGTTCCACCAGATGGCGCTCTTCCATCTGTAAAGCACTAGTGTTCCTGGTCAGGGTATACCTTTTTATTTTTAATATGAATAAATATAAAAATACATATATTCTCGTTGCCCAACGCAAATCAAATCAAGAAATTGGAGTCAATTTTGAATAAACGAATTTTAAAACTTAAATTATATAAACTATATCAGTTTGGTACCCTGTGTGCGTGATATAAAAATAAATTTAAACTACAATATAACGCGGCTGATGATTGTAAAACGAAAATTTCAATTATACCGCGAATGTTTCTTTTAAACAAGAATCGAAATTTATTTTAAAGAGAAATAACGACTATTTCTAACTTTAAGGATGAAGTATGAAAGGGTGAAAATATGAAGAGTAATGGCGAACGGAAAAATAAAAGTGTCCAGGGGCGGGAATCGAACCCACGACCTTCCGCTAAACGGAAAGCGGAAGATCGTGGGTTCGATTCCCGCCCCTGGACACTTTTATTTTTCCGTTCGCCATTACTCTTAATATTTTCACCCTTTCATACTTCATCCTTAAAGTTAGAAATAGTCGTTATTTCTCTTTAAAATAAATTTCGATTTTTGTTTAAAAGAAACATTCGCGGTATAATTGCAATTTTCGTTTTACAATCATCAGCCGCGTTATATTGTAGTTTAAATTACTTTATATAATATTTACGAACGGAAAAATATGTCCAGGGTAGCCTAGTGGACATGGCATCTGCCCGGTAAGCGGAAGGTCGTGGGTTCGATTCCCGCCCCTGGACACTTTTATTTTTCCGTTCGCCATTACTCTTCATATTTTCACCCTTTCATACTTCATCCTTAAAGTTAGAAATAGTCGTTATTTCTCTTTAAAATAAATTTCGATTTTTGTTTAAAAGAAACATTCGCGGTATAATTGCAATTTTCGTTTTACAATCATCAGCCGCGTTATATTGTAGTTTAAATTACTTTATATAATATTTACGAACGGAAAAATATGTCCAGGGTAGCCTAGTGGACATGGCATCTGCCCGGTAAGCGGAAGGTCGTGGGTTCGATTCCCGCCCCTGGACACTTTTATTTTTCCGTTCGCCATTACTCTTCATATTTTCACCCTTTCATACTTCATCCTTAAAGTTAGAAATAGTCGTTATTTCTCTTTAAAATAAATTTCGATTTTTGTTTAAAAGAAACATTCGCGGTATAATTGCAATTTTCGTTTTACAATAAAAATAAATATAAAAAAGCGGCTTAAACATTCTTAATAACTCAATTTTGTAACGTGCTCCTATTCGAAAAATCATATTTAGTTGAAAGCTTCCTATCTTCGCAGACAGTGAGATAAATTCTAAAATATATCAATACAGGAAACATATCTAGAGGAATTTCTCATTTAAAGTGCGGCAAGGAGACTGATGAGTATGCAATCCTAAATGAAGCAATTAAGGCCTTGCCCCTGGAAAACCTGATTTCGCTGATATACATACATATATATATATGAAAAAACAATAGAAAAAATAAAAGATAAGTGGGTCAGGTGTTGATATTAAAAATAAAGAAGGCATCTCCTGACCACGAGCACATGTGCTCGTGGTCAGGAGATGCCTTCTTTATTTTTAATATATATATATATATATATTTAAAGAGACAAAGGTCACCTCTCCCGTCAAAATAGACGTCAAAATTAGACGCCATCTATTGACCGTCACCGCAAACTAGCGGTCTCGGGTCGGTGACAAAGCCACAACACCAGCTTTGGCGAACTGAAAAGCGTCCACCTAGAGACCAAGGTTTCAGGCTAATGGCCCTCGTCAGTCTAGGGCGGACTTTATTCCATGAGATCCACACGGGATCTAATGGAATCTTGACAATCTGTCAAAGAGGTGTTTAGCTGGCAAAGTGGCTGGGTCAAATCTATGGCTAAAGAGGTGACCTTTGTCTCTTTAAATCAATATCCTCCCGGCATAATTTCCATATATATATTATATAATCTAAAATGCAAATATTTTATTTAAAAAAACACATGTATTTTATTTTCATTCATTGACTATTCTTTTATTTTTGACTATAGATTTTAGAAGATACCACTTTGAATATTGTTGTAAATATGTATAGTTAACCTACCTATTTTTAAATTCACGAATATAGGATTCATTTTATAAATTCTATATTACCATGAAAAATAATTTTATGTGTAATTTGCTTCAAGTGGTTCAAAATAAAAACTACTTGGTGTGTAAATAATTATATTTTCTTTTTCACGACTGCATTTTTAATTCTCTTTTTCAACAACAAAACAAAATATTCATAACAGTCCTCCAGTCCCCCTCGTTAGACCTAGCGACCTCTCAACGCTCCAAGGAGGTCACACACCCCTCCACGCTCCAGGAGGAGGGCGATGCTCTAGGCACCGCTGATATATATAAAACAAAATTTTAAAAAACTGCCGTATTCCCTACAATTTCGACAGAGTCAATACTTAATCCTATATTTAAGAATTGACACCGAGATGATCCTTCAAATTACCGAAGTATAGCACTTCTGAGTAATTCGGCAAAACTATATACTACTATGCTCAAAAAAAGACTAGTTAATTAAAAAAAGAGGAATCATTGCTGAAAATTACGCTGGGTTTAGCAGGGAACACGCATGTCAAGAAAACATCTTTACTTTATGGTCTAGCTAATATAACTGACACTCTTAGATGAAAAAGAGGAAACAATTATGCATTGTTTGTTGATATAAAAAAAAACTTTCTATTCAGTTCCTCATTCACTCGTATGAAAAATAACCGATATAGATCTGAGCTAAAGATTTGTCAACACAATTAAAATTCAAAACTATTATAGACGCGTATGATTCTTTTTAAAATAAAACAATTTCTACTGTCCTTACTGCAATGGAAAAATCAATGGGAGGGCCTGGCACATCAGTGGTGAACCCTCCCAGCGGTTTCGCCAGTTTAATCTACCATAACGCTGTTATATTGAATTTTTGGAACTTTCTTTTATAGTGATACTGATGCTAGACTTTTGGAATGGGTATTTTAGATGAACTATGGACATAAGATTTGAGGACAGCAGAATTACATATAATTATAAATATATAATATGCTTCGAGCAATCGCTCTTCCGCAAACATCAAGAATCATACGCGCCTATAATAGTTTTGAATTTTGATAACAGATGGCGCGCTAATGCATCACAATTAAAATTCGCTATGAAATTATAACAGCTGTCGTGCGGTGGAAAAACGAATTCACTGAAGCAATATAAATTTGAGCGGGAGTTTTACAAGGCGAACCATTGTCACCATACTTATTTATACTCTTCATAAACGAACTAAGTGCTTTTCTAAATTAATCAGTTATCACAGGAATATTTCTATTAGTCCACGGGAATATTCACCTCCTTCTCTATGCAGACGATATAGTGTTGATCGGCGAATCCAAAAATAATCTCTAAATCAAAATTAATATTCTAAAAAATATATTTTGAAGATAATTTGTAAACCTTAAATGAAAATAAATCGAAAATAATGGTCTTCAGGAATGGCGGTCGACTAATGCACACTGATAAATGGTTCTGAGGTCAACAGCCCTTAATGGTTACCCAGAGATATTTATATCTGGGACACCCTCTCACAACCACTAGTTCATTCAAACAAGCTGCCATTCTATATACAGTTACGAGCGTCATTCTTCGTCGCCTGATGTCGCAAAAGATGTGGAGAGTGGGTTTCTCTACATAGGAGTCCTTAAAACAAAGCCATCTAGGAATTTCTATGTTTGGCAAGTGTTTCAGTTTGCTAAACCACTTCCAAAATCTTTGTACTAAACATCCAGGTAGGACTTCGTCCCATGTCAACTTCTGTATGCAAGTTTCCTGTAATATCAGCTTGGGAATTAAAGTCACAGGACAGGCAACTCCTAATGGATCAAATATCTTGCTCGCTATTGAAAGTTCTTTTCTCTTGGTGGTTGGTCCAATTAATTCAAAATCTTCCACACCAATTGTCAGTGTGTCTCTATCAGTATTCCATGTTATTCCTAAAATGTTCACTTCCTTATTCAGTTGGTTCATAAGAGAAAAGTCTGTAACGTTACTCACCCAATCCCGGAGATTGAAACAAGTTGTAGAGAGCAGTTCAGTAGATTCTTTCACGAATTTCTCCGTTTCTTCAACATTCTGAAAACTGTCGATACGTGATCAATCTTCCGTCTTCTGTGTGCCACAGGAATCGTAAATAATCTCGGTCTTCTTCTTTTATTCTAATTTGTAAAAATGCTTTCTCAATATCGGAAGAGACACCAACTTCATATTTCCGGAATTTATTTAGAAGTCTTGGTATAATTTCTAACAAATTGGGTCCCTTATCCAGAGAGTCATTCAGGGAAAGTTTACCTCTCTTACGGGCCGACGCATTGAATACTGGCCGTATTCTAGAAGTTTGACTGTTCCTTTTATACACTGGTCGATGTGGCAGGTAGTGTACACCATCTAGTTTATCCTCTCTGGCATACTCGATTATCCCCTGATTCATCCATTCTTCAAAGATTTGTCCATACTCATTCATGTCTCCAACTTCTTCAAGTTTTCTTCTTACAGAACTTAGTTGATTTTCGGCTAGGTCTCTATTTGAAGGAATCCTTTCCTTGTCTTGCACCCAGGGTAGAGCTACCTCAAAGCCCCCCTGATATCTCGCGTCGTGGTGTGGGCGAAATGTTCCTCCATTTCAGCTTGTAATGACTGAGTCTTCTTCTCAACCTCCGCGTCAGAGACTCCAATTGCATTTAATTTCCACAAGTTTTCTAGATCCAAAGATAGAAGTGTGGTCACGCAAAGGGAGCTGGTGTCATCTCTCACCTCCGTTGGAGGAATCTTTCCCATCACAGTCCATCCTAGTTTGGTACGGATTGCCACCAGTCCAGATGAGATTCTTCTCTGAGCATCGGTTAGCAATCTCTCGGCGATATCCGCCTCTATAAGGACTTCTATACGGTTTCTCATCAAATCAGATACGTCGAGTTCTTCACTCCCTTCTAAAAATGATCGTGGACACACCGGGGGTATGCTTCCACAGATAAGGGGTTGACCTAGTGCTTCAAACTCACAGCGATAGGAATTATTGATGTCCGATAAATGAATGGTATAGACCTCATGTTCAACTACGTTGGTACTCGATCCTCCAAACAAGGAATGCCGGAAGAACTCTCTCCTTGATTGTTCGTATTCCATTTCCATTGCTGTGCTATGTAAAATATATGATCTTTGGGATCCGGTGTCTATTATAGCCCGTGCCGTCTTCTCCGTTCTGTTCCCTTTGAGGGTCACTCTCAAAGTAGGTAACAAGACGTCTGGGGAGGTTGATAAGTTGGCGAGAGTTTCATCTTGCACCGTTGGAGACTTGGAAGATCCACCTCTATCTAAAATCAGTTTTGTGCACATGACATCCAGGTGGGAATTTCTGCAAAATTTACTTAAATGAGAAGGCCGAAGAGACATTTATAACAAACGCCTCTTTTCCTCATGAGTGATCTCTTTTCGTTTAAACTCATATTAGCTGCAAAGTCACACTTAGGGTTTCCATGGTTGTCTTTACCACAAAATACACATTCATTCGATTTGTGAACTGAATTCAAAAGTTCTGAAGCTGTCGCAATTGGTTTTTCATTGTAGAATCTTGTCTTTGGATGTTTGTTTACTAAATTAGGTTTAGAAGTTGATTCATTCCCGGTACCGATTTCGTTTCTAAAACTCCTCTCCCGTGCAGTTAATTGTCTTTCTAGAAAGGTAATCAAGTCATTAATTACGTAACCTGTCGGGAGTTCTTTGTTCAATTCCAAATTAAGGTCTGCAGGTAGAAGCTTTATTATTATCGGACACAACAGTTGTCCGTAAACATCAATGGACACGTTTAGTGACTCGAGACTTCTTATTTGAACAGAGAGGTTGTCAAAAAGTTCGCGGAAGGTTCTTACATCGCTTGACGTTTTGAGTGGTCTCATATTGACAACAAATTGTTCATATGTCGGCTAATCAAAATGACTTCTCGCCCAAATCTGTCTTTAAGCAATTTTATAGCTTTCTCATAATTGTCCGCAGATAAAGCGAAACCTTCGACTGTGTTTAGTGCAGTTCCGCCGAGATGTGACTTCAGATAATTAAATTTATCGATCGGGTTCAGTGAGTTGTTCTGGTGTATAGCTGCATCAAAATAATTCCAGAACGTCAGCCATTCACTAAAGTTTCCATGAAATTTCGATATCATCAATTTCGGAAGTTTTACAGTCGTGCAGGAAGGTACATAATGTCTCATTTCATTTTGATCTATTCGTGAGTTCGAATTCGATATATTTTCGCTATGAAAATCTGATTGGCGAATCTTTTTATTTGCCCTAAATCTCCAAGTAATATATTTCTCTCGATATTCCTCTACGCCCTGTAATTCCCTCTCTAAATCGTCAGTTTCAAGAAGCGTTTCTATTTCGTGATCATCTAATTTAAGTTCGTTAAATGATTCATTCAATTGTTCTAATAATTCTTCAAGATCAATTTTAATTAGCGTGTCAAGTCCACTTTCAATCTTATTGCATGTTATCGTTAAATATGATCTGTTAATAGCACGCTTCTTCTTTAAACGTTGAATTAATTCTTCCGACATCATGTAAACAAAGCGGCAAGTAGGGTTAGCTAGCGAGTTCCAAAATGGTCAGCGTAAAATGTTTTTTTTTCTAGAATTTACCTTCAACAGTCCCGGCTGGGATGCCAAAGATATTGCGATTTCACCGCCACTCTGTGTTGTGACGACGATCTAAGTTCTATAGAGGTAGTCGTTCACCTCTATTCTTGGTCGGCGGGGTTGAAGGTTCAAAATTAAAGTGTCGCTGCTTATAGCACTATTAAAATATTAGACGAAAACAGGAGGGAAAATTATATTTATTATAAATTAAGAAAATAAGTAAAAAGTAGTTTTTAAAATTAATTATATATTTAAATATTTACACTAAAATAATCGGAGATCAGGGCAAATTTTCGTGTTCGAAAGTTGTTTACAGGTTCTTCTGTATTTTTTTCTCATTTTAGCCGCTGCATCCCCGTAGCCGCTTCCGTCGGCCTCCCATTGGCTGCTTCGAACTCCTTCTTTTCCAACAAAGTCCTTATAATCTCAGCCTAAATGGATTGGCTGAGAGATATTTTCAAGAATTTAAAAGTTCTTTACGTAAGAACAATGGAAAAGATGATATAGAGACGAATCTACAAGGGTTTTATTTGCTCATAGAGCATTTATTAAAACAGTAGTGAATGAATATCCCGCGGAAATTCCAATGAGAAAATGTTCCCTTTAAATCCAGATTTTTGATTTTAATTCTAAAAGTTAGAGTGACAGGAGAAGTATTTCATGAGGCCGTGAAAAGGCAGGAACAGGTCTCCCCAGGTTGCGATATCTATTTCTGCAATTATGCTACGGGACCCAAATGGAAAATAAACGCGCTTAAAAGACATAGTAATCTACTGTGGCCTGAGGGGGAAAAACAAAGTTGAGAAAAGGGATTTGATCTTTCATAGCACATCCACAGAGAAGCTTATGTGTGGATGACAGGAGAGAAAATTGGTAGAGGAGGTCTCAAAGGTTGATGAAGAGTGGAAAGGAACTGATTCCTCAGAACTTAAAAATAATGCAGATTAG
The DNA here is from genome assembly GCA_030710605.1 of Cordylochernes scorpioides. Lineage (NCBI taxonomy): Eukaryota > Metazoa > Arthropoda > Arachnida > Pseudoscorpiones > Chernetidae > Cordylochernes > Cordylochernes scorpioides. Next base: position 15,248,240 of record CP092886.1, read on the forward strand.
GAAAACAGGTACTGCTGCTGTTGCTGTCTCAATTCCTGTTCGCAGTCCGAGACCGCAGCGAGTCACAAGACCACAAATTTGGCTGTAAGAGAATGCCTGGGAAGCTTGCTCGACCTGGACAGGAGTCACTGTTGACGAGAAAGATCATTTTGGTGTCGAACATTGGAGGCAAGTATATCTAATCCTTAATTCTACTAGCAGCTACAAGTAATAAAGTGCGTCGCGTTAACCTGTATTTACATAGAACCCCCTTTATTTGGTGGTCTTGTGAATCGTTGAGGTCTCGGAGTGCGGACAGGAATTAAGACAGCAACAGCAGCAGTATCTGTTTCCTAATCTGCATTATTTCAAGTTCTGAGGAATCAGTTCCTTTCCACTCTTTATCAACCTTTGAGACCTCCTCTACCAATTTTCTCTCCTGTCATCCACCCATAAGCTTCTCTGTGAAAGTGCTATGGAGGATCAAATCCCTTCTCTCAACGTCTTGCTTTTCCCTCGCAGGCTGCAGTAGAAGCCTTATATGCCAAAATTGGAGGCTGGAAAGCGTCGCAACAATAAATTTTAGAAGAGTAGAAAAATAATTATGTTAAATATTTTATATCGTGAAAATACGTTTTTTCTATTTATATACATTTTGTAATCTCTAAAAGATCTAAATGCCTATTTAGAATATTGAAGCCGCTTATATTCGGCTAGGTTTCTACCAGGCAGCCAAACGAGGGTTGAGATTCCCAGATAAATCACACCAGCCGAAACTGTATCCTGAAAATAGTGGAACTGTTAGGTATCCGTAATAAAGGCGATTCGTGGAGAAGAGCGCCAAAGAATAGCCCGCTATACCCCGCTCGTCTAGGGAGAGACTGCAGAAGAAAGGAAACTACTTAGCTTTGGCCCTCCTATTTAACTTCTTTAGGTGGGTTTCCTAAGTTATATAAATTGTCTTGGTGTCACAAAGTCCGATAATGCTTAACGCACGCCTGAACTAAGCGAAGGTAACTCTAACGACCTTAAAATGCCATCACAACAAATCATATGGAAGCTTTCTCAGCGAACGTCACGGCATTCCAGTGTCTGAACAGCTGATAAATGCGACGACGGAGATCCACGTCAAAGCTGAAAACGTGGTGCTGACGTCGTTACCGTGCTTCACTTTTCAGGGAATTGTAGGGTACGGGTCTAACCTCCCTTGACTCTCGGACTACAGAGTTGACCTCGACCAGGAGGAACCACTCGGCATAGGCCGAAGGCAGCCGAAGAGATATCTGGAGGGATACCATGACATACCGTTCCAAGGGGTCGAGAGCAGACTCCAGGGTGAGCGGACAGCCAACAGTGAGCTGTTCCTCGAGGCGGTGGCGATACGCCGAGATTCCCAGAAGGAGAGCATTCCCGGAACTTGACTCGGTATTTCTTCTGAAGCCAAGTGTTTTAAGGATATTTTAAATATGGCGTATTTGTGTGAGCAATAGTTGCCCAGAAATTATTTGAAAAGTAAAAATAAAATATAGGTAAAAAGTTTCTTTTAAAATTAAAATAAACTTTTAAACTGATTTTTATTTTACTTTTTCAAATAGTGTATTTGTGTTTTCGTGTCTAATTGAAAAATAAAGATTTCATTATATATATTTTTTATAACTGTGCTTGGACTGTAATATTAATGTTTTTAATTATTTTGTTATGACATTTTAATGTATGTGCGTGAAATGTGTTGTATAAATATCTCTGAATATTGTGTGTAAAAATAAAAAAAAATTAAAGAAACCTCAATTTATTTTAAAAATCCAAATTAGTTCAGGAAAGAGGCTAACGTCCAAATCGCTTAGGATGACGGGCCTTTGGGACTGGTGGCTCCTCCTGCTGACGGGCTCCAAGTTCTTCAAGAAGTGGTTCCTTGCGTGGAGTCGGCTCACCTGGCTCTCTTTCGGGGGCAAGGAGAGGGTCTCTCTTGGCGCTCCTGGCTGGGCTTCCGTCACCACTGGCTTGTCTTCCGGCACTCCCGGCTAGACACTTGTCTCCACTGGCTAGATATCCGTCACCACTGGCGAGACTTCCGGCACTCCTGGTTGAACTTCCGTCACCCTTGGCTTGTCTTCCAGCACTCCAGGCTAGATATCCGTCACCACTGGCCAGACCTCCGGCACTCCTGGTTGGACTCCCGTCACCCCTGGCTAGTCTTCTGGCATCACTGGCTAGTCTTCCGGCACCCTTGGCTAATTTTCCGGGTCTCTTCGCTAATTTTCCGGAAGGATCATTGGGGATCGAACTGTATCTTTCCCAATGGGCGACGTAATCAGCATCCAGTGAATCGACTCCATTTTCTCGCATCATGGCCAACTTCTTCTGAAGAGCTGGGACTGGAGGACTTTTTGTTTGTGGAGGGAAGGTCGAAGATTTTTCTTCGGATGCTACGTCTTCGTTCAAGTTGGATATTACATTTGAAACATGTTCATCGTTGCCTGATTCTATCTTAACTTTTTGATTTGGCAACGGACTCTCAAAATCATTGATATCTTGAGTAGTATTTTCAATATTCTTTTGATAGTCAATGCGAGATTTTGTCTCTGAAATATACTTCGTTGAATCCTCATGAGCACACTCCTTCTGAAAATCTTTTATCTCAGTTTCTGGCGTTTTCTTTACAGTGGGATCTTCTTTATTCCGTTGTTTTAATCCATCGCCTTGTTCTCCGATTCTTGCTTCTAAATCTTTCTGATTTGCGCTTTGAACTACCTTTTCCAAATTTATCATTTGATTTTGTTCAGTAGGTATCTTGACTTCTAAATTTTGCGAGACTTTCTCCTTTTCAATATTCCAATCTCTCTTCTTTTTGTCGGCTTCTGCTTTAGCCTCGGCTTCCTTTATCGCCTTGGTAACTAAGAGCCGCTTTTTCTCCTGTACATTTTCCTTATCCTTTTGGCGGCGCATATCCATTTCGTATTCAAGCCTCAGCTTGGACCTCTCAATTTCAAGTTTTCTGTCATGTTTCGCGTCTTCTCTTTGCATCCGTTCTTTTTCTTCTCGCTGTTTCTGTCGTTTTTCTTCAATTTGTCTTGCATTTTCTCTTTGTATTTCAAGAGCTATCATCTTTTTTTCATCTTCTTTTTTCATTTTAAGAGGATCGATAGCTCCAAGATCTTGATAAATGTCTTTTGAATTGAATTGACTTTTAGGAAACGCTTTCGAATAACTGGAGGAAGGTTGGCTAGATGCGTCGGCTCCAGGTCTTCCCCAAGGGTTCCAGTCTTCATTTATCTCCGATCTCTCTTGTTGCCATTGAAGTCGCTTTTGTTCGATGCGAGTGAGACTTCGGTTTCTGGGATATGAGTCTGATGTCATTACTGCTTCGCTAGTTTTTGTACTTGAATTTTCATGCGAAGATTCAGATCTTCTAGCGCTTCTTTGTTTCGCCTCTTCATCGCGTCGAATCATTTCGAAATTGTTTTCAGGTAACGGTTTAAAATATAACTCACACTGGATAATATAATAGCAAAATTGTTTTCAATTAAAAAAAATCGGATTGATGTTGCTATAATCAAAGTAAGCCAATTAATGCTACTACGCGAGATTTCTCATGAAAAAAACGCGTGCTCTTTGTTTTTATATTACTTAAAAGTTAAAAAATATATATTTTTATTTTATAAAACAATTTTAAAAGGACAGATATTCTATAAAATGCACTCTATGTTCGAAAGCCTTATGTAGAAACGCTTCTTTAACGACCCCGCGAGGTTGGCGGCCAATTTCAAACGACCAAAGACCTCGCCCTCAGAATATTTCTTAAAATCGACTAACACCTAAATTTCTTACAGTGTCGACTTGATTTGCGACTTAAGTTCCACATAATTTTATAAAATATTTTAAAATTCATGCTTTTAATGTCAATATTTTAGTGAGTCTCTCATACGATAGAAATTTGATATCTTCAAATTATTTTTATATGTGAATTCTCCTATTGTTTACATTCAACTCTCAGTAAGTGATACTCGTATGCTCTTATAATCTTACTAGCATTTATTTACATTGGTTGGATTATCGTTTATAATTTTAATATGTATGCAACAAGCTAGGCATATATATATTAGTGCAAGATAGACTTACAGTCCGGAGGTAGGTTGTCAAGCCATCCTTCTTGGTCACCTTTTGAATAATTCACATTTTCAGTGTCACATTTTCTCTTTGGCTTATATCCATCTTTTTATGAGTGGTTGAAGCTTCTGGTAGCTTTGGCCTAGAAGGCAAAACCGCTGCAGCTTCTCGGCCTTGTAGAAAGATTGTCAGTCCTCATCGTAAAATATTTAGATATATTTTACAAATGAAATTGTATATCGTTGAGCTAGAAAAGCTGAAAGTTTCAGAGAACAGATGAGTTAAGTATTGAAAATATAAATATAAGTGATACTCGTAGGGAAAAGGGAAACTTTTACTCAATGAAATATTCCATGTCCACTTTTTAAATAGATGTTTTTATTAGTATGAAAAAATGGTGTTGTAAACTTAGATATTTATGGTACTTTAATTAAAAAGGCGAATTATAGAGATGAGGTGATTAAATTTTATATAAAATGTATTTTATTTTTAAAAAATCAGTATATATAATTAAAGACAGGCATATATTTAATAAAGGTTATTTTTGCCTCAACCAAATTATTTTCAATTTTAACGAGACTGTCAGATATATTTGAATGTTCAGTAGCTAAAACAAAGGTTTTTCAAAATATTAAAATAATTATATGTTCCGTCAAAGATGGTGGACATGGCTCACATTTTTCTTCATCACTTTCTGAATAATCTATACCAACTTTAACCTTTTGTTAATTGTGTACCTTATCAATAATTTCTTCATCAGATAGTTGTTCTCTCAGTAAATAGTACATCATAATCTATCTCAATATATAGTTGGATGGACTGTGTGTTGTATCTACTGAATATTTCACTTCTCTCTTAATGATTTAGGCAAATATTTCAATTCGTTTTCTTCTTTATATTTAGAAACTCATTCAACTAAAGATCACATAACAAACCCTGCAGTTGAAAAATACTTTCCAATAGTTGACTTTTGAACTTGTCTCCAACAATAGTTAAGTCAGTCAATTGATTTTAATAAATTCGAATTTTATTATCTATATTAAAAATAATAGATTGAATTAACCTGCTTCTATATTCATCTTTCAAATAATTTATTATTCCAGCATCAAAAACAAGGTTGACATAAACTGGTGCTACTTGGAGGCAAAAATATAGATTTAATTGCATCTAATTTCTGATTTGTGTGGCAGTTATCTAATATTGAAGCTATTTTTCTATTTTCTCATTTCATTTTTTAATTCAAATCCAGAATCCACTCAGAAGATATTTCCATTGTCATCCATGCATTAGAATTCTATCTGTGATGCCTAGAGCATCGCCCTCCTTCTGGAGCGTGGAGGGGGATGTGAACTCCTTGGAGCCTTGAGAGGTCGCTTGGTCTAACGAGGGGGACTGGAGCCCCACCGTCGTCCGGGTGGAGCCTCTTTACGGCGGGTGTGTGTCCCTCTCCGGCCCGTGCACCAAAATAATAAAAAATATATAAGAATTCTATCTATATTTTTTGGGGATGTGAGAGAAATAGCACCTGTTTTTTCCTCTAATAAGCAGAGGAATATTTACACCCCTGTCATATTCGCAAAATCTGGTACGGTAATACTTTATTTGCCTTGTTTGTCCCCAAAACATTTTTATTTTTGAAAATTAAGGTTCTGTTTGGTTAAAGGTTATAAAAAATAATTCCAGAGTTATCCCAATTGAATACATCTTTTTGTTCATACCATTCCAAAACATCCATTAAAATTGTTTTCTTCCAAGTTTCAACAACCTCCAAATGACCTGAATTTCTTATCCAAAAACATTTTATAATTTATACCATACCTTGATTTAAATATTAAAAGAGACAACCATCTATAAACTCAATATTATCTTTCCCTAATGACAAAAATTGTGATTTTTGTCTAATTGATTCCCCTATTAAAGCAATATTGATATTGCGCTTTTGGCTTATCCATAAAATCAAAGCTTTTTTAGTTTTTGTCGTTTTTCCATCTTTTTCACGTTTTATATTTTCATTACACATTTTCTGTTGAATTTTTTTACTTCGAGGCATCGTATTTTCCATATATATATATATATATATATATATATATATATATATATATAATAATAAATATATGAATAGTTGTTATTTAACAAAGAGGAATATGGTACGCAGTTATTTTTGATCGTTTTTTTCTCTCTTTCTCATTGTTAACATCATATGACTATCCCATTCACGGCCTAAAATTATTGTATATACACAAGTAAGTATATGTAGAGACAAGTGCAAAGGCATACATGTATGACAGCGCAAGTGTCCCTAGGGGGACATATCGCTTTAAATTGAAATAAAATAAAGAGGAATACTCTAGTGATGTTAGTTCAAAATCAATTCTGTT
>CP092886.1:15254803-15303367 GCA_030710605.1 Cordylochernes scorpioides
CTTGAAAATATATTTATTTTAAAACCGTTGACGCCCTTTTTTTTTCAACAATGAAATTTCGTCTCAACGAATAGGCTTTAGAAAAATTTGCACTAACTTTTAAATATATCTAGCTGAGAGTTTATATATATATATATATTCAATATATAATTAACATTTTTAAGGAATATCATTTCACGAAATTTCAAAGACGTCACAAATGTTTATATATACACCATTATTTTTATATTTATATGTGAATAAAGTAAAAAATAAGCGTATTTACGCAAGTTTGGCCTTAAATACCCATTACTTGGTTTTTCAAGAAGCCTCTGGGACCAAAAATCCAAAACCAAAATTTTGGTCGCAGTGGTACAGCCTACTCCACTCTGACGAGCGCCAACAGCGCGAAACGCGTTCGTGGATGGCTTTTTTTATTTATCAAGAAATTGGGTTGGCCAAATATCAGGGAACAGGCTAAATCAATGTTTAGTTGATTTCTGTTCCACCAGATGGCGCTCTTCCATCTGTAAAGCACTAGTGTTCCTGGTCAGGGTATACCTTTTTATTTTTAATATGAATAAATATAAAAATACATATATTCTCGTTGCCCAACGCAAATCAAATCAAGAAATTGGAGTCAATTTTGAATAAACGAATTTTAAAACTTAAATTATATAAACTATATCAGTTTGGTACCCTGTGTGCGTGATATAAAATAAATTTAAACTACAATATAACGCGGCTGATGATTGTAAAACGAAAATTTCAATTATACCGCGAATGTTTCTTTTAAACAAGAATCGAAATTTATTTTAAAGAGAAATAACGACTATTTCTAACTTTAAGGATGAAGTATGAAAGGGTGAAAATATGAAGAGTAATGGCGAACGGAAAAATAAAAGTGTCCAGGGGCGGGAATCGAACCCACGACCTTCCGCTAAACGGAAAGCGGAAGATCGTGGGTTCGATTCCCGCCCCTGGACACTTTTATTTTTCCGTTCGCCATTACTCTTCATATTTTCACCCTTTCATACTTCATCCTTAAAGTTAGAAATAGTCGTTATTTCTCTTTAAAATAAATTTCGATTTTTGTTTAAAAGAAACATTCGCGGTATAATTGCAATTTTCGTTTTACAATCATCAGCCGCGTTATATTGTAGTTTAAATTACTTTATATAATATTTACGAACGGAAAAATATGTCCAGGGTAGCCTAGTGGACATGGCATCTGCCCGGTAAGCGGAAGGTCGTGGGTTCGATTCCCGCCCCTGGACACTTTTATTTTTCCGTTCGCCATTACTCTTCATATTTTCACCCTTTCATACTTCATCCTTAAAGTTAGAAATAGTCGTTATTTCTCTTTAAAATAAATTTCGATTTTTGTTTAAAAGAAACATTCGCGGTATAATTGCAATTTTCGTTTTACAATAAAAATAAATATAAAAAGCGGCTTAAACATTCTTAATAACTCAATTTTGTAACGTGCTCCTATTCGAAAAATCATATTTAGTTGAAAGCTTCCTATCTTCGCAGACAGTGAGATAAATTCTAAAATATATCAATACAGGAAACATATCTAGAGGAATTTCTCATTTAAAGTGCGGCAAGGAGACTGATGAGTATGCAATCCTAAATGAAGCAATTAAGGCCTTGCCCCTGGAAAACCTGATTTCGCTGATATATATACATATATATATATATGAAAAAACAATAGAAAAAATAAAAGATAAGTGGGTCAGGTGTTGATATTAAAAATAAAGAAGGCATCTCCTGACCACGAGCACATGTGCTCGTGGTCAGGAGATGCCTTCTTTATTTTTAATATATATATATATATATTTAAAGAGACAAAGGTCACCTCTCCCGTCAAAATAGACGTCAAAATTAGACGCCATCTATTGACCGTCACCGCAAACTAGCGGTCTCGGGTCGGTGACAAAGCCACAACACCAGCTTTGGCGAACTGAAAAGCGTCCACCTAGAGACCAAGGTTTCAGGCTAATGGCCCTCGTCAGTCTAGGGCGGACTTTATTCCATGAGATCCACACGGGATCTAATGGAATCTTGACAATCTGCCAAAGAGGTGTTTAGCTGGCAAAGTGGCTGGGCCAAATCTATGGCTAAAGAGGTGACCTTTGTCTCTTTAAATCAATATCCTCCCGGCATAATTTCCATATATATATTATATAATCTAAAATGCAAATATTTTATTTAAAAAAACACATGTATTTTATTTTCATTCATTGACTATTCTTTTATTTTTGACTATAGATTTTAGAAGATACCACTTTGAATATTGTTGTAAATATGTATAGTTAACCTACCTATTTTTTAATTCACGAATATAGGATTCATTATATAAATTCTATATTACCATGAAAAATAATTTTATGTGTAATTTGCTTCAAGTGGTTCAAAATAAAAACTACTTGGTGGGTAAATAATTATATTTTCTTTTTCACGACTGCATTTTTAATTCTCTTTTTCAACAACAAAACAAAATATTCATAACAGTCCTCCAGTCCCCCTCGTTAGACCTAGCGACCTCTCAACGCTCCAAGGAGGTCACACACCCCTCCACGCTCCAGGAGGAGGGCGATGCTCTAGGCACCGCTGATATATATATAAAACAAAATTTAAAAAAACTGCCGTATTCCCTACAATTTCGACAAAGTCAATACTTAATCCTATATTTAAGAATTGACACCGAGATGATCCTTCAAATTACCGAGGTATAGCACTTCTGAGTAATTCGGCAAAACTATATACTACTATGCTCAAAAAAAGACTAGTTAATTAAAAAAAGAGGAATCATTGCTGAAAATTACGCTGGGTTTAGCAGGGAACACGCATGTCAAGAAAACATCTTTACTTTATGGTCTAGCTAATATAACTGACACTCTTAGATGAAAAAGAGGAAACAATTATGCATTGTTTGTTGATATAAAAAAAAACTTTCTATTTAGTTCCTCATTCACTCGTATGAAAAATTACCGATATAGATCTGAGCTAAAGATTTGTCAACACAATTAAAATTCAAAACTATTATAGACGCGTATGATTCTTTTTAAAATAAAACAATTTCTACTGTCCTTACTGCAATGGAAAAATCAATGGGAGGGCCTGGCACATCAGTGGTGAACCCTCCCAGCGGTTTCGCCAGTTTAATCTACCATAACGCTGTTATATTGCATTTTTGGAACTTTCTTTTATAGTGATACTGATGCTAGACTTTTGGAATGGGTATTTTAGATGAACTATGGACATAAGATTTGAGGACAGCAGAATAACATATAATTATAAATATATAATATGCTTCGAGCAATCGCTCTTCCGCAAACATCAAGAATCATACGCGCCTATAATAGTTTTGAATTTTGATAACAGATGGCGCGCTAATGCATCACAATTATAATTCACTATGAAATTATAACAGCTGTCGTGCGGTGGAAAAACGAACTCACTGAAGCAATATAAATTTGAGCGGGAGTTTTACAAGGCGAACCATTGTCACCATACTTATTTATACTCTTCATAAACGAACTAAGTGCTTTTCTAAATTAATCAGTTATCACAGGAATATTTCTATTAGTCCACGGGAATATTCACTTCCTTCTCTATGCAGACGATATAGTGTTGATCGGCGAATCCAAAAATAATCTCTAAATCAAAATTAATATTCTAAAAAAGATATTTTGAAGATAATTTGTAAACCTTAAATGAAAATAAATCGAAAATAATGGTCTTCAGGAATGGCGGTCGACTAATGCACACTGATAAATGGTTCTGAGGTCAACAGCCCTTAATGGTTACCCAGATATATTTATATCTGGGACACCCTCTCACAACCACTAGTTCATTCAAACAAGCTGCCATTCTATATACAGTTACGAGCGTCATTCTTCGTCGCCTGATGTCGCAAAAGATGTGGAGAGTGGTTTTCTCTACATAGGAGTCCTTAAAACAAAGCCATATAGGAATTTCTATGTTTGTCAAGTGTTTCAGTTTGCTAAACCACTTCCAAAATCTTTGTACTAAACATCCAGGTAGGACTTCGTCCCATGTCAACTTCTGTATGCAAGTTTCCTGTAATATCAGCTTGGGAATTAAAGTCACAGGACAGGCAACTCCTAATGGATCAAATATCTTGCTCGCTATTGAAAGTTCTTTTCTCTTGGTGGTTGGTCCAATTAATTCAAAATCTTCCACACCATTGTCAGTGTGTCTCTATCAGTATTCCATGTTATTCCTAAAATGTTCACTTCCTTATTCAGTTGGTTCATAAGAGAAAAGTCTGTAACGTTACTCACCCAATCTCGGAGATTGAAACAAGTTGTAGAGAGCAGTTCAGTAGATTCTTTCACGAATTTCTCCGTTTCTTCAACATTCTGAAAACTGTCGATACGTGATCAATCTTCCGTCTTCTGTGTGCCACAGGAATCGTAAATAATCTCGGTTTTCTTCCTTTATTCTAATTTGTAAAAATGCTTTCTCAATATCGGAAGAGACACCAACTTCATATTTCCGGAATTTATTTAAAAGTCTTGGTATAATTTCTAACAAATTGGGTCCCTTATCCAGAGAGTCATTCAGGGAAAGTTTACCTCTCTTACGGGCCGACGCATTGAATACTGGCCGTATTCTAGAAGTTTGACTGTTCCTTTTATACACTGGTCGATGTGGCAGGTAGTGTACACCATCTAGTTTATCCTCTCTGACATACTCGATTATCCCCTGATTCATCCATTCTTCAAAGATTGGTCCATACTCATTCATGTCTCCAACTTCTTCAAGTTTTCTTCTTACAGAACTTAGTTGGTTTTCGGCTAGGTCTCTATTCGAAGGAATCCTTTCCTTGTCTTGCACCCAGGGTAGAGCTACCTCAAAGCCCCCCTGATATCTCGCGTCGTGGTGTGGGCGAAATGTTCCTCCATTTCAGCTTGTAATGACTGAGTCTTCTTCTCAACCTCCGCGTCAGAGACTCCAATTGCATTTAATTTCCACAAGTTTTCTAGATCCAAAGATAGAAGTGTGGTCACGCAAAGGGAGCTGGTGTCTTCTCTCACCTCCGTTGGAGGAATCTTTCCCATCACAGTCCATCCTAGTTTGGTACGGATTGCCACCAGTCCAGATGAGATTCTTCTCTGAGCATCGGTTAGCAATCTCCCGGCGATATCCGCCTCTATAAGGACTTCTATACGGTCTCTCATCAAATCAGATACGTCGAGTTCTTCACTCCCTTCTAAAAATGATCTTGGACACACCGGGGGTATGCTTCCACAGATAAGGGGTTGACCTAGTGCTTCAAACTCACAGCGATAGGAATTATTGATGTCCAATAAATGAATGGTATAGACCTCATGTTCAACTACGTTGGTACTCGATCCTCCAAACAAGGAATGCCGGAAGAACTCTCTCCTTGATTGTTCGTATTCCATTTCCATTGCTGTGTTATGTAAAATATATGATCTTTGGGATCCGGTGTCTATTATAGCCCGTGCCGTCTTCTCCGTTCTGTTCCCTTTGAGGGTCACTCTCAAAGTAGGTAACAAGACGTCTGGGGAGGTTGATAAGTTGGCGAGAGTTTCATCTTGCACCGTTGGAGACTTGGAAGATCCACCTCTATCTAAAATCAGTTTTGTGCACATGACATCCAGGTGGGAATTTCTGCAAAATTTACTTAAATGAGAAGGCCGAAGACATTTATAACAAACGCCTCTTTTCCTCATGAGTGATCTCTTTTCGTTTAAACTCATATTAGCTGCAAAGTCACACTTAGGGCTTCCATGGTTGTCTTTACCACAAAATACACATTCATTCGATTTGTGAACTGAATTCAAAAGTTCTGAAGCTGTCGCAATTGGTTTTTTCATTGTAGAATCTTGTCTTTGGATTGTTTGTTTACTAAATTAGGTTTAGAAGTTGATTCATTCCCGGTACCGATTTCATTTCTAAAACTCCTCTCCCGTGCAGTTAATTGTCTTTCTAGAAAGGTAATCAAGTCATTAATTACGTAACCTGTCGGGAGTTCTTTGTTCAATTCCAAATTAAGGTCTGCAGGTAGAAGCTTTATTATTATCGGACACAACAGTTGTCCGTAAACATCAATGGACACGTTTAGTGACTCGAGACTTCTTATTTGAACAGAAAGGTTGTCAAAAAGTTCGCGGAAGGTTCTTACATCGCTTGACGCTTTGAGTGGTCTCATTGACAACAAATTGTTCATATGTCGGCTAATCAAAATGTCTTCTCGCCCAAATCTGTCTTTAAGCAATTCTATAGCTTTCTCATAATTGTCCGCAGATAAAGCGAAAATTTCGACTGTGTTTAGTGCAGTTCCGCCGAGATGTGACTTCAGATAGTTAAATTTATCGATCGGGTTCAGTGAGTTGTTCTGGTGTATAGCTGCATCGAAAGAATTCCAGAACGTCAGCCATTCACTAAAGTTTCCATGAAATTTCGATATCATCAATTTCGGAAGTTTTACAGTCGTGCAGGAAGGTACATAATGTCTCATTTCATTTTCATCTATTCGTGAGTTCGAATTCGATATATTTTCGCCATGAAAATCTGATTGGCGAATCTTTTTATTTGCCCTAAATCTCCAAGTAATATATTTCTCTCGATATTCCTCTACGCCCTGTAATTCCCTCTCTAAATCGTCAGTTTCAAGAAGCGTTTCTATTTCGTGATCATCTAATTTAAGTTCGTTAAATGATTCATTCAATTGTTCTAATAATTCTTCAAGATCAATTCTAATTAGCGTGTCAAGTCCACTTTCAATCGTATTGCATGTTTTCGTTAAATATGATCTGTTAATAGCACGCTTCTTCTTTAAACGTTGAATTAATTCTTCCGACATCATGTAAACAAAGCGGCAAGTAGGGTTAGCTAGCGAGTTCCAAAATGGTCAGCTTAAAATGATTTTTTTTCTAGAATTTACCTTCAACAGTCCCGGCTGGGATTCCAAAGATATTGCGATTTCATCGCCACTCTGTGTTGTGACGACGATCTAAGTTCTATAGAGGTAGTCGATCACCTCTATTCTTGGTCGGCGGGATTGAAGGTTCAAAATTAAAGTGTCGCTGCTTATAGCACTATTAAAATATTAGACGAAAACAGGAGGGAAAATTATATTTATTATAAATTAAGAAAATAAGTAAAAAGTAGTTTTTAAAATTAATTATATATTTAAATATTTACACTAAAATAATCGGAGATCAGGGCAAATTTTCGTGTTCGAAAGTTGTTTACAGGTTATTCTGTATTTTTTTTTTATCATTTTAGCCGCTGCATCCCCGTAGCCGCTTCCGTCGGCCTCCCATTGGCTGCTTCGAACTCCTTCTTTTCCAAGAAAGTCCTTATAATCTCAGCCTAAGAGTTCTTTACGAAAGAACAATGGAAAAGATGATATAGAGACGAATCTACAAGGGTTTTATTTGCTCATAGAGCATTTATTAAAACAGTAGTGAATGAATATCCCGCGGAAATTCCAATGAGAAAATGTTCCCTTTAAATCCAGATTTTTGATTTTAATTCTAAAAATTAGAGTGACAGGAGAAGTATTTCATGAGGCCGTGAAAAGGCAGGAACAGGTCTCCCCAGGTTGCGATATCTATTTTTGCAATTATGCTACGGGACCCAAATGGAAAATAAACGCGCTTAAAAGACATAGTAATCTACTGTGGCCTGCGGGGAAAAACAAAGTTGAGAAAAGGGATTTGATCTTTCATAGCACATCCACAGAGAAGCTTATGTGTGGATGACAGGAGAGAAAATTGGTAGAGGAGGTCTCAAAGGTTGATGAAGAGTGGAAAGGAACTGATTCCTCAGAACTTAAAAATAATGCAGATTAGGAAAACAGGTACTGCTGCTGTTGCTGTCTCAATTCCTGTTCGCAGTCCGAGACCGCAGCGAGTCACAAGACCACAAATTTGGCTGTAAGAGAATGCCTGGGAAGCTTGCCCGACCTGGACAGGAGTCACTGTTGACGAGAAAGATCATTTTGGTGTCGAACATTGGAGGCAAGTATATCTGTTGGTTTTTGTGGGTGTTTAAATGGGAAGATAGGGATCACGTAAATTATATAATCATTAAAATATTTATTAACATATATAATTAAAAGAAAGGATATATAAGGACCACGTAAGGTATCTGTTCTTTTCTATGTTCTTCTGTTTACATTCTTTTTTGTGTTCTCTCGTTGTTTATCTTCTTTCATAGAAAATTATTTATAATAGTAAATTTTAAACATACTTAAAATTAAAAAAACAATAAGGAGTATTTTCAAATATTAAATAAAAATGTTCCACAAAATTATAGGCAACATATTTGCAACAAATCCCCCCGTAATTTTGGGGAATATTTTCCATTAATTCAATTAAATTAAAGTTTAAAGTTCAAATATGGTACACAATGAGAACGTCGGGCTGGTGGCCGGGACGTGACGTCACCTCATGGTTGCCTGCAAAGTTCTGATCCTTTTCTTGTTTCAAAGAATTTTACATCTCTGGTTTCAGTAATAGAGAAATCTTGGGGGTTACAAATTCTATAGGCTTTTATATTGTTGGAGTATCCCACAAAAATTGCAGTTTTGGTGATTTTTTCAAATTTTGATCTTTTGTGTTTGGGGGTCCACATTTCTGCTAAACAACCAAAGATTTTCAAATGTCCAATTGTTGGCTTTCTTCCTGTAAAAAGCTCTTCTGGAGTGCACCTTTTGTTATGTCTTGATGGGGTTCTATTTTTAATGTATGTGAATGCATCCATGGCTTCAGCCCAAAAAAATGTTGGCAGTTCTGCTTCTATCAAGAGTGCTCTGGTGCCTTCTATAAGAGATCTGTTTGCTCTCTCTGATCTTCCATTTTGTTCTGGAGAATAGAAAGTTGTTTTCTGGTGTTCAATACCCTTGGTTGTAAAGTATGATTCTAGATTAGAATTGACAAATTCCAGGCCATTATCACTTCTTATTGATTTTACTTTTCTTTCTAAAGAATTTTCAATTCTTTCTATGAAATTCTTGATGGCATCTGGAGTGTCAGATTTAGATTTAAGAAAGTTTGTAAATATTTTTCTTGAATAATCATCCACTATTGTTAGAATGTATTTTGCTTTGCCAATTGAGATTGGTTGTATAGGGCCAATGAGATCAACATGTAGGAGATCAAGAGATTGGGATGATTGATCAAATTTGACTTCTTTAAAAGGTTTTCTGGAGAATTTTGCTTGGGTGCATGTTACACAATTCAGATCTTTTTCTTGTATTGCAGTTAAATTTGTGTACTAGTGCATTGTTTTGCATCATTTTCATGTATTCTTCGTTGATGTGCCCAAGTCTTTTATGCCATATATCCCATGATGTGTCACTGATTTTTAAAGTTTTTGGGGTTGGTGGGAGACATGTATCAGTAGCTTCATTGATTATGTAGAAGTCTTCAATCTTTGATGCTGTTAATAAAGTGTCTCCTTCTTCATTCTGAATGTGTCCACCCTTATTGTCAAAAAGAATCTGCTTTTTGTCTTGAACGAGCTTGCTTACAGATATTAAATTGTCACTTAATTTTGGTACATAGAGTACATCTTTCAGAATGATAGATTCTTCATCACTGTTCTTTATTTCTACATCTCCAATTGATTCTGATGTGATGTAGCTATCATCTGCCAAGGTAATTTTCTTATTCATAGCTTGGATATTCTTCAGATGGTCAAGGTGAAATGTCATGTGACTAGAAGCTCCACTGTCAAGAATCCATTGTTGTTCCAGATTGTCTTGCTGCTTTACAAGTTTAGCAAAGTCATTTCTATTTTCATCTTTGGCAAATGTAGCCTTTGAATTTTTATTGGGTGTATTTGCTTTGTAGCCACTTGATCCTTGTGATGCAAATGTTTGCTTTACATTTGTATTTTTCTTGTTTTCAGGGTTGTGCCAGCATTCAGCTGCCTTGTGTCCTGGTTTGTGGCATATAAAGCATTTGTATGTCTTTGGTGTTTTCATTTCTTTGTAATGTTTATATTTGTCCTTGCTGTAGACTTTAAAAGCTGAGGAATTTTCTTCCTTTGTATCATTAGAAAATCTTTCGTGGTAGAGTTTTAATGAGTTTCTTAAGTCAAAAATTGTTAATTTTTCTTGGTTGCTGAGTTGAAGTACGATGAGATTGTATTTGTGGGGTAAACCTCTTATAACTGAAGTGATAAACTCTTCGTCTTCAATATCAGCGCCTAGATTTCTGGCTTGTTCCAAAAGTCTTTCTGCTCTGTAGAGATAATATTCCCATTTTTCTTCCCTTTTCATTACTAATCTAGAAACGTCATTTCTAGCTTCAATTATTATCTTCCTTTTATCGCCCTCATATCTGGCATGTAGAGCTTTCCAAATTTCCTTGCTAGTTTTACATGTTAAAATCAAGGCAACTAAGGAATCAGTCATAGAACAGGTAAGAATACCTTTGGCTTGTGCGTCCTTTTTTTCCATTCTTTAAACTTTTCTTCTTCTTTGGGTGGATCAGCTTCCAAAATGGCGTCCAATTCTTTTCCTTCCAGAATTGAAATAATTCGGAATTTCCAAGAGGCGAAATTTTTGCCATCAAATTTTGGTATTTGCACATTACTCTCCATTTTCTGAAGATATTCCTATACCTTTTCGGTAATCAACTTTCCGTTGAATTCCAAAGAAGTTAGTCTTTTGGTATTAGCGACGCTAGGCCTTTTTTAGGCGCAGTGGAAGCGTGCTGGGCCCATAACCATTGTTGGTTTTTGTGGGTGTTTAAATGGGAAGATAGGGATCACGTAAATTATATAATCATTAAAATATTTATTAACATATATAATTAAATGAAAGGATATATAAGGACCACGTAAGGTATCTGTTCTTTTCTATGTTCTTCTGTTTACATTCTTTTTTGTGTTCTCTCGTTGTTTATCTTCTTTCATAGAAAATTATTTATAATAGTAAATTTTAAACATACTTAAAATTAAAAAAACAATAAGGAGTATTTTCAAATATTAAATAAAAATGTTCCACAAAATTATAGGCAACATATTTGCAACAATATCTAATCCTTAATTCTACTAGCAGCTACAAGTAATAAAGTGCGTCGCGTTAACCTGTATTTACATAGAACCCCCTTTATTTGGTAGTCTTGTGACTCGTTGAGGTCTCGGAGTGCGGACAGGAATTAAGACAGCAACAGCAGCAGTATCTGTTTCCTAATCTGCATTATTTCAAGTTCTGAGGAATCAGTTCCTTTCCACTCTTTATCAACCTTTGAGACCTCCTCTACCAATTTTCTCTCCTATCATCCACCCATAAGCTTCTCTGTGAAAGTGCTATGGAGGATCAAATCCCTTCTCTCAACGTCTTGCTTTTCCCTCGCAGGCTGCAGTAGAAGCCTTATATGCCAAAATTGGAGGCTGGAAAGCGTCGCAACAATAAATTTTAGAAGAGTAGAAAAATAATTATGTTAAATATTTTATATCGTGAAAATACGTTTTTTCTATTTATATACATTTTGTAATCTCTAAAAGATCTAAATGCCTATTTAGAATATTGAAGCCGCTTATATTCGGCTAGGGTTCTACCAGGCAGCCAAACGAGGGTTGAGATTCCCAGATAAATCACACCAGCCGAAACTGTATCCTGAAAATAGTGGAACTGTTAGGTATCCGTAATAAAGGCGATTCGTGGAGAAGAGCGCCAAAGAATAGCCCGCTATACCCCGCTCGTCTAGGGAGAGACTGCAGAAGAAAGGAAACTACTTAGCTTTGGCCCTCCTATTTAACTTCTTTAGGTGGGTTTCCTTAAGTTATATAAATTGTCTTGGTGTCACAAAGTCCGATAATGCTTAACGCACGCCTGAACTAAGCGAAGGTAACTCTAACGACCTTAAAATGCCATCACAACAAATCATATGGAAGCTTTCTCAGCGAACGTCACGGCATTCCAGTGTCTGAACAGCTGATAAATGCGACGACGGAGATCCACGTCAAAGCTGAAAACGTGGTGCTGACGTCGTTACCGTGCTTCACTTTTCAGGGAATTGTAGGGTACGGGTCTAACCTCCCTTGACTCTCGGACTACAGAGTTGACCTCGACCAGGAGGAACCACTCGGCATAGGCCGAAGGCAGCCGAAGAGATATCTGGAGGGATACCATGACATACCGTTCCAAGGGGTCGAGAGCAGACTCCAGGGTGAGCGGACAGCCAACAGTGAGCTGTTCCTCGAGGCGGTGGCGATACGCCGAGATTCCCAGAAGGAGAGCATTCCCGGAACTTGACTCGGTATTTCTTCTGAAGCCAAGTGTTTTAAGGATATTTTAAATATGGCGTATTTGTGTGAGCAATAGTTGCCTAGAAATTATTTGAAAAGTAAAAATAAAAAATAGGTAAAAAGTTTCTTTTAAAATTAAAAGAAACTTTTAAACTGATTTTTATTTTACTTTTTCAAATAGTGTATTTGTGTTTTCGTGTCTAATTGAAAAATAAAGATTTCATTATATATATTTTTTATAACTGTGCTTGGACTGTAATATTAATGCTTTTAATTATTGTTATGACATTTTAATGTATGTGCGTGAAATGTGTTGTATAAATATCTCTGAATATTGTGTGTAAAAAAAAATAAATAAATAAAGAAACCTCAATTTATTTTAAAAATCCAAATTAGTTCAGGAAAGAGGCTAACGTCCAAATCGCTTAGGATGACGGGCCTTTGGGACTGGTGGCTTCTCCTGCTGACGGGCTCCAAGTTCTTCAAGAAGTGGTTCCTTGCGTGGAGTCGGCTCACCTGGCTCTCTTTCGGGGGCAAGGAGAGGGTCTCTCTTGGCGCTCCTGGCTGGGCTTCCGTCACCACTGGCTTGTCTTCCGGCACTCCCGGCTAGACACTTGTCTCCACTGGCTAGATATCCGTCACCACTGGCGAGACTTCCGGCACTCCTGGTTGAACTTCCGTCACCCTTGGCTTGTCTTCCAGCACTCCAGGCTAGATATCCGTCACCACTGGCCAGACCTCCGGCACTCCTGGTTGGACTTCCGTCACCCCTGGCTAGTCTTCTGGCATCACTGGCTAGTCTTCCGGCACCCTTGGCTAATTTTCCGGGTCTCTTCGCTAATTTTCCGGAAGGATCATTGGGGATCGAACTGTATCTTTCCCAATGGGCGACGTAATCAGCATCCAGTGAATCGACTCCATTTTCTCGCATCATGGCCAACTTCTTCTGAAGAGCTGGGACTGGAGGACTTTTTGTTTGTGGAGGGAAGGTCGAAGATTTTTCTTCGGATGCTACGTCTTCGTTCAAGTTGGATATTACATTTGAAACATGTTCATCGTTGCCTGATTCTATCTTAACTTTTTGATTTGGCAACGGACTATCAAAATCATTGATATCTTGAGTAGTATTTTCAATATTCTTTTGATAGTCAATGCGAGATTTTGTCTCTGAAATATACTTCGTTGAATCCTCATGAGCACACTCCTTCTGAAAATCTTTTATCTCAGTTTCTGGCGTTTTCTTTACAGTGGAATCTTCTTTATTCCGTTGTTTTAATCCATCGCCTTGTTCTCCGATTCTTGCTTCTAAATCTTTCTGATTTGCGCTTTGAACTACCTTTTCCAAATTTATCATTTGATTTTGTTCAGTAGGTATCTTGACTTCTAAATTTTGCGAGACTTTCTCCTTTTCAATATTCCAATCTCTCTTCTTTTTGTCGGCTTCTGCTTTAGCCTCGGCTTCCTTTATCGCCTTGGTAACTAAGAGCCGCTTTTTCTCCTGTACATTTTCCTTATCCTTTTGGCGGCGCATATCCATTTCGTATTCAAGCCTCAGCTTGGACCTCTCAATTTCAAGTTTTCTGTCATGTTTCGCGTCTTCTCTTTGCATCCGTTCTTTTTCTTCTCGCTGTTTCTGTCGTTTTTCTTCAATTTGTCTTGCATTTTCTCTTTGTATTTCAAGAGCTATCATCTTTTTTTCATCTTCTTTTTTCATTTTAAGAGGATCGATAGCTCCAAGATCTTGATAAATGTCTTTTGAATTGAATTGACTTTTAGGAAACGCTTTCGAATAACTGGAGGAAGGTTGGCTAGATGCGTCGGCTCCAGGTCTTCCCCAAGGGTTCCAGTCTTCATTTATCTCCGATCTCTCTTGTTGCCATTGAAGTCGCTTTTGTTCGATGCGAGTGAGACTTCGGTTTCTGGGATACGAGTCTGATGTCATTACTGCTTCGCTAGTTTTTGTACTTGAATTTTCATGCGAAGATTCAGATCTTCTAGCGCTTCTTTGTTTCGCCTCTTCATCGCGTCGATTCATTTCGAAATTGTTTTCAGGTAACGGTTTAAAATATAACTCACTCTGGATAATATAATAGCAAAATTGTTTTCAATTAAAAAAAATCGGATTGATGTTGCTATAATCAAAGTAAGCCAATTAATGCTACTACGCGAGATTTCTCATGAAAAAAAACGCGTGCTCTTTGTTTTTATATTACTTAAAAGTTAAAAAATATATATTTTTATTTTATAAAACAATTTTAAAAGGACAGATATTCTATAAAATGCACTCTATGTTCGAAAGCCTTATGTAGAAACGCTTCTTTAACGACCCCGCGAGGTTGGCGGCCAATTTCAAAAAAAAAAAAAACGACCAAAGACCTCGCCCTTTGAATATTTCTTAAAATCGACTAACACCTAAATTTCTTACAGTGTCGACTTGGATAAAAATTTTATTCTATAGAGATAATCCTAAATAAAGACCACTCTTTATTCCTATTTAATTAGTTCTAAAAAGTTCCACATAATTTTATAAAATATTTTAAAATTCATGCTTTTAATGTCAATATTTTAGTGAGTCTCTCATACGATAGAAATTTGATATCTTCAAATTATTTTTATATGTGAATTCTCCTATTGTTTACATTCAACTCTCAGTAAGTGATACTCGTATGCTCTTATAATCTTACTAGCATTTATTTACATTGGTTGGCTTATCGTTTATAATTTTAATATGTATGCAACAAGCTAGGTATATATATATATATTAGTGCAAGATAGACTTACAGTCATAGATGCTAGCTATTCATCCGGAGGTAGGTGGTCAGTCCATTCCCCTAGGTCACCTTTTGAAAAAATCACATTTTCAGTGTCATATATATTTTTTCTCTTTGGCTTATATCCATCTTTTTATGAGTGGATGAAGCTTCTGGTAGCTGTGGCCTAGAAGGCAAAACCACTGCAGCTTCTCGGCCTTGTTGAAAGATTTTCAGACCTCATCGGTAAAATATTTAGATATATTTTACAAATGAAATTGTATATCGTTGAGCTAGAAAAGCTGAAAGTTTCAGAGAACAGATGAGTTAAGTATTGAAAATATAAATATAAGTGATACTCGTAGGGAAAAGGGAAACTTTTACTCAATGAAATATTCCATGTCCACTTTTTAAATAGATGTTTTTATTAGTATGAAAAAATGGTGTTGTAAACTTAGATATTTATGGTACTTTAATTAAAAAGGCGAATTATAGAGATGAGGTGATTAAATTTTATATAAAATGTATTTTATTTTAAAAAAATCAGTATATATAATTAAAGACAGGCATATATTTAATAAAGGTTATTTTTGCCTCAACCAAATTATCTTCAATTTTAACGAGGCTGTGAGATATATTTGAATGTTCAGTGGCTAAAAAGAGTTTTTCAGAATATCAAAAGAATTATATGTTCATCCAAATATGGTGGACATGGCTCACATTTTTCTTCATAACTTTCTGAATAATCCATACCAACTTTAACTTTTTGTTAATTTTGAACCTTATTAAGAATTTCTTTACCAGATAGTTGTTCTCTCAGTAAATAGTAGATCATCATCTATCTCAATATATAGTTGGATGGAGTGTGTGTTTTGTATCTACTTAATAATACACTTCTTTCTTAATGATTTAAGCAAATTTTCAATTCGTTTTCTTCTTTATTTCTTGAAACTCATTCAACTAACGATCACATAACAAATCCTGCAGTCGCAAAATACTTTCCAATAGTTGACTTTTGAACTTGTCTCCAACAATAGTTAATCCAGTCAATTGAATTTAATAAATTCGAATTTTATTATCTGTATTAAAAATAATAGATTGAATTAACCTGGTTCTATATTTATCTTTTAAATCTCTTATAATTCCAGCATCAAAAACAAGGTTGAGAAAACTGGTGCTATTTAGAGACAAAAAATAGATTTAATTGCATCTAATGTTTGATTTGTTTGGCAATTACCTAATATTGAAGCTATTTTTCTATTTTCTCGTTTCATTTTATAATTAAAATACAGAATCCATTCAGAAGATGTTTCCATTGTCATCCATGCATTAGAATTCTATCTGTGATGCCTAGAGCATCGCCCTCCTTCTGGAGCGTGGAGGGGGATGTGAACTCCTTGGAGCCTTGAGAGGTCGCTTGGTCTAACGAGGGGGACTGGAGCCCCACCGTCGTCCGGGTGGAGCCTCTTTACGACGGGTGTGTGTCCCTCTCCGGCCCGTGCACCAAAAGAATAAAAAATATATAAGAATTCTATCTATATTTTTTGGGGATGTGAGAGAAATAGCACCTGTTTTTTCCTCTAATAAGCAGAGGAATATTTACACCCCTGTCATATTCGCAAAATCTGGTACGGTAATACTTTATTTGCCTTTTTTGTCCCCAAAACATTTTTATTTTTGAAAATTAAGGTTCTGTTTGGTTAAAGGTTATAAAAAAAAAATTCCAGTCTTATCCCAATTGAATACATCTTTTTGTTCATACCATTCCAAAACATCCATTAAAATTGTCTTCTTCCAAGTTTCAACAACCTCCAAAGGACCTGAATTTCTTATCCAAAAACATTTTATAATTTATACCATACCTTGATTTAAATATTAAAAGAGACAACCATCTATAAACTCAATATTATCTTTCCCTAATGACAAAAATTGTGATTTTTGTCTAATTGATTCCCCTATTAAAGCAATATTCATATTGCGCTTTTGGCTTATCCATAAAATCAAAGCTTTTTTAGTTTTTGTCGTTTTTCCATCTTTTTCACGTTTTATATTTTCATTACACATTTTCTGTTGAATATTTTTACTTCGAGGCATCGTGTTTTCCATATATATATATAATAGGTTCAGCCTACTCCACGCTGACGAGCGCCAAAAGCGCGAAACGCGTTCGTGGATGGCTTTTCTTGATTTATCAAGAAATTGGGTTGGCCAAATATCAGGGAACAGGCTAAATCAATGTTTAGTTGATTTCTGTTCCACCAGATGGCGCTCTGCCTTCTGTAAAGCACATGTGCTCGTGGTCAGGAGATGCCTTCTTTATTTTTAATATCAACACCTGACCCACTTATCTTTGAATAGTTGTTATTTAACAAAGAGGAATATGGTACGCAGTTATTTTTTATCGTTTTTTTCTCTCTTTCTCATTTGTTAACATCATACGACTATCCCATTCACGGCCTAAAATTATTGTATATACACAAGTAAGTATATGTAGAGACAAATGCAAAGGCATACATGTATGACAGCGCAAGTGTCCCTAGGGGGACATAGCGCTTTAAATTGAAATAAAATAAAGAGGAATACTCTAGTGATGTTAGTATAAAATCAATTCTGTTAGCCTTTTATACATTTTATATGAAACATCAATGTATTTAAAACATTCTGTTTGTTTAATATATACGAGGGGCATCCAATAAATAAGTTTCCCTATTTTGTAACAAATAAACAACTTTATTTACAATTATGCAGTTATTTTATTTTCATTATACAACTCATAGACTACTTCTCTACATAATCACCATTTCTGTCCAAACATTTTTGGTACCGTTGTAGCGATTTTTTGATACCACTGTTGTACCAAGCCGTGTCCTGTCTTCGTAGCCAGTGGTTCGCCTCCGCCTGTTTTCAATTCAAATTCAAAACATCTGACATGATTGTTCCAATCGAAGAGCATCCAATTTCGATTCCAGGAGGCAGTCGAATCATTATTTCGTCAATGGTGACGCGGCGATTTGCTTCCACCACATTCCGAACAGCAGCCACGGCTGCATTGTCCGTAGCAGTAACGGGCCTGTCGCTTCGCTCGTCATCATGCACGTTTTGCCGTCCTTCCAAGAACCATGAACGCCATCGGCGAACCATTTGGATGCTCATACATCCTTCACCATACACTGACACTAAATTGCGATGAATATTGACCGCAGTTTCATTTTTCGCTGTGAAAAAACGAATTACAGAACGGAGTTCGCAAGTGGACACGTTCACCAGTGGTAGCTCCATGGAAACTGAAGCGCTACGGACTTGCGCGTACGAGTAGAGTGATTTTGAAAGGTCACCAGCTTCCAACGCATCCTAGTAACCATTTCTTACCTACTAACTAATTTTTACAACGTTTCGTTCGCCGAAAAAAAAAATAGGGAAACTTATTTATTGGATGCCCCTCGTAAAATCAAAACATAAAGGCGTTTCATAACATAAAAAAAATCTCTAACCCTTGCCGTGTGCGTAATTGAGTAATCAATGTGTTAAATATAGTTAGTATAGGTTATGGTTATCAAATATGTTTGAATCATGATCGGGGGAAGAGAGAGGTTATTTTTCATGGAAGGACGTTAGAGACCGGCAGCAAGCCTCAGGTTTATATCCTCGCTACCAAAATCTGGCCAATCAACCTATTTCTGACATCCCTCCCTCCCGGACATAAAAGGCCATACTGACTTTTCAAATGTAAGGAGAAATGGGAAAAAAGAGCAATCACACTAATTTTCAATGAAATCTCTAATCAGAAATTATATATAAAATTTGAAAATAAAGATAAAACAATTAAAAGGTATGTACGCACTAAAGTATATCTATATATATATCGCAAAGTACCCATCCCAATTTGAAGGAATTATAGAAATATATTTGTGTTTAAATATAGTTTTCAATTTCTCTTAATTAATCCTGCAAAACTACAAAGGCAATATAGATTGATTATGTATAACAACGTATTGCGTTATAAATATGGAAGGTATGCTTGATTAATTTACCATATTGTAACACAGGATTGCAAACGCCGAAAAATTACGAATATTTCTATGAAATAAAAACTAAATAAGGTACGCCCCTGAATTCTTTAACCAGGTAGTAATAAAGGTGAAAATCCATTGAGGTGTGAATAAATATCCGTAAACACATAGGTCACTCACAAAATACTTCTGAAATTTATAAACAGGTATCACAAATTACCGTTAATGTAACTGCCGTTCAATCAAGCCTGGAACTTAAGAAATACTACACAGCGCAATCAGAGCAGAGGTACAGGCAAACAAACGCTAAAAACAATATCCTACCTATATACTATTCGTTAAGGTTCTTCTTATCATTATAAGTAGAGTTACGGAATTGTTAGGACCAGAATAATATCGTTAAGTACACTAAATACCTGATATCTCTACCCCTGGCCGATACATAAACGTCCAAATATACCTTGTTTAGGATTATCGTTCTGTAACAAAGGGTCTCGAACATAGACAATGCAGCTTCCACTGAAAACTTCTAGACGTATACAAAATCAGAAAAGGTAGTCACAAGAGGCCTTGAGGACCTGGAAAAACTATTTTGAAACGATATAAATCGTGAGATTATACAAGGCATTCATTAAAAAGAAAGAGGTTTTGCTCTTTTATATAATTCTCCGTAAAGCTGAAAAGAGAGAGATATATTCTATAATCAGATAAAGATTCTTCTCGAACTAGGTCATCTCCTAGTTCTAAATACCTTAAAAGTCAAAAATGTCCGATCACAGTATACAATTAACGGATTGGGTCGTTTTCGAATATAAAATAGAAATTACTGTAATAATTATAGGGTAATAACGCACCATTTATATATAAGAAATGAAACAATCAAATCAGGAATGTTTTTTTTTATATAAATAAAACAAACTTCTACTATCTTTAGTGCGATGAGAATTATTGGGAGGCTCATCAGTGGCAGACCCTTCTAATGGTTTCGCCAATTTAATCTAACAATATTGCTTCTTAGAGCTCTAATACTGTATTGGAGGATTCTGCTCATATATGTTACACTGAAGTCTGGAATCTTAGAAATGGTATTCAAGCAAACTATTGACTAAACTTTTAGTTTGCATCGAGCAATGCTCTTCCGCAAACAATAAGGACAAGGCCAGTTATCGTAAAGATAGAGGCTGCCTGGCCGGCATTCATATTTCTTCAAATAAAAGACACTTCGGCCAGTAAATATATTTCTATATAAAGATTTTTGTCGAAACGTCGAGACAATAAAAATATTTACTGAACGAAGTGTCTTTTATTTGAAGAAAAGGCCAGTTAGGTATAAAAGACTGTTTGGCATAAAAAGGAGAGTAGAAGTTAAATTTATGTGTAAAAGAAACATTTGTGCTTTAATAATTTCATTTCTTATATATAGATTGCGCATTATTGTCTCATAGTTAATAACCACCTCGGTATCAATGAGGGACATAGCATGGAACCGTGGTTTTACAGATTAGGTTTTTCCTGAGTTTTCAAAAACTGACATTTTGCCACATTCTTCATCACCAATAGTACATTCTGTACTGAGTGATAAACAAATGCACATTGCCTTAATGCATTTTTAAGAGGAGAGGTGCCTCTTTTTGTGCATGAATACCATCCTCCAGCAATTTAGAATTATATAAATTCGCTTAAGCATATTATATCTGTATCTTGGGGTCGCGGTGGAAGGATGGTCTAAACCGTTGGTTTACGACCGCTACGACCCAGGTTCGATTCCCGAATTGGGCACTTTTTTCTGATAAAAAAAATTCTCCAATGGCCCCCGATTCTTGCAAAAGTCCAACCCCATCAGCGAGTGCAAGTAACAAAACGAGGCTCTTGGCATATTTGTAAGTGCAAAGTCGAACTGCTTTTCACATGTGTATACATGTGGTGCACTTACAGTAAAAGCAGTCGTCTACTTCTACCCACCATGATTATCATGGCCTGTACCACGTACTAGGGTTAAGCAAGCAAGCAATATCTGTATCGTTGAAATTCGAAGTAAGGTTCATGTTGAGCGTATGATAAAAGTATTAGAGGTGGGGAGTCATTTTCGTTTCAATAAAATTTGACATATATCTGAATGAAACTTCAACAAGCTAAAGCTATCCTGGATAGGAGACTTTGGAATATTCCCAGATCGAAACATGCTAATTAACCTTAAAACCGACAAAATTTCATAAAATGAAGTCGAGAGCGATATTATTAATGATTCATCCCTGATGATCCGGGCCCACCCAATATATATATTTTACATCGTGTATGATCATTAGGGAATTTCTCTCGATTGTAAATAATTTCAATTTCTTATTATAAATGGTGTTAATAACGAATTCCTACAATCACGGCTACTAATGATACTCTTGATGATTATTAGGGAATTTCTCTCGATTGCAAATAATTTCAATTTCTGATTATAAATGGTGTTAATAACGAATTCCTACAATCACGGCTACTAATGATACTCTTTAATATGAGAAAAATAACAATGCACTAAACCTATGTTAAAACAATA
This sequence comes from Cordylochernes scorpioides, assembly GCA_030710605.1. NCBI lineage: Eukaryota > Metazoa > Arthropoda > Arachnida > Pseudoscorpiones > Chernetidae > Cordylochernes > Cordylochernes scorpioides. The sequence goes on from CP092886.1 coordinate 15,276,361, forward strand.
TTGTTTAGGCAAATAAACACTCAAGCTGAATCTTTTTATGGAAACTCGAGTCATTTATCTATGAAAAAATGTTTAAAAGAACACTCATATTTAATTTAGTTTAAAAATACCTAGATATTTAATAGAGAGAGCCAAGTTTAAAATTAAACTTTACTTACCTTAACGATTCTACCTAATCCGTGCCTTATTGAAAAGCGGATGCACAAATTCAAATAGTAGAAAGAGATAACGAGCCAAATCCTTTGTTTACTCGCAGGATTTTCGGCCAGCTTTTCGATCAACATTTGGATTTCCTTGACCCGCTGGACTTTTTGAGGAATCAGAGAGTTGTGTTGGTCAACAGTCCTGTTATTTGTTTTAGACTCGATTCCAAATCCTGTTTTGATGAGATGGCTCGCTACGAAAAATATTTATAGAATAGAATTTCTTTTCAACTTTCACATATCGTTTTATATCTACTCATATATGTATGTATTTTATTTATTATCGCAATAAAATATTAATAATGCTGCCGCAATCAATGATAATACTCTAAAATGTGAGTTTATAATTGTGTGATTGTGTAATCCGTGATTTTATTATTGTTGCGGTAATATAAATACTGTAACAATTAGTACAATCCCACAATAATTAATACAAAATTAAAGCTTACCAAAGCGAACTTCAATAGAACTGAACATTTTAAAATTTAATAAATCATTAGCTTTACGTCATATATCGATGAAAATTATCAACACATTTTTTTAACCCTTTAAATGGCGAAACCGCTGGGAGGGTTCATCACTGATGAGCCATGCCCACCCTCTTTCAATTTTAATCATCGCAGGATAAGAGGGCTGTAGAAATATTTTTTACTATATATATTTTAAAAGTAAAATAGCGTTAAAATATGTTTATAATTTTCATTATGTTCGTTATAATGGAAGCTCTTTCATATCCCTGGCTTTCTAGCAAGGAATACTTGCATATATTTCTATGCTGTCTGTTATCAAACAACATATTGCAATAGTGTGCGTATATTTACCACTGAGTATTCTTCAGTATTTGAATTAATATACTGTATCACTATTGACTTAGCAATACTCATGAATCGATTTTGGTACATTTGATATCATCGAAATAGACGCAAAACCGATGTTTTTTCATTTTTAAAAGTTTTTATTCAAACTGCTTTCTTTTCTATCTATCCACAAATCCTGTAGTTGATTTTAATATATTACAGAGCTCCTAGAAGTATGAAATATGGTACGCTTTTACAAATCTGATGATGATGCGGGTTAACGAAGTTTCAGACATTCGAGTAATCGTTAAAGAGAAGTATTTTCCCCTATATTTCCTTTTTTAATTATTTATTTTTTTGCTTATTCCTAGTACACGTGGTACAGGCCATGATAATCATGGTGGGTAGTTAGCGACTGCTTTTTACTGTAAGCGCACCACATGTCTACACATGTGAAAAGCAGTTCGACTTTTGCACTTACAAATGTGCCAGAACTCCGTTTGGTTACTTGCACTCGCTGGTGGGGTTGGACTCTTTCAAGAATCGGGGGCCATTAAGGCATTTTTTAGCAGAAAAAAAGTGTACAATCAGGGAATCGAACCCAGGTCGTAGCGGTCGAAAATATTTCCTTTTAAATTTTGTTAACAATTTTAAATAATATCCTGACCACGTAGAAGTCTAGTATTTTCACTCAATCTTACTAACATTGAAAGTGAACAAAATAGCATACTTCTAGATGACCATGATTGTCGGATATAGACTAAAGAAGACGATTTTCTTTCGAACGAGCAAAATTAGGCGCAGCCGTTTCTCTGGTATATTGAGCGGCCTGAGTTCTATAAAAATGTGGTCGAGGTGGTCGAGATTCGACTAACTTCTTCATCATCGAATATTGTGAAAATATTTAATATACTTCCAGATCACTTTCATAAACTTAAAACTTTATTCACTAACCAATCAAGCTAATAACAGCAGTGTACAAAATATCTTACTTCTAGGTGGCGTGAATAGACTATAGAAATCATTTGCCATGAGATATCCATTTAGAAATCAGGACCCTAAATATATTAAATAGGTAATTAATTGATAAGATTAGCTTTTAAAAGCATTTTTGAAACGCACTACAAAAAGAAAAAAAATATTTCAGCTACAGACACACATATTGATTTATAAATAAAAAAGGTATATCCTGACCAGGAGCACATGTGCTTTTCAGAAGGCAAAGCGCCATCTGGTGGAACAGAAATCAACTAAACATTGATTTAGCCTGTTCCCTGATATTTGGCCAACCCAATTTCTTGACAAATCAAGAAAAGCCATCAACGAATATTAAATATACATTGATTTATATGAGTTAAAATAAAAACCTGCGGGGGAGCCCCGCAGTTATATAAAGCCACTGATTAGCAAGGTTTCATGTTTCAATGAATATTTACCTTTTTCTTCAATATACGACGATCGTCTAATGCCGCTTATTTTTTACTCATATTAATCTAAAATTTCTCAATGACGGAAGTTTAAATATTTATCTTCTACCTTTCAGTGCATTTTAATAAAGGGGCTTCACTTATAAACCTATATTTTATTATAAATAATAATAGATTAATACTTTCCTGCCCGTAAAATACAATCTAGACTCATGGACAAAACTAAAGGAGGTTGTACCTCTCAGCATGTATATTGGGATTTAGACAATAACTCTGAAAGATATTTGATACACAGTGACCTTTATTAAAGAAAAACTAGATAACCAAGTGTGTGAACAAAGGTTCCTCTGTCTCCTTAAAGACAAAAAACAGAAGACCGGTGATATAAAAGACTTTCCATTTTTAAAAATGTATTCATGAGTGTATATTTGATTAGCCATTGATTTATACTATCCATTTAAAAAAAATAATCTTCAATTTGGTAATTTCTAAATATTTCATGGATTTCGTAAAACAAAGCTCGCCCTGACCTGACTAGAGAAATAACCCTAAATCATGGTCTCCAGATGCACATACCGACTGGACATTCCTGTGTAGGGGAGGAGAGAGTATAGTTATATCTCTGGCAAGTAGAACACGTGAGGAGTTGTCTCCGGGGCGTGGATGATTCTGCAAGACGGTACCAGGAGAGCCTGACATCGGAGCGACCTACAAGACGGTGTAGTCCAGGCTGATCGTGTTAGTGTGGAGCGGAACGTTTCACAAGAGTGACATCCACAGTACCAAGTATCCTTCTGACGAGGTAGTTGAAGGCAAGTTCCACTTATTGTACTCCTTCTATTTAGTGAGACGTAGAATGAAGCGCTAAACTTTGCTGCGTCCCTTCGAACTCAAGTGTGTATCTTTGGTCCATCCTGATTAGACAAAGAACACGAACAGCTACTGGGTACGATGTAACAATAATAAATACTAAAAGTTTCGACACATTCAAGTTTAGCGCGGATAAATCTATTTTATTGAAAAAAAACAACAAAGAACCAAAGTCTGCTTTGAAGATGATTTTAATTCAATACCGATAGATATATAGGAGGGAGATAATTTATTTTATATATAAATACTCTATATTATTCCCATAACACGATTTGGTTATTTACCTGTTTTTCACACCCCTCGTCGCAAACATACATTTTTATCAATACCTTTGATTGTCTTTATTCAAACGTAATTAGCAATTTGAAAGCAATAAAAGAGATAATATAAAAGAAAATATGCAATCTAACGAGCAAAATTGCTCTTCAAAAGGCTTTAACTAAATATGACAAGAGTAAACGAAGCTATTTACAAAAGAAATCGGTGTGTGCACACTCGGGCATGCATTGAACTATTTCAAAGTAAAATATTAAAATATTCACAAATATTGATCACCATTTACATTAAGATTAATGGGGAGTAATATTAAAGCACGACAACGTATATATTACTTTTTTAAATAGTTTCATTTTCTCCTGTTATGTTAATCACACAAGATCGTACAAAGATCAAAATTGATCAAAAACTTGCATATTTGTTTTAATTAAAAAATATCTATTAATCAATTTTTATATATTGTAAATTTTATAAAGTACTTTAGAAATTTTATCTAATAAATGATTGTAAGTTTTAAAAGAAGATAAATGAATAATAAATCATATAGGATGGAATCAAAGTCCCTTAATTCAGAATTTCTTTTTAAAGATATGGCACCAGATTTCTCGCGAAAAGCAGAAAAAGACTTCACTATTTCGTTTTCTTTTATCCTCTTTCAAGACCTTTTTATGGTGTTTATCTCTGGCTTTGTTAGAATCTTTAGTTTCCTTCCATTTAGCTGGCATTACAGGATCCTTTCTTCTATCCCCTCTTCTTTCAACATCCTTCTTGTATCCTCTGACTCCACTTGGAAAAGCATCCTTCAAACCAACACAATATATCTTTTTTAATAGTTTCCATTTGAACATTATTAAAAATTGCGCAAAACTTTAAAGAGAATCTTTAAATCTAATATAGGTGATTATTTGAAAGTTCTTTCGATATATAGAAAAAGTTCCAAAATATTCCTATATATGCCAAAAAAGGGGCACCTTTCCCTTTAAAAATACATTAAACAAGAGCATTCTGTTTATCACTCTTGTGCAGAACATAAGGTAGAGATAAGCAATGTGCCATAAATACCAGTTCTGGAAAATTCAGACGAAGCCAACCCTAATAGCATGGTTTCGGGCTATGATCTTCATCAGTACAGAGGCTTCTTCGATTATCATTCTACGAGTGGAGTTATAAAATCTGTCGAATTTTCCCAAAATATGTTTAAGCTGGTAAAATGGTAGGGCCGATTCTCAGATCAGAATACAATACTAGAATGTGGGAGAGTGGTAATCATGTAACAAACGGGACACCTCTCCCTTGAAAATGGTTTACAGCATAAATTCTGTTTATAAACCCTGTCCCTAACATTTAGGTGCTGATATTGAATGTGCATATGTTGTATCTAACGTCCTCCTCATTGCCTAGTAACGCCACACCTGATGTCTCGTCTGGCTATTTGATTAGACAAGGAAAAGTGACAACGTCCTTTATTGGCTCACATTAGGCCTAGATGGCCCACCGAAAGACGTTATTGCATCAATTCTGCTCACAAATTAAGATGGCATAACTAATTGTCTGTTAAGCACCACTTTACGACAAGCTAGAATGAAAAGCCTTTAAATTGGATTTCCCAACCATACTCTCGTACTGATGTAGGCCATCACCAGGAAACTGAAGCTTTCAATTTACAAAAGCTATTTTTTTAATTATTATTAGCCTTTATTTCTCTTTAGATATATAGGACCCAAACACACACATAGCTAAACTGAAATTTTTAAATATAACTTCTCAACTATACTCACTTAATGACAGAGGTTATAACTAAAATGTTGATGTTTTTAATTTGCAAAGGTACCTTTCTCCAAAGCTTTTACTTTCTATTTATTTTATAGAATGTCCAAATAAAGCAAAGCTATTCTTTCAGATAAGGTTTAACTTTTGAAATGTCTAATTTTACCATTATATGAATGAGGAGGGACATTCTAAAAAGATTATAAAAACGAAGAGAAAAATTATTTATTTTTTCTATACATGGACTACGAGCTTTCGGGCAGCCTCGCCCTTCTACAGGTAAAGATACACGGTGGCAAAAGGCTTTATATAAGATTCCATTTTTAAAACAAATTTACATATAAGAAGAGTATAGGACGGCTAAAATATAATATAAGATAAGAGATATTTTGCAAATTTGAAACTATTGTATATGATATTTACAAACATGCTAATGATGTAACGTCATATGACAATCAATTGGCAAATTAGCAGATGACCGTACTATGAAATTATACAAAGAGACCGGACAACGAATGTTCAACCCGCCATCAGCGGCCACATTGGTTTAACGGATATTTAGGTTATTACAAATGTCTTGGTATTGTGTAGGCAGATCTATGTGTCGGTTAATGCTGTTTGTTGCTATGGATACTATGGCTTCTATGATCAGTCTTTGATATTTATTGGGGATGTTATTGTATATGGTGGTGGGAGAGGTCAGATTGAATGAGTGGCCGGTGGTGTTAACATGATTGAAGATAAGCGACCTATTGTCTCTGTTGGTAATGCATCTACCGTGTTCGGTCATCCTGATGGCCACGGACCTACCAGTCTCGCCTATGTAAGTTGCACTGCAATCGTTACATGAGACTGAGTAGACCGAGCCACCAGAGGACCGAGCAACGGTAGATCTAGGTAGTTTGGTGATTGGGTGTCTGAGGATGGCGCCGATGCTATTGCTGTTAGTAAAGTGGGTGTTAATACCGTGGGTTCTGAGGATGCGGGAGATGGAGACTGATTGGATGGAAAAGGGAAGTGTACAACTGTGTCTGGTGATTGCAGGGGGTCTAACAGAAGAAGGGTCAAATTTATACCTATGTATGAAATGGGGGGGGTATTGGGACCGGGCCAACTGTTTAATGATTAGGGAAAACTCAATGGTTCTAAACAGTGGAAGGGAGCAGTGGGTGGACAATCTCTTGGTAAGAGTACGGACAGTATTTATTTTGTGCGATAGGGGACAAGAAGATTTGTAGTCTGTATAAAATGTGGGATTGTTAACCTTGTGGTACACGGTGGTGTGGTAATGAGAGGCAGTACGGATGACCAGTATATCAAGATACGGCAATACGGATCTGTTTTCTAATTCTAGGGTAAAAGAGATCTCGGGATGATAGGAGTTTAGGGAGTTTAAGATATTGGTTTCTTGTCCGGTATCACATATGCAGAAGATATCATCAATGTATCTCCGCCATATGTGAATGCCCGGTGCAATTTGCTGTTGGACCCAGTGGTCTATGTTGGCCATGACTATTTCTGCAAGTGGGGAGGATAGTGGGCTGCCCATGGGCGAGCCTCTGATTTGTTTAAACAACTGGTTGTTAAATGTAAAAGTAGTAAAGTCTAAACACAGTGAGGACAGTGCGACTATGGACTCTGCGGTACGGCGATCTATCTGGTTATCCTGTAAGAAACTAGTCAAGTGCCTAATGATAAGCTGGTGGGGGAGGGAAAGATACATGGCAACCACATCATAAGACACCATAACGGTGTCGGGGATAGGGCGGAGAGAGTTAATGGACTGTATGAATGAGGGGATATCCCTGATGGCAGAGGATTGCGGAATGGCCTTCACCCAAGGTGTGAGTAGGCCAGTCAGATATTTGGACAGCTTATAGGCAGGTGAAAGATGGTAGGCTATGATGGGGCGCAGGGGAATGTCTGGCTTATGGGTCTTAGGAAGACCATAGATATAGGGGGTATTATTAAGGTCGGAGGTGAAAGTGCTATACTGATCCGGTGTTATGTGACCTGATTTTTTCAAACGCAATAACCCCAATCTGAAAGATTTGGTCGAGGTAGATGCATCAAGCTGTGTAATGGGAACAAAAGTATTGCGGTCGCTGAGTATCTCCGTCATCTTGGAGGCATAGTCAGCCGTGTCCAAGACGACGGTCTGGGAACCCTTATCAGATCTGGTGATTACAATGTTATGGTTTCGCCTTAAGGTAGCCAAGGAGCGGTACTTACCAAGAGATTGGGACTGAGAAGGGGATTGGGACTGAGTAGGGGTGGGTTTCCGGAGGATATGGGCTATGGAACTCCGTATGTCATATTGGGCTGTGTGGGAAAGGGAGCTGATGGCGGGCTCAACACCAGAAATAATTCTAGGAATGTCAGGCACTGTGGGAGGCCGGTACTTGAGGCCCAAGGTAAGAACCTCGGTCTGCGAAGGAGACAACACTGTAGATGACAGATTGAGGAGAGTGGGAACCGGTTGGTTGTCGGGGTGGAATTCCTCTGGGAAGCCATATTTGCTGATCCAAAAGGATAGCTTCTTGTATTGACGCCCTTTGATGATGCTGTCCTGCTGTCTGATGTCGGCGGTGAGGAAACCAAGGAGTTCAACCATATTGGATTGGGATATGAGACTGGTGACTTGGGAAATGACGGTTTTTATGGTCTTGGACAAGCAGCGTATTCGTGTATAACATCCCTGGATTCTAGCCCATAGTAATTGGCGTTGGGATCGGAGGATAACCCTGTTCGAATGAGAATTTCCCACTGGATCTGCGACTCTGAGAGATGGGGGGATGAAACGGGCCCTTTGGCATGTCTTGTTGAAGTCGAGGTGCAATCTCCATCTAGCCAGCTGCAGTGACTTTCGACACAGATGCGTTAGGAGGCGGATTGCTTCAGGATTGAGGTTGGTAAATCGACGAATAGCGTTCAAGGATAGTTGTGCTTCAAGGCCAATTGCCATTGGATATTAAGAGCTAGAGCAATGGAAAATTATCATAAAAGTGTGTCGAGAAGCATTAACAGTTTGTCAAATTCAGAGCACAAAATTTGCCCAGTTTAGTATATCTATTACATGATTTAGGTTATTGGAAATTCAAATAATTCCTACCTAGGGAATCATTAAATATTTCTTGATTATTTCATTAATTAATATTCGCGTAATTGATTCAAAATATAAAGAAAAAAAAGTCTCGGAAAAGAGAAGCTTACATCCTAAGTCTCGGATAAGTGGAGTGTCAGGAATAAACTGTAATAGTTTTTATCCAAATTATATTTCTTCAAACATATATTTTTGGATTGCCAGTAACATATATCGTAAAATAAAATTTTTGTTTTAATTTTAAGCGCGCTGTGAGTAATGTTTCAATTTAGATTTTCGTTGTTATATTCCCATATTACTGTAAAATGTATTACCAATAAATTTATAAAAGTGTTGTTTATTAATTATCATTAGTAGATTCTCCATTTTAATAGAGTCTCCTGCAGTGACTCCGCAGCAAGGAAGCCTACAAAAAATTTTGACATCTGATTGGTGTTTGACTTAATGGGGGAGTGTTGTTGTGTATTAATTAACATTAGTAGAGTTTCCATATTAATAGAGTCTCCTGCAGTGACTCCGCAGCCTGTCCTGAGGAGGTCCTCAAGAATAAGGAAGCCTACAAAGAAATTTGACATCTGATTGGCGTTTGACTTAATGGGGGGAGTTGTTGTGTATTAATTATCATTTTAGTAGAGTCTCCATATTTATAGAGTCTCCTGCAGTGACTCCGCAGCCTGTCTTGAGGAGGTCCTCAAGAATAAGGAAGCCTACAAAGAATTTTGACATCTGATTGGTGTTTGACTTACTGGGGAGGAGTTGTTGTGTATTAATAATCATTGAATTTCTATATTCTGTTTTAATATACACCATTCACGTTGTAATCAAAATATGTTTCGTGAATAAATTGTTTTTGTATTTGTGTGTAAACAAATGCCATTAATTTAAATATAAAGACAAAAAGGAAAAGGTTCTTATACCCCCCAATGGTAATCTGGAATTAAAAAGGAGATTAAATTATAATCAATAAAATAATATCGGTTTCTCGTTAGCTTAAACACGATGTTAGCGAATGCCTCTAGCTATTGCTCTGAAATCTTTGGATTCCTTAACTGAACCCCATTGTATCTTGATATGCAATGAAGATGTATGAAAATCTTCAAAGATATTTGAAGGTTTACTTCATATAGGTGAATAAGTTTAGTTCAAATAATAAATTTTGAGAATATTGAGGTTAAAAAAGAGAGTAAAATAATTGAATATATAAATATACTTGGACGCTCACCATCCAAATAAGAGTCGAATGATGTTGTCTAATTGAATTGACATTCAATTTGCGCTCTTTTTGTTAGGAAATTCTCCAAACTTAATTACACGGATAATTCCCTCAGTTTCTTTCGGAAAAAACAATCACATGTCGGAATCAATTTAAACTTCCAACGGTTTTGACAACATTCCCAAGGTTTAACCTTCGCCCAGTTAAACTAGATTCCTCTTCTATGAAAATTTGTCGATTTTTATAGGATTGGATCATTCCAATTAATCGCTAATATAAATAATTTAATTACGAACCTAAGCAATTCCTAAAATTAGAAATTTTCATTAAGTTTGATTAAATTGGCGAGATTCATTGAAAATCTAACGTAATTAAATATACTTTTTATGCGGCACACATGCGCACTGATTTTGTAAACAGATAAAAACCTAAATTAAATGAAATAATCCAAACACACATGAAATATTTAAAAAATATATAAATTTAATTCCAAAATCAGAGAGCATGCATACCCTTTTCAGATTTTAATTCAAAACAAGCGAGAGAGAGAAATGCCTATATTGATTTATACAGAGGGCGTTCCATTTTAAAATTACGATTTTGCAAAGCTGTAGCTCGCGAAAGAAGCGCGCGATTCACGTGTTGTTATATTTATTAGTAAGAACGAGCATTGATTTATTTTTCATCAAAAAAACTATTTATAAATATTTGAAATGCCTAAAATCATAAGTGATTTTGTAAAAGGTTACGTTTTTAGACTTTCCGAAGAGAAATACTCGTTAACCAGATTATTAAAATTATGAAAGAAAATTATATATATATTGATATAAGTAACTTCACAACCAGTCACATAATAAAGGAAAACAAAGACAATTTTGATATCAATAAAATTAAGCGAAAATATTCTTCTGAAAAAAAGGTGCCTTAAGAAACCTTTATTTTCAACCGACAAAAAATAAAGGAAATGGCTATCAGAGAGAATCCACCTTCTCAAAGGAACATTTCTACAATAATCAACGTACCACTTTCTACTGTTAACCGTAATATTAGGAAAAAACATCGGCTTTAAATACCTAAAAAGGCGAAAGTTCATGTCCTCAAGACGCACTATATTGAGGAACGAAAGACCTGCAGCAGGGCTCTTTATGAAAATACCTGGCAGGTGAAAATGAAAGAATGTTGTTGCACTGGATGAAGAATGGGTTTACCTCAATGATAGCAACCAACCCCGTGCCATTTACTACGCTAACTCTCAAATAAACACCTTTCAGAACTGGGTCAAACAATGCAAGGAAAGTTTCTCAAAGGGCTTCAAGATTGATGCAGGTTTCTGCTACAGTGGGAAGCTTTCAATAAAGAAGAAGGATCGAAATGTCAAAATTTGCAACTCTACCAAAGACTTGTCTTTGACCCATTAATGGACAATGAGGTCCCGTTTTTGTATCCAAGTGACTCAAGATCCGTGTGGCTGTACCAAGATAAAGCCAAGAGTCAAACATCACGTTCATAACGTCAATACTTGGACGAAGAGAGGGATTAACCGGCATTTCGTACATCCTTTTAAGCACATCCGTGAAAAATCTATAGACTTGGCCCCTATGGATTTTTTTGCCTTTGGCTTGCTGAAAACTGCTCTTAGATATAGTAAACCGAAGACGCTAGAGGGTCTCTGGAAAGTTGTTAAGAACTGTTGGGATGGTCGATCAAAATATTCTAAGACGAAACCTGCTTCGTGGAAACATCGATGCAAGGCTGTTGCTAAACGCTAAGGCCTATACATAGAAAACAATACGTTTTTCAAACATTAATAAATTATTTTTAAGAAAGCACTAAAATCGTTATTTTAAAAATGAAACACCCTCTGTATCATTTCGGAAAATAGTATAAAATATTCTATTTATATCTTCCTATAACTGGTATCCTGGATCAAAAATAAGTAATGAACATTTCAAGCTTTGATTACTGCATAAAATTTTATTTAATATTTATAAAGAAATCATCACTATGAAGAAAGTCTGACGTACTTTCTTCCTATTTATCTACCAATATTTATATTTCCAATCATTTTTACGTAATATCAGACTGTTTTTAAAATGGTTTCAAAATAGGAAATCCTCATAATATTTATTCATGAGTTCAAACTCGGCCTCAGCCCTGCGGAAACAACTCGAAATATCATCAGCGCGTGGGGAAAAAGTGCCATTTTAGAACGTTAAAAGCGCTGCTAGTTTGAAATATTTTCCATAGGCGATGCCAGCTTTGGAAATGAAGAGAGCCGATGACGTCTATCGGTGGTGGACGACGTCCATTTAAAGTCAATATTCGAGGCGGACACAAACAAAATTACATGAGAAGTAGCTGAAGAGCTTAACGTTGACCACTCTCTAGTTGTCCTTCATTTGAAAAAATAGGAAAGATGAAAACGCTCGACAAATGTATACAATACTAAGTGAAAATCAAAAAATCGCCGTTTAGAAGTGTTTACGGCGCTACTTGTACGAAACAAGAATGAGCTTTTTCTCGACAGTTTTGTCATCTGCGACGAGAAATGGTTCCTCTATGACAACCGGCGACATTCAGCACAATGTTTTGACCGTGACGCAACTCCGAAACACTTCCAAAGGCACAAATTGCACCAAAAAATTATGGTGACTGTTTGGTAGTAAAGAGCAGGTTTTATTCATCACATCTTCCTCAATCCTGGTGAAATATTTACAGCGGTGAGGTATTGTCTGAAAATTGACGAAATTCACCAAAAACACCAACTCCTCTGCCCCGGATTGGTCAACATAAAAGAGCCTATTCTTCTCCACGACAACACTGGAAATATGTGTGAGAAAATAATTTTTAAAAATAAGATAATAAAAAACGCTGATGAGGGTCAACAGCCCGAAACGCATTCGTGATTGGCTTTCTTGATATAAGACAAATAGCAGAGAACAGGCTAAATGTACGTTTATTTGATTTCTGTTCCACTAGATGGCGCTCTGCCATCTAAAAGGTTCACGTGAACGTGGTCAGAACATGCCCTTTTAATTTTGATATATATATATATATCGATATTATATAAAAAGGCATAATTTTTAGGATTTTACTAAATATATAGAAAATACACATATTCGCTTTTTTTAATTGCGTAAAATTACAAATTTGGTCGTTAGTATACAAGTGTTCATTTCTCCACTCAAATTTTTTAAAACAATTTTAACAATATTCATGAAAATGCTCCCTTTGAAAATTAAACGATTTATAGCCCGTCAAAGGATTCTATGGCTACCTTTCCGCGAGGATATCACGGGAATTTGGAACAGCGACCCTTTAAATTGCTACTTTTGCAATGTTGGCATCCAAGACAATTTGGTCCACTATCTATTCCATTGCCCATTCCTACATGAAAAGAGACTGGAAATTCGCGAAATTTCGGGGCCAACTCACTACAATGAACAACATGTTTATAAAATCTTCACTACTCTCCTGCTGGATAAAACATTTGTTTATAAATATTTTAAATATTTCAAGGCGATTGATAAAATGAGAGTAGAAGTGCTCAACTCCACAGACAACGGCTGATTGCTCCCCCTCCCCTCTAAATTACTTTTCCTCCTCACTCATGTACATATATAACCTTTTAGGGGAATCCCCTTGTAAGACAATAGTGTCTTAATAAAGGTTTTTGTTGTTGTTGTTGTATATTCATGAAAATGTATTTTCTGGCAACTCAAATGATAGTCATAGAAAGGAGAGCTTAATTATTTTATATATAATATATAAATATGATTTTTTATATTACAATATATTGGCTAAACACTCTTTTAATAAATTAAAAATAGCACAAAAGTGAGATATTGGTTTGGGATCAGGTTTATAAATTTAGAAAAAGGCAATTCCTGATCGTGAAACCAGAAGTTGTGCTGTTGGATTGCGCCATCTGTCGGAATAAATACCAACTAATCGTTGATTTTTCAATTACTCCAGAATATCCCAAATTCCTTTTATTAAATAATCTAGACAAGTTAACTACGCGTACACATTCCATAATTTATCTGATTCTGGAATGATTAAAAATCAACGATAATTGGTATTTATTACGACAGATGGCGCAAGCCATCAGAAACTCTCAGTTGCACGATTAGGACATGCTTTCTCTCAATATATCAACCTGTTCCTAGTAATATATCACTTTTGTACTATTTTTCATATATTATGGTGTCCTCACGCCCTTTCGGCCTCAAATACCCATTTCATTATTTTCAAGGAAGCTTCATTGTCCAGATTTATTGGTCTATGTAGTAGAAAATTAAATACGTGTTTCATAAATTTTCTAGAGAATAAAATCATTTTTTTGCAAAACAAGTACTATATAAGAACACAAAGTAAACATTCAATACCAATGGATTAAATTCCCTTCAACACAAGCTTGACAAGAGTGTAATGAACAACAATAAGGAATTAAATTATGTCGTATTTAGGATACGACGCTCATCTTATTCTGAAAATAAACCCGTTCAAAGGACCTCCGATCAGCTCCGATGGAGAAACAAGTCCTTTTCGGTAAATAAATTGATTAATGGAGAGGCAGTTGGTGAGGGGAATAGAGCAAGCAGACAACACTGTGTTGAGTTATGTCTTACGCAAACATAGACCTGTTAAAAACACAAATTTACACTATCACTATCTTTTAATTAAAATTTATTTATGAAAATTAGAAACTATTATAGACGCGTATGATTCTTTAAAAAATTAAACAATTTCTACCACCCTTAATGCGAAGGAAAAATTAATGTGAGAGCCTGGCTCATCAGTGGTGAACCCTCCCAGCGCTTTCGTCAGTTTAAACTGCCATACCGCTGTTATATTGCATTTTCGATTTTACTTTTATAGTGATACTAATGATAGACTGTTGGAATGGGTTTTTTAGATGACTATGGACATAGGTTTTGAGGACAGTAGAATTACATACAATTATAAATAAGGGGTCGGTGGAAGGATAGTCTAAATCGTTGGTTTTCGACCGCAACGACCCGGGTTCGATTCCTGAATTGGGCTTTTTTTTCTGATAAAAAATGCTCCAATGGCCCCCGATTCTTGCAAAAGTCCAACCCCACCAGCGAGTGCAAGTAACTAAACGGGGCTCTGGCACATTTGTAAGTGCAAGGTCGAACTGCTTTTCACATGTGTAGACATGTGGTGCACTTACAGTAAAAGCAGTCGCGTACTTCTACCCACCATGATTATCATGGCCTGTACCATGTGTACTAGGGATAAGCAAAAAAAAAAAAACAATTCTAAATATATTATATGCTTCGAGCAACCGCTTTTCCGCAAACACCTAAAATACCCATTCCAAGAGTCTAGCATCAGTATGAATATAAAGGAAAATCGAAAATACATCATAAAATCTATTTAAAATCTCATCACTATTCAAAAGATTCCGTAACAACATATTAAACCACACAACTATGTGTGTGATTTAAAAATGAATATCTCCTTATTATACAATATATTTAATACGATATTTTCTGTGTTAAAATTGTTAATGTCTAGATTCTGTGTTAAAAGCTAACCTTAAATATTTATTTGTCAAACTCGAAAAGCCATACTTATCGGTTAAATTGTTCTTTAAAATTTTCGTAGTATATGTAATAGGTCAATATATGCTCTAGGATTGCGAATTCGAATTATTTATGAGGCCAATAATTCTTATAAATATATTTTCTACTGTGTGTGCCCTTACTACGATGTTAAAATTGATCAATGCAGAAATATGGCAGTAGAATTTTCATGAATAATACGGGTTACTACGATGTTAAAATTGATCAATGCAGAAATATGGCAGTAGAAATTTTAATGAATCATACGGGTTACTACGATGTTAAAATTGATCAATGCAGAAATATGGCAGTAGAAATTTTCATGAATCATACGGGTTACTACGATATTAAAATTGATCAATGCAGAAATATGGCAGTAGAAAATTTCATGAATCATATGCGTTATTACGATGTTAAAATTGATCAATGCAGAAATATGGTAGTAGAAATTTTCATGAATCATACGCGGTACTACGATGTTAAAATTGATCAATGCAGAAATATGGCAGTAGAAATTTTCATGAATCATACGGGTTACTACGATGTTAAAATGATCAATGCAGAAATATGGCAGTAGAAATTTTCATGAATCATACGGGTTACTACGATGTTAAAATTGATCAATGCAGAAATATGGCAGTAGGAATTTTCATGAATCATATGCGTTATTACGATGTTAAAATTGATCAATGCAGAAATATGGTAGTAGAAATTTTCATGAATCATACGCGGTACTACGATGTTAAAATTGATCAATGCAGAAATATGGCAGTAGAAATTTTCATGAATCATACGCGTTACTACGATGTTAAAATTGATCAATATAGAAATATGGCTGTAGAAATTTTTATGAATCATACGCGTTACTACGATGTTAAATATTGATCAATGCAGAAATATGGCAGTAGAAATTTTCATGAATCATACGCGTTACTACGATGTTAAAATTGATCAATGCAGAAATATGGCTGTAGAAATTTTCATGAATCATACGCGTTACTACGATGTTAAAAATTGATCAATGCAGAAATATGCAACTTCATGAATCATACGCGTTACTACGATGTTAAAAATTGATCAATGCAGAAATATGTAACTTCATGAATCATACGCGTTACTACGATGTTAAAAATTGATCAATGCAGAAATATGTAACTTCACGAATCATACGCGTCTTTTATAAATAGTTCACATTCTCAATAACAGATGGCGCGTTATTTCATCCTGCTCAAGTATACTATATAAATTTGATATATAAAAGTTTCTATAAAATAATCTCTATTAAAACAATATGAAATAATTTAATTAGAGCTAAATTTAATCCAATGGACGCAAAATGTTTGTTCTTGGATTCTGTATTTTTTTAAGAAGCTGCGATTTAATAAAGTTGTTTCTCACAAATTTAATCAAGTTATCGGTCGTTTCTAATTAAAACTAACCTTTGTGTTTTGTTAGGTAGCACAAGGAATTCAATAAGAGGACTCGTATATAGGTAATATCCGTGTGACCTTTAAAATATATACGTTTTTATATCTTATTGACAATATTATATAGTGTGAGCAGTAGTTACCTAGAAATTATTTGAAAAAGAAAGAATAAATAAAATTGAGATAAATAGTTTCTTTCAATTTTTATTTCGCAAGCTTTCGATCAAAATTTCTGCTCTTCAACGGGCAAATACTTCTATGTACAATATGAAGATGATCTTTATATTGTACATAGAAGTATTTGCCCGTTGAAGAGCAGAACATTTGCTCGAAAGCTTGCGAAATTGAATTTAAAAGAAACTATTCACCTCAATTTTATTTATTATTTATTTTTCAAATATTATATAGTGTTAAAAATATATAATGTACTAGCGGACGTACCCGGCTTCGCCCGGGTTTTACCCGAGTAAAGGTTTGTCTAACGAACATTTGTTAAAACAATTCTCTATAAACTTATATATATATATAAAAAGATATATTTTGATAATTTGAAAATCGTAAATTTGAATCTCTCGATAAAGTGAACATTTTTTCCCGGTCCCTGTGTGCCGTGTCATCCTGAATTTTGTCTTTCCTAATTTTCTACATTACAAAATCATCGTTTTATCTAGTGAACATTTTTCCCGGTCCCTTGAAAAATACTCGATAAGTTGAATAAAATCAATATTAATTGGTTCCCTCGGTAATTGGAAGTTAAAAGAATAGTATCTTTGCTTTGGAATTGTATCATTATTCTTGTCTCAAATAAATTGCCGTGTCATCCTGAATTTTGTCTTTCCTAATTTTCTACATTACAAAATCATCGTATCATCATGATAATATTTAGAGCAGATTTTTGAATTATAACAGATAAATTAGAATATTTATCTAGATTATTTTAAACCGAAAATTTATTTCAAAAATTTTATTTGCTAGAAACCTTCCCAGTACTATACTAAATAACTTCCCAAAGTTTCATGGCGTTCCAATGAGTGGTTCGGTCAGGCATAAAGGACAAACAGACCACACACACATACATTCATTTTATATATATAGATAATTTTCTAAACCTATGTATATGGAACCTTATGAATATATAATGTTGTATAATTCGATGTGAGAGTTTTTGATAAATTTTCTATGTATCCCAAATCATATATATATATATGATTACAATATTGTGTGTAAAATTATGAAAGAGAGATACATATATCTCGTTGTGTGTGTGGTATATTGGGATTAATACAACTCCTTAAAAAAACCTTTAGCATTCGGTGTCCTACTTTTGCCTTCCTCTATATCGGCTTATTTTCTACTTGAAAATTGATACGTTAATTAGTTATTAAATGTAATAAGTAATTTCAAAGAACTCACAATGCATAAAACAAAACATCACTTTTTTATTCTTTCTAAATAATTCATCAATTGTTCTAAGCGTCTATTCGTGAGTTAGTTATGTAGGGATGATGATCTACAGGTTGTTTGTGAAAGATCAGCATACACAATCATAATATCAATCAATACAAATATATAATTTCATATATATTTTCCAAAAACAAACAATTCGAATAATATATATTGGAAATTTAATATAAAAACATTAGGCGCGATCTTTATTACAATCGGAAGATTAAAAGAAGTATATTCATTTTAGAGCATGTATATTCCGTATCTTAATAATTTCACGATCGCTGTGCGACAAGTGCTTATCCATAAGACTACTATATGTCATATAGACTTTATGCCAAAACTAAATTCTACGATTTCAAGTTCAAAGAACTGAAGCTCAATACAAATTCAAAAAAAAAAAAAAATACAAACCACAAAATATCTCTCTGCACATCGAAGTTTCCACGCCAAGCTTTGAATTAGTTCAGACCCCAACTAACTTAGAAGCTTTTCACTCTACGGTAAGGGAGAGAATTATACATATCCCGGGTTCCTGGAGCTTCGAACGCCAACTACTCGGAGAGTTGTATAGAGAATTAGACATAACCCGGGTTCCTGGAGCGTCGAACGCCAACTACTCGAAAAGTTGTATAGAGAATAAGACATAACCCGGGTTCTTGGAGCGTCGAACGCCAACTACTCGGAGAGTTGTATAGAGAATTAGACATAACCCGGGTTCCTGGAGCGTCGAACGCCAACTACTCGGAGAGTTGTATAGAGAATTAGACATAACCCGGGTTCCTGGAGCGTCGAACGCCAACTACTCGGAGAGTTGTATAGAGAATTAGACATAGCCCGGGTTCCTGGAGCGTCGAACGCCAACTACTCGGAGAGTTGTATAGAGAATTAGACATAACGCTAGTTCCGGGAGCGTCGAACGCCAACTACCCAGATACCTTATGGTAAACTCCTCGGATTACTTTGTCGGCTCTGTGCTCCATCACCTAGTTGTCTCCAAAAGCTTTCTAATAAAGATAGCTCAAAATTGCACAAAATATGTATAGTTTGATAACATAAATATTATGGAAGTATACTTGTTCATTAAACATTGCAAAACCCTTCTGAAAGTGCGTTAATTCTAGGTCTACACGGATCATAAACTCCACACTTATGCCTTCCAACAAAACCTGGATAAAGTCTCGGCATATCAATGTCGTTACCGTGTATTTATAGGATAATTCACAACCGTCATCCGACACGACCCCCCCCCCCCCCTTCCTCTTCAAAATTAGAATCCTTCCGATAATCCTATGCAATCTAAAAGGGAGTTTTCATACGGCTCGTGTTGCTTTTTTTTTTTTCTTGCTTGCTTGGATCTTTGAGGCTTGGGCGAGGAACACATTCTTCTTGAGGCGGTTGATGGAAACCCATATAAATTTTATTTTCACAATTTCAGCGTGAAAACTTTGGTTTATTTTATGAGAATTGGTTCTAAAAGAAACAATTTAGTATAACCTCCTGCACTCACTAGTTTTAGGCAGTAAGGTCGGCGGGGAATGACCACCTTAACTTATCAAATCCCAAAGTAGAATAATAAGATCGAATATATATCAATTGGTGTCAACGCTGTTTATTTTGTACCAATATTTAATATCCCTGTTCTGATCTCAAAGCAATAAGGTAAAAAGAGAAATATACTGTATGATATATTGTTGATTAGATTATAAAATATAATCTTCATATAAAGATAAAAATAAAAGGATTTTAACATTATGCAAAAAAAATAAATTGAAAGAAATAAGATTAGTAAAGGCTGTGTAAAATTTTCACCGAGGACTATATACATATAATTATAACAAACATATTTTAGAATATATACCAATAAATCTCAAAAATAGATAATAATATAATGAAGGTTTCTAAACTTTTATATTATTTAGGTTTTTTGAAGTAATATGTATCTACACAAAAAAGGTAATCATGTATTAATCACACTTAATTATTAAGACGAGAAAATGAAAAATATTCCTAAAAGTGCGTAAATATAGCAACAATCAGTTCATTATCTCTGATGGGCCTGCAGTAATTAGCCCTTGCTTCTGAAGTCCTAATTACAAGAAAGATGCTGTAATTACGTATCGACCTTGTTGGAACGACCTGTGGCTCCAACCTCTTTTTAATACGGAAAATCATAGCAAGGGGAAAGGTGCTAATAGAAACAAATTATTCAGAGGAAATTAGCTTGCCAATGTCAGTGAATGTAGCAGAAATCTAATTGAAATTAAACACAAAGATTCTAAAACTTATTTCACCTCTGTGATTCGAGATATCCCTTTAGTAGCTAATTACCTCAAAATGATTGTGATTCAAATATAAAAACTTTGATACTGGTGTCGTCAAAAGTAAAAGACTTTGGTAAATATATTTGATAATGAAATCTATCGATGACAATTGAAAATACCGAAGTTATAATGGAATATTGATATATTACGTATGGAAAATATTAATATAACAGAGATTTAAAATTAGATAGCTTATATCTAGATGAAATAATATCGGGATCATATTTCTTGAAATAGTAAGAAGTATACAAATGAATCGAATTGGAAAAGACTTGACGATGGGTGTTCAAAATGCGTATAATTTGCTTTATGCAGCATCATTTTCCCAACTTAATCCAATGACAGATGCCTCATCACAGAACCATTACATCATAAATGGATGTTTGAAGCTCTAGCCATTAATACCAAGCCTTAATTAACTGACGCATGTTCTCTTTCGTCTGGATAACGCTTGGCGCCATGCTGACAGCCCAGAATATGATCCAGAACCTCATGATGGTAAAAACACCGTCATAATAAAACCCGAAACTTGATAAAATTGAATATCGCCTTCTTAGAACGATGCAATAAACAAGCATATTAAAATAGCTTTAGAAAAAATATTATTTTTACCTTCCAATTCTCTCTCATGACGATTCTTTTTTAAAAATTTATTTATTACAGAACACACGCTATATTCTATGTGGGAATTTGCGTTAAGATATTTAATCTATTTTACGTACATATGTTTTAAATATATATACGAATTATTTATAGTTTTAGAGAGATAGAGAGAGTGGAAGTTATTTAAATTTACATTTTAGAGCAATAAATTATACAAGAAACAAAGATTATTTACACACATATTATCGGAAGTCCAATATATCTTTAGACTTACAACAATTAAACCAATGGCCTAAATATAGAACATTCCAAAACAAAAAATAACAGCAATAAAAAAACTCTACTAATTAAAACTAGAAATTTCAATTCTTAATGTAATTCAGATCCACGGCATTTGAGATAGAGTCTACAGAAATTGTTAAATATTCTATATTCTTCTTTACTGGAAACCATCTGGCCCAAACTAGAACTGTTCATTTGGCATTGTACTTTCAAATCTGCAACAAGTGAGTACCGGATTAAAATATGCTCAGAGTTGGGATCTTCTTGGTCGCATAAGCATATTGAAGAATTCATAACGATTCTTACTTTAGTGGCGGATATCTGCAGTCAAATGATGCTTGGTCTCATTTCCGAGAATAATCAATTATTCTTTGAGTGGTAAAAGCAGTGCAGAAGTTATATGACCATTGAGCTATATTAGTTATTTATATATTAAAAACAAATTGGCATTTTCTGACCGCTCACATGAGCATTTTAGATGGCATATATATATATATATGAATTACTTCTCCCGCGGAAAAAATAGACGCTAAAACTAACCGCTAACCATTGACTGTCTCGAAAAAACGGACTCGGGTCAGTGACAATGCCAAGATACCAGCTTTTGCAAACTGAAAAGCGTTCACCTAGAGATAATGGTTTCGGGAAAATGGCGCTCGTCAGTTTAGGGAGGACTTTATTTCATGAAATCTACATATACCTTCATCATGTCTTACCGACCTTATGAACTGCAGTGCTGCATTTTAAGGCGTGACCTGGATGAGGACGCCCTGGGCATCTTGACGTCTGCTAAAACCTGCATTTATAGGTATTTCCTCGGGGTGGAACTGTGAGGTTTCAAGAAGACCCTCTCCTTGTCTGGAGAAGGCCCCTCTCAAGGTGAGGGAGACTCCTCTGAATAAAGGTGTAAATATTACTGTATATATCTTTTTCTTCTAACTATTGAATAGAATTCAATAAAGGTAAAAAGCAATAACACGTCATCTATATTTAGGAAATGAAGTATTTAAGTACGAAGGTTATTTAAAAAAGGCTTCTACTGTCCTCAATGCGATGAAGAAATATTGAGGGCTTGGTTCATCAGTAGCGAACCCTCCTAGGGATTTCGCCAATTTAATCTACCCGACCGCTTCTTAGAGCCTTACTACGGTTCAAATGCTTTCATTTCCTATAATCAATAAAGCCGTTTTAAGACATTTGAACTATTTTCGATACGTATGATTTTTTTTGAAAAATATCAAATTTCTACTACCCTTACTGGAGATAAAATAATTGGAGGGTATCGTATAAAGATGTTTAAATTGTCAATTATCTAAATAAATAAAACGCATTGCAGTTGAAATTCATTCAATTTAATTGGCTAAACATATGGTTTTTATAAATACGAGCATTAATTTAAATAATAAAGTGTAAAATTAAGCAAGTTAAAAAGCCCGCCATTCCACCGCAGTAAACAAACGTTGGTTTAAACGTTTCTGAAGAAAGATCAGACGAGCTCCTCATTAAACATCTGCTCGGCATTTTAAATTTTATTAAATCCCCCAAGTAATTGGCTTCATTTTTAAAGTTCTTCAACACTTTCCTTCTAGGAAACTTTAAGAATATTTGTTCTTTCCTTTGAACAATTTTTACGATCAATTTCTTTTATAAAGAGGAAAGTCATTTTTCTAGCAACGTATTTTAAACACTATTTTTTAACTTCAAACAAACTGTTTATTAACAGATAATTATTCACCTTAAAAATGTTTTTTTTTTCAATTTGATATTTATTTCGAAGAAAAGAGTAGATATTATTTATAATGGGATTTTGGATCATTTAACTCTAATTAACTGTGGACAATCATAGTTTTAATTTTTGAAAAAAATCAATCAAACCGTAATTATTTATCTAACTAAAAACAACTATAATATTGATATTTTAGGGAAAAATCAATCGTTACTCTCTTTTGAACATACACAATAAGAAAATGTGACAATGTGTATTTTTAAATCATTCATACGGAAATTTCATATGATAAAAAAATTGCATACAATTAAACTCACCAAAATAATCGTTTAGGTTTATTTTGCCTATAAGGAATTTCCAAGACGATATAAAATGTCATGTACAATGAATAAGATTTTCATGGTATTGATATAAAGATAGTTCCACACTATAGATATATTCTCGATATAGTTAGATATTTAAGGCATATATTGGATCAAATAATCCTTTATTTTAACAATATTTCAGTTGGCATTCAGTTTCATAAATTATATTTTTATCCAATATATGCCTTTTTATTTAAATATTTATTTATGTATTTGCTCTATTTAAAATAATAGTTAGAAATAATTTATTAAAATAAAAAAATATATATCAAATATAATGATGAGAAAGAACAAATTATATAAAGGTAATATATAATTTATTTAGGGATTTCAGTAAAATTCACCAAGTTTTATTCTAAGTTGAGCTTTGAACTTGACACATAAAGTTTTAATATAACAAAGTACAAAATAAATTGTCAATTAAATTCATTATAGATGCAGTGATTAATCCGATCAAATGTAGCGGGTTGGATATTGGCTCGGAGATTGAATTAGTCTCTTCTTCTTCTTTCTTATCTCAAAGCCAAAAGGAATTAGTAATATTAGTAAAAAAGCCACATTGAATTAGTAAAACCTCAGAACAAACACCAATAATATGAGCTAATCGCCTTACCAATATGGTTCATATCCATAAAGAGAGCTAGTGAAAATATTCATCATAGAATATCTTTCAAAAGAATAACAATTTCTATTATCATTTAGATTTGAAAGTATTATTTTTATTGTTTAATAATATAAAATTTTCGAAACTATTATGGACGCATATGGCTTTTTTGAAAATTAAACAATTTCTACTGCCCTTACTGCGATGGAAAAATTAAATGGAGGGCCTGGCTCATCAGTGGTGAACCCTCCCAGCGGTTTCTCCAGTTTAATCTACCAGGCCCTCACTTTAATTTTTCCATCGCAGTAAGGACAGTAGAAATTATTTAATTTTCAAAAGAATCACACGCGTCTATTATAGTTTCGAATATTCATAACAGATGGCGCGCTAATGCATCATAATAATAAAAAACTGGTGAAGGAACAATAGGAACATACAAATTTAATATTTATTATACTTTGTTTACCTTTTATAACAATAAAGATTCTTCTCTTCTTTTTCACTTTGATAAATCAATAAGGAATCTAGGGTTTGGTTTCTTTTTACAATTCTTTTATATGACCAGATTTCTGGCTAACATGCTCTTAAACAAGGATACCCAGAAGTAATATCTCTGGCCAAATATAACACGTCGAATTTATATACAAGTTTATATATATGTTATATTAAATAATGAAAAACCTATTTACATAATGTACAAAGGATTTGAGCCGTCCATCGGGAAACAACAACAATGAGTTTTTATAGGGAAGCGTGACTTCTGGCGGTCGATTTAGCAGAGTATTTGAATCTAGGAAATATAATTTTTTCTCTCTACTATCTATTTTACATATTTTAAAACCATATATCATTCTATTGCTGATAGACTTGTATACTCAGTTTTTTTCTGAACTCATGTGTACCATTAGATTTTACCTATATGCAATACCACATACCCCCAGTACCTTCTCATATTTTACCAATCTTCCAATATAACATAAATATGGGTTAATTATACCTTTTATAATTTTCCAATTGCAATTTCTATTATTATCGCGCTTTGTATTATAGTTTAATAACAAAATAAGAAAAGAAAACAATAGAGAAATACAAATACAAAATGTATTATCCATTGTTCACTTTTAATAGATTTTTAGATTGTGCTACAGAATCTTATGATACGAGCTTAGATGTGTGATAACCATTTTCATTTCCTAGCAGTTTACCTTTGGTCCAAATTTAAAACCAATCAGATATTTCTATCATGCTGTTACAATTTGAAATAAAAGCAGTTTAGATAAATGATGGAGATTCTTGAAATTTCCGAAAATAAAAAGGTATAAATACATCAAGACAGTTCAATAAATTGTTCAAATAAAGGATAAAAAGAAAACTGATATATTCTATTTGTTTTTTTTTTCACTCCTTGAAAAAAAACTTGTTTTCAAGTAAATGGATACCGAAAAATTCGTTTACAAGTAATAATTAAATTACCAATTTTTTAATTCCCAAAGTAAGTGTTTATATTTAATTAACAATCCTCAAAACCTGTCGTTGTCCGATATTGGCCCTTATTAATCGAATTATCGCCAACCCCCTCATAAACTGCGAGGTCCATCTATTGACAAGAAATCAAAAAAACATATGGAGAAAAAAAGAACTATATAATATTATGAAAGAGACATCTCCTTATCGTACAAATGAAAGTTGCTGATGGCTTACGCCATCTATCGGAATAAATATCAACTATTCTCGTTGATTTTCAATTATTCCATAATTGGCCAAATACCCATTCTTGATTAATCAAGAAAAGCTAACCACGGAAGCGTTTCGGGCTGTTGGCCCTAATTAGCGTAGTGCAAGCTGTACCTCAACGACCAAAAAAACTAATCATTCAGGCATCCTGAAAAATCATGAACGGGTAGTTAAGGCGCATAGATAGATGGCGCAAGCCATCAGCAACTTTCAGTTGCACGATAAGGAGATGGCCTTTTCATAATTTATGCACCTTATACCAGTACATTATCACATTTGTACTATTTTTTCACTATATAATAATGTAATATTTTGCTTTATATCTAATCAAATATATGTTTGAGGGTATTAATTATTTATGTCGTTTTTCAGAAATAATTTTTTGCTCTTTGAAAAATGTTTCTGTTTATACCGCTCTGTATGAACAAAACCTAGATATGAAGTTTTATATATAATTGATTATATTTTTTGATTCCTTTTGTTCGCGTATATACTTAACTTAAATCTTATAAGTTAAAGTATTTCGCTGAGTTTGAGTTCTTCTCTCCAGGAGACGTTTTAGAATAAAATAAATACTTGACTTAAATTAGAGAGTTTAGAATTTTTAAATTTACTACAAACAACAAAACAAAAGAATTTAGAATTTTACATACACATCTCTGAATACGACAAGGCAATAAGACCAAATCCAAATAAATAAATTGTGTGTGACGTTTCGGTAATCAGCGCTGTTACCGAAACGTCACTTACAATTTATTTATTTGGATTTGTTCTTATTACCTTGTTTTATAATCTATACTCCAAATTGTGCCTTATCAATCTCTGAATACGATTTTTAATTTACATCACAAAAAACAAACACACTCTTGCCGATCTTCGGGCTTGACCTGGAGGACGACGCCCTGGCCATCCTGGCGTCTGCCAAGACCCGTATCTACAGGCACTTCCTGGGCCTGGAGATACGGGGCGTCCAAGAAGACCCTCTCATCGTCTGGAGGAGGACTCTGGCAAGTTAGTGGAGCCTTCCTCAATCATAATTTCACTGTATTTTATCATTTTTTTCATCCATAATTGACTTGTAGTCAATAAAGAATGTTTAACCGTCTTGCCGAATTAAGAGAGAGAGAGAGAGAGAGACAATGACAATTGACATATTTTTATTGACATGTTGTCAATACATGTAAAGTGCACAGTCCGCACTAATTATGAGAAAATGAGAAATATAATGAGGAATGGTTATAATGAAAAT
>CP092886.1:15303467-15320290 GCA_030710605.1 Cordylochernes scorpioides
AGTAACCCGTATGATTCATGAAAATTTCTACTGCCATATTTCTGCATTGATCAATTTTAACATCGTAGTACCGCGTATGATTCATGAAAATTTCTACTACCATATTTCTGCATTGATCAATTTTAACATCGTAATAACGCGTATGATTCATGAAAATTTCTACTGCCATATTTCTGCATTGATCAATTTTAACATCGTAGTAACCCGTATGATTCATGAAAATTTCTACTGCCATATTTCTGCATTGATCAATTTTAACATCGTAGTAACCCGTATGATTCATGAAAATTTCTACTGCCATATTTCTGCATTGATCAATTTTAACATCGTAGTAACCCGTATTATTCATGAAATTTCTACTGCCATATTTCTGCATTGATCAATTTTAACATCGTAGTAAGGGCACACACAGTAGAAAATATATTTATAAGAATTA
Organism: Cordylochernes scorpioides; assembly: GCA_030710605.1. Taxonomy (NCBI): domain Eukaryota; kingdom Metazoa; phylum Arthropoda; class Arachnida; order Pseudoscorpiones; family Chernetidae; genus Cordylochernes; species Cordylochernes scorpioides. The sequence continues at coordinate 15,303,904 of CP092886.1, forward strand.
TTGGCCTCAAAAATAATTCGAATTCGCAATCCTAGAGCATATATTGACCTATTACATATACAACGAAAATTTTAAAGAACAATTTAACCGATAAGTATGGCTTTTCGAGTTTGACAAATAAATATTTAAGGTTAGCTTTTAACACAGAATCTAGACATTAACAATTTTAACACAGAAAATATCGTATTAAATATATTCTATAATAAGGAGATATTCATTTTTAAATCACACACATAGTTGTGTGGTTTAATATGTTGTTACGGAATCTTTTGAATTGTCATGAGATTTTTATGATGTATTTTCGATTTTCCTTTATATTCATACTGATGCTAGACTCTTGGAATGGGTATTTTACGGATGTTTGCGGAAAAGCGATTGCTCGAAGCATATAATATATTTATAATTGTTTTTTTTTTTTGCTTATCCCTAGTATACCTGGTACGGGCCATGATAATCATGGTGGGTAGAAGTAGACGACTGCTTTTAATATAAGTGCACCACATGTCTACACATGTGAAAAGCAGTTCGACCTTGCACTTACAAATGTGCCAGAGCCCCGTTTAGTTACTTGCACTCGCTGGTGGGGTTGGACTTTTGCAAGAATCGGGGGCCATTGGAGCATTTTTTATCAGAAAAAAAAGCCCAATTCGGGAATCGGGCTTTATATATATATATATATATATAATATCAGTATACACTATACTCGTAAAAGTAAAATCGAAAAATGCAATATAACAGCGGTATGGCAGTTTAAACTGGCGAAAGCGCTGGGAGGGTTCACCACTGATGAGCCAGGCTCTCACATTAATTTTTCCTTCGCAGTAAGGGTGGTAGAAATTGTTTAATTTTTTTAAAGAATCATACACGTCTATAATAGTTTCTAATTTTCATAAATAAATTTTAATTAAAAGATAGTGGTAGTGTAAATTTGTGTTTTTTAACAGGTCTATGTTTGCGTAAGACATAACTCAACACAGTGCTGTCTGCTTGCTCTATCCCCCTCACCAACTGCCTCTCCATTAATCAATTTATTCCCCGAAAAGGACTTGTTTCTCCATCGGAGCTGATCGGAGGCCCTTTGAACGGGTTTAGTTTCAGAATATGATGAAGGTTGTATCCTAATTGTTGTTCATTACACGTTTTGTCAAGCTTGTGTTGAAGGGAATTTTATCCATTGGTATTGAATGTTTACTTTGATTTTATCTTATATTGTACTTGTTTTACACAAAAAAAAAATAATTTTTATTCTCTAGAAAATTTATGAAACCTGATATATGTTCCCTACTACATTGACCAATAAATCTGGGTAATGAGGCTTCCTGAAAATAAAGAAATGGGTATTTGAGGCCGAAAGGGCGTGAGGACACCAAACTTCATGAAAAATAGAACAAAAGTGATATTTTACTAGGATCAGGTTGATATATTGAGAGAAAGCATGTCCTAAACGTGCAACTGAGTTTCTGATGGCTTGCGCCATCTGTCGTAATAAATACCAATTATTGTTGATTTTTAATCATTCTGGAATCAGATAAATTATGGAACGTGTACGCGTAGTTAACTTGTCTAGATTATTTAATAAAAGAAATTTGGGAAATTCTGGAGTAATTGAAAAATCAACGATTAGTTGGTATTTATTCCGACAGATGGCGCAATCCAACAGCACAACTTCTGGTTTCACGATCAGGAATTGCCTTTTTCAAAATTTATAAACCTGATCCCAAACCAATATCTCACTTTTGTGCTATTTTTAATTTATCAAAAGAGTGTTTAGCCAATATATTGTAATATAAAAAATCATATTTATATATTATATATAAAATAATTAAGCTTTCCTTTCTATGACTATCATTTGAGTTGCCAGAAAATACATTTTCATGAATATACAACAACAACAAAAACCTTTATTAAGACACTATTGTCTTACAAGGGGATTCCCCTAAAAGGTTATATATGTACATGAGTGAGAAGGAAAAGTAATTTAGAGGGGAGGGGGAGCAACAGCCGTTGCCTGTGGAGTTGAGCACTTCTTCTCTCATTTTATCAATCGCCTTGAAATATTTAAAATATTTATAAACAAATGTTTTATCCAGCAGGAGAGTAGTGAAGATTTTATAAACATGTTGTTCATTGTAGTGAGTTGGCCCCGAAATTTCGCGAATTTCCAGTCTCTTTTCATGTAGGAATGGGCAATGGAATAGATGGTGGACCAAATTGTCTTGGATGCCAACATTGCAAAAGTAGCAATTTAAAGGGTCGCTGTTCCAAATTCCCGTGATATCCTCGCGGAAAAGTAGCCATAGAATCCTTTGACGGGCTATAAATCGTTTAATTTTCAAAGGGAGCATTTTCATGAATATTGTTAAAATGGTTTTAAAAAATTTGAGTAGCAAAATTAAAACTTGTATACTAACGACCAAATTTGTAATTTTACGCAATTAAAAAAAGCGAATATGTGTATTTTCTATATATTTACCAAAATCCTAAAAATTATGCCTTTTTATATAATATCGATATATATACATATATATATATCAAAATTAAAAGGGCATGTTCTGACCACGTTCACGTGAACCTTTTAGATGGCAGAGCGCCATCTAGTGGAACAGAAATCAAATAAACGTATATTTAGCCTATTCTCTGCTATTTGTCTTATATCAAGAAAGCCAATCACGAACGCGTTTCGGTCTGTTGGCCCTCATCAGCGTTTTTTATTATCTTATTTTTAAAAATTATTTCTCACACATATTTCCAGTGTTGTCGTGGAGAAGAATAGGCTCTTTTATGTTGACCAATCCGGGGCAGAGGAGTTGGTGTTTTTGGTGAATTTCGTCAATTTTCAGACAATACCTAACCGCTGTAAATATTTGATCAGGATTGAGGAAGATGTGATGAATAAAACCTGCTCTTTACTACCAAACAGTCACCATAATCTTTTTTGGTGCAATTTGTGCCTTTGGAAGTGTTTCGGAGTTGCGTCACGGTCAAACCATTGTGCTGCATGTCGCCGGTTGTCATAGAGGATCCATTTCTCGTCGCAGATGAAAAAACGGTCGAGAAAAAGCTCATTCTTGTTTCGTACAAGTAGCGCCGTAAACACTTCTAAACGGCGATTTTTTTATTTTCACTTAGTATTGTATACATTTGTCGAGCGTTTTCATCTTTCCTATTTTTTCAAATGAAGGACAACTAGAGAGTGGTCAACGTTAAGCTCTTCAGCTACTTCTCATGTAATTTTGTTTGTGTCCGCCTCGAATATTGACTTTAAATGGACGTCGTCCACCACCGATAGACGTCCTCGGCTCTCTTCATTTCCAAAGCTGGCATCGCCTATGGAAAATATTTCAAACTAGCAGCGCTTTTAAAGTTCTAAAATGGCACTTTTTCCCCACGCGCTGATGATATTTCGAGTTGTTTCCGCAGGGCTGAGGCCGAGTTTGAACTCATGAATAAATATTATGAGGATTTCCTATTTTGAAACCATTTTAAAAACAGTCTGATATTACGTAAAAATGATTGGAAATATAAATATTGGTAGATAAATAGGAAGAAAGTACGTCAGACTTTCTTCATAATGATTATTTACTTTAAAATATTAAATAATATTTTATGCAGTAATCAAAGCTTGAAATGTTCATTACTTATTTTTGATCCAGGATAGCCAGTTATAGGAAGATATAAATAGAATATTTTATACTATTTTCCAAAATGATACAGAGGGTGTTTCATTTTTAAAATAACGATTTTAGTGCTTTATTAAAAATAATTTATTAATGTTTGCACAACTTATTGTTTTCTATGTATAGGCCTTAGCGTTTAGCAACAGCCTTGCATCGATGTTTCCACGAAGCAGGTTTCGTCTTAGAATATTTGATCGACCATCCCAACAGTTCTTAACAACTTTCCAGAGACCCTCTAGCGTCTTCGGTTTACTATATCTAAGAGCAGTTTTCAGCAAGCCAAAGGCAAAAAAAATCCATAGGGGCCAAGACTATAGATTTTTCACGGATGTGCTTAAAAGGATGTACGAAATGCCGGTCAATCCCTCTCTTCGTCCAAGTATTGACGTTATGAACGTGATGTTTGACTCTTGGCTTTATCTTGGTATAGCCACACGGATCTTGAGTCACTTGGATACAAAAACGGGACCTCATTGTCCATTAATGGGTCAAAGACAAGTCTTTGGTAGAGTTGCAAATTTCGACATTTCGATCCTTCTACTTTATTGAAAGCTTCCCACTGTAGCAGAAACCTGCATCAATCTTGAAGCCCTTTGAGAAACTTTCCTTGCATTGTTTGACCCAGTTCTGAAAGGTGTTTATTTGAGAGTTAGCGTAGTAAATGGCACGGGGTTGGTTGCTATCATTGAGGTAAACCCATTCTTCATCCAGTGCAACAACATTCTTTCATTTTTCTCCTGCCAGGTATTTTCATAAAGGGCCCTGCTGCAGGTCTTTCGTTCCTCAATATAGTGCGTCTTGAGGACATGAACTTTCGCCTTTTTAGGTATTTTAAAGCCGATGTTTTTCCTAATATTACGGTTAACAGTAGAAAGTGCTACGTTGATTATTGTAGAAATGTTCCTTTGAGAAGGTGGATTCTCTCTGATAGCCATTTCCTTTATTTTTTGTCGGTTGAAAATAAAGGTTTCTTAAGGCACCTTTTTTTCAGAAGAATATTTTCGCTTAATTTTATTGATATCAAAATTGTCTTTGTTTTCCTTTATTATGTGACTGGTTGTGAAGTTACTTATATCAAAATATATATAATTTTCTTTCATAATTTTAATAATCTGGTTAACGAGTATTTCTCTTCGGAAAGTCTGAAAACGTAACCTTTTACAAAATCACTTATGATTTTAGGCATTTCAAATATTTATAAATAGTTTTTTTGATGAAAAATAAATCAATGCTCGTTCTTACTAATAAATATAACAACACGCGAATCGCGCGCTTCTTTCGCGAGCTACAGCTTTGCAAAATCGTAATTTTAAAAATGGAACACCCTCTGTATAAATCAATATAGGCATTTCTCTCTCTCGCTTGTTTTGAATTAAAATCTGAAAAGGGTATGCATGCTCTCTGATTTTGGAATTAAATTTATATATTTTTTAAATATTTCATGTGTGTTTGGATTATTTCATTTAATTTAGGTTTTTATCTGTTTACAAAATCAGTGCGCATGTGTGCCGCATAAAAAGTATATTTAATTACGTTAGATTTTCAATGAATCTCGCCAATTTAATCAAACTTAATGAAAATTTCTAATTTTAGGAATTGCTTAGGTTCGTAATTAAATTATTTATATTAGCGATTAATTGGAATGATCCAATCCTATAAAAATCGACAAAATTTCATAGAAGAGGAATCTAGTTTAACTGGGCGAAGGTTAAACCTTGGGAATGTTGTCAAAACCGTTGGAAGTTTAAATTGATTCCGACATGTGATTGTTTTTCCGAAAGAATCTGAGGGAATTATCCGTGTAATTAAGTTTGGAGAATTTCCTAACAAAAAGAACGCAAATTGAATGTCAATTCAATTAGACAACATCATTCGACTCTTATTTGGATGGTGAGCGTCCAAGTATATTTATATAATCAATTATTTTACTCTCTTTTTTTAACCTCAATATTCTCAATATTTATTATTTGAACTAAACTTCTTCGCCTATATGAAGTAAACCTTCAAATATCTTTGAATATTTTCACACATCTTCATTACATATCAAGATACAATGGGGTTCAGTTAAGAAATCCAGAGATTTCAGAGCAATAGCTAGAGGCATTCGCTAACATCGTGTTTACGCTAACGAGAAACCGATATTATTTTATTGATTATAATTTAATCTCCTTTTTAATTCCAGATTACCGTTGGGGTATAAGAACCTTTTCCTTTTTGTCTTTATATTTAAAATAATGGCATTTGTTTACACACAAATACAAAAAAAAATTATTCTCGAAACATATTTTGATTACAACGTGAATGGTGATGATTGAAACAGAATATAGAAATTCAATGATAATTAATACACAACAACTCCTCCCCATTAAGTCAAACACCAATCAGATGTCAAAATTCTTTGTAGGCTTCCTTATTCTTGAGGACCTCCTCAAGACAGGCTGCGGAGTCACTGCAGGAGACTCTATAAATATGGAGACTCTACTAAAATGATAATTAATACACAACAACTCCCCCCATTAAGTCAAACACCAATCAGATGTCAAATTTCTTTGTAGGCTTCCTTATTCTTGAGGACCTCCTCAAGACAGGCTGCGGAGTCACTGCAGGAGACTCTATTAAAATGGAGAATCTACTAATGATAATTAATAAACAACACTTTTATAAAATTATTGGTAATACATTTTACAGTAATATGGGAATATAACAACGAAAATCTAAATTGAAACATTACTCACAGCGCGCTTAAAATTAAGACAAAAATTTTATTTTACGATATATGTTACTGGCAATCCAAAAATATATGTTTGAAGAAATATAATTTGGATAAAAACTATTACAGTTTATTCCTGACACTCCACTTATCCGAGACTTAGGATGTAAGCTTCTCTTTTTCCGAGACTTTTTTTTCTTTATATTTTGATACAATTACGCGAATATTTATTAATGAAATAATCAAGAAATATTTAATGATTCCCTAGGTAGGAATTATTTGAATTTCCAATAACCTAAATCATGTAATAGATATACTAAACTGGGCAAATTTTGTGCTCTGAATTTGACAAACTGTTAATGCTTCTCGACACACTTTTATGATAATTTTCCAAGTATTTTATTTATAGTAGAATGTCCCTCCTCATTCATATAATGGTGAAATTAGACATTTCAAAAGGTTAAGCCTTATTTGAAAGAGTAATTTGCTTTTTTTGGACATTCTATAAAATAAATAGAAAGTAAAAGGTTTGGAGAAAGGTACTTTTGCAAATTAAAAACATCAACATTTTAGTTATAACCTCTGTCATTAAGTGAGTATGGTTGAGAAGTTATATTTAAAAATTTCAGTTTAGTTTTGTGTGTTTGGATTCTATATATCTAAAGAGAAATAAAGGCTAATAATAATTAGAAAAGAGCGTTTGTAGATTGAAAGCTTCAGTTTCCTGGTGATGGCCTACATCAGTACGAGGGTATGGTTGGGAAATCCAATTTAAAGGCTTTTCATTCTAGCTTGTCGTAAAGTGGTACTTAACAGACAATTAGTTATGCCATCTTAATTTGTGAGCAGAATTGATGCAATAACGTCTTTCGGTGGGCCATCTAGGCCTAATGTGAGCCAATAAAGGACGTTGTCACTTTTCCTTGTCTAATCAAATAGCCAGACGAGACATCAGGTGTGGCGTTACTAGGCAATGGGGAGGACGTTAGATACAACATATGCACATTCAATATCAGCACCTATATGTTAGAGACAGGGTTTATAAACAGAATTTATGCTGTAAACCATTTTCAAGGGAGAGGTGTCCCGTTTTTACATGATTACCACCCTCCCACATTCTAGTATTGTATTCTGATCTGAGAATCGGCCCTACCATTTTACCAGCTTAAACACATTTTGGGAAAATTCGACACATCTTATAACTCCACTCGTAGAATGATAATCGAAGAAGCCTCTGTACTGATGAAGATCATAGCCCGAAACCATGCTATTAGGGTTGGCTTCGTCTGAATTTTCCAGAACTGGTATTTATGGCACATTGCTTATCTCTACCTTATGTTCTGCACAAGAGTGATAAACAGAATGCTCTTGTTTAATGTATTTTTAAAGGGAAAGGTGCCCCTTTTTTGGCATATATAGGAATATTTTGGAACTTTTTCTATATATCGAAAGAACTTTCAAATAATCACCTATATTAGATTTAAAGATTCTCTTTAAAGTTTTGCGCAATTTTTAATAATGTTCAAATGGAAACTATTAAAAAAGATATATTGTGTTGGTTTGAAGGATGCTTTTCCAAGTGGAGTCAGAGTAACAAGAAGGATGTTGAAAGAAGAGGGGATAGAAGAAAGGATCCTGTAATGCCAGCTAAATGGAAGGAAACTAAAGATTCTAACAAAGCCAGAGATAAACACCATAAAAAGGTCTTGAAAGAGGATAAAAGAAAACGAAATAGTGAAGTCTTTTTCTGCTTTTCGCGAGAAATCTGGTGCCATATCTTTAAAAAGAAATTCTGAATTAAGGGACTTTGATTCCATCCTATATGATTTATTATTCATTTATCTTCTTTTAAAACTTACAATCATTTATTAGATAAAATTTCTAAAGTACTTTATAAAATTTACAATATATAAAAATTGATTAATAGATATTTTTTAATTAAAACAAATATGCAAGTTTTTGATCAATTTTGATCTTTGTACGATCTTGTGTGATTAACATAACAGGAGAAAATGAAACTATTTAAAAAAGTAATATATACGTTGTCGTGCTTTAATATTACTCCCCATTAATCTTAATGTAAATGGTGATCAATATTTGTGAATATTTTAATATTTTACTTTGAAATAGTTCAATGCATGCCCGAGTGTGCACACACCGATTTCTTTTGTAAATAGCTTCGTTTACTCTTGTCATATTTAGTTAAAGCCTTTTGAAGAGCAATTTTGCTCGTTAGATTGCATATTTTCTTTTATATTATCTCTTTTATTGCTTTCAAATTGCTAATTACGTTTGAATAAAGACAATCAAAGGTATTGATAAAAATGTATGTTTGCGACGAGGGGTGTGAAAAACAGGTAAATAACCAAATCGTGTTATGGGAATAATATAGAGTATTTATATATAAAATAAATTATCTCCCTCCTATATATCTATCGGTATTGAATTAAAATCATCTTCAAAGCAGACTTTGGTTCTTTGTTGTTTTTTTTTCAATAAAATAGATTTATCCGCGCTAAATTTGAATGTGTCGAAACTTTTAGTATTTATTATTGTTACATCGTACCCAGTAGCTGTTCGTGTTCTTTGTCTAATCAGGATGGACCAAAGATACACACTTGAGTTCGAAGGGACGCAGCAAAGTTTAGCGCTTCATTCTACGTCTCACTAAATAGAAGGAGTACAATAAGTGGAACTTGCCTTCAACTACCTCGTCAGAAGGATACTTGGTACTGTGGATGTCACTCTTGTGAAACGTTCCGCTCCACACTAACACGATCAGCCTGGACTACACCGTCTTGTAGGTCGCTCCGATGTCAGGCTCTCCTGGTACCGTCTTGCAGAATCATCCACGCCCCGGAGACAACTCCTCACGTGTTCTACTTGCCAGAGATATAACTATACTCTCTCCTCCCCTACACAGGAATGTCCAGTCGGTATGTGCATCTGGAGACCATGATTTAGGGTTATTTCTCTAGTCAGGTCAGGGCGAGCTTTGTTTTACGAAATCCATGAAATATTTAGAAATTACCAAATTGAAGATTATTTTTTTAAATGGATAGTATAAATCAATGGCTAATCAAATATACACTCATGAATACATTTTTAAAAATGGAAAGTCTTTTATATCACCGGTCTTCTGTTTTTTTGTCTTTAAGGAGACAGAGGAAATTTTGTTCACACACTTGGTTATCTAGTTTTTCTTTAATAAAGGTCACTGTGTATCAAATATCTTTCAGAGTTATTGTCTAAATCCCAATATACATGCTGAGAGGTACAACCTCCTTAAGTTTTGTCCATGAGTCTAGATTGTATTTTACGGGCAGGAAAGTATTAATCTATTATTAATTATAATAAAATATAGGTTTATAAGTGAAGCCCCTTTATTAAAATGCACTGAAAGGTAGAAGATAAATATTTCAACTACCGTCATTGAGAAATTTTAGATTAATATGAGTAAAAAATAAGCGGCATTAGACGATCGTCGTATATTGAAGAAAAAGGTAAATATTCATTGAAACATGAAACCTTGCTAATCAGTGGCTTTATATAACTGCGGGGCTCCCCCGCAGGTTTTTATTTTAACTCATATAAATCAATGTATATTTAATATTCGTTGATGGCTTTTCTTGATTTGTCAAGAAATTGGGTTGGCCAAATATCAGGGAACAGGCTAAATCAATGTTTAGTTGATTTCTGTTCCACCAGATGGCGCTTTGCCTTCTGAAAAGCACATGTGCTCCTGGTCATGATATACCTTTTTTATTTATAAATCAATATGTGTGTCTGTAGCTGAAATATTTTTTTTCTTTTTGTAGTGCGTTTCAAAAATGCTTTTAAAAGCTAATCTTATCAATTAATTACCTATTTAATATATTTAGGGTCCTGATTTCTAAATGGATATCTCATGGCATATATCTCATGGCAAATGATTTCTATAGTCTATTCACGCCACCTAGAAGTAAGATATTTTGTACACTGCTGTTATTAGCTTGATTGGTTAGTGAATAAAGTTTTAAGTTTATGAAAGTGATCTGGAAGTATATTAAATATTTTCACAATATTCGATGATAAAGAAGTTAGTCGAATCTCGACCACCTCGACCACATTTTTATAGAACTCAGGCCGCTCAATATACCAGAGAAACGGCTGCGCCTTATTTTGCTCGTTCGAAAGAAAATCGTCTTCTCTAGTCTATATCCGACAATCACGGCCATCTAGAAGTATGCTATTTTGTTCACTTTCAATGTTAGTAAGATTGAGTGAAAATACTAGACTTCTACGTGGTCAGGATATTATTTAAAATTGTTAACAAAATTTAAAAGGAAATATTTTCGACCGCTACGACCTGGGTTCGATTCCCTGATTGTACACTTTTTTCTGCTAAAAAATGCCTTAATGGCCCCCGATTCTTGAAAAAGTCCAACCCCACCAGCGAGTGCAAGTAACCAAACGAAGCTCTGGCACATTTGTAAGTGCAAAAGTCGAACTGCTTTTCACATGTGTAGACATGTGATGCACTTAGAGTAAAAAGCAGTCGCTAACTACCCACCATGATTATCATGGCCTGTACCACGTGTACTAGGAATAAGCAAAAAAATAAATAATTAAAAAAGGAAATATAGGGGAAAAATACTTCTCTTTAACGATTACCCGAATGTCTAAAACTTCGTTAACCCGCATCATCATCAGGTTTGTAAAAGCGTACCATATTTCATACTTCTAGGAGCTCTGTAATATATTAAAATCAATTACAGGATTTGTGGATAGATAGAAAAGAAAGCAGTTTGAATAAAAACTTTTTAAAATGAAAAAACATCGGTTTTGCGTCTATTTCGATTATATCAAATGTACCAAAATAGATTCATTAGTATTGCTAAGTCAATTGTTTGATAACAAACAGCATAGAAATATATGCAAGTATTTCTTGCTAAAAAGCCAGGGATATGAAAGAGCTTCCATTATAACGAACATAATGAAAATTATAAACATACAAATACTTGTAATTTAACGCCATTTTACTTTTAAAATATATAGTAAAAATTATTTCTGCAGCCCTCTTATTCTGCGATGATTAAAATTGAAAGAAGGTGGGCATGGCTCATCAATGATGAACCCTCCCAGCGGTTTCGCCATTTAAGGGGTTAAAAGAAATGTGTTTATAATTTTTATCGATATATGACGTAAAGCTAATGATTTATTAAATTAAAAAATGTTCAGTTCTATTGAAGTTCGCTTTGGTAAGCCTTAATTTTGTATTAATTATTGTGGGATTATACTAATTGTCACAGTATTTATATTACCGCAACAATAATAAAATCACGGATTACACAATCACACAATTATAAACTCACATATTACAGTATTATCATTGATTGCGGCAGCATTATTAATATTTTATTGCGATAATAAATAAAATACACACATATATGGGTAGATATATAACGATATGTGAAAGTTGAAAAGAAATTCTATTCTATAAATATTTTTCGTAGCGAGCCATCTTATCAAAACAGGATTTGGAATCGAGTCTAAAACAAATAACAGGACTGTTGACCAACACAACTCTCTGATTCCTCAAAAAGTCCAGCGGGTCAAGGAAATCCAAATGTTGATCGAAAAGCTGGCCGAAAATCCTGCGAGTAAACAAAGGATTTGGCTCGTTATCTCTTTCTACTATTTGAATTTGTGCATCCGCTTTTCAATAAGGCACGGATTAGGTAGAATCGTTAAGGTAAGTAAAGTTTATTTTTAAACTTGGCTCTCTCTATTAAATATCTAGGTATTTTTAAACTAAATTAAATATGAGTGTTCTTTTAAACATTTTTTCATAGATAAATGACTCGAGTTTCCATAAAAAGATTCAGCTTGAGTGTTTATTTGCCTAAACAATATTGTTTTAACATAGGTTTAGTGCATTGTTATTTTTCTCATATTAAAGAGTATCATTAGTAGCCGTGATTGTAGGAATTCGTTATTAACACCATTTATAATCAGAAATTGAAATTATTTACAATCGAGAGAAATTCCCTAATGATCATACACGATGTAATATATATATATATATTGGGTGGGCCCGGATCATCAGGGATGAATCATTAATAATATCGCTCTCGACTTCATTTTATGAAATTTTGTCGGTTTTAAGGTTAATTAGCATGTTTCGATCTGGGAATATTCCAAAGTCTCCTATCCAGGATAGCTTTAGCTTGTTGAAGTTTCATTCAGATATATGTCAAATTTTATTGAAACGAAAATGACTCCCCACCTCTAATACTTTTATCATACGCTCAACATGAACCTTACTTCGAATTTCAACGATACAGATATTGCTTGCTTGCTTAACCCTAGTACGTGGTACAGGCCATGATAATCATGGTGGGTAGAAGTAGACGACTGCTTTTACTGTAAGTGCACCACATGTATACACATGTGAAAAGCAGTTCGACTTTGCACTTACAAATATGCCAAGAGCCTCGTTTTGTTACTTGCACTCGCTGATGGGGTTGGACTTTTGCAAGAATCGGGGGCCATTGGAGCATTTTTTTAATCAGAAAAAAGTGCCCAATTCGGGAATCGAACCTGGGTCGTAGCGGTCGTAAACCAACGGTTTAGACCATCCTTCCACCGCGACCCCAAGATACAGATATAATATGCTTAAGCGAATTTATATAATTCTAAATTGCTGGAGGATGGTATTCATGCACAAAAAGAGGCACCTCTCCTCTTAAAAATGCATTAAGGCAATGTGCATTTGTTTATCACTCAGTACAGAATGTACTATTGGTGATGAAGAATGTGGCAAAATGTCAGTTTTTGAAAACTCAGGAAAAACCTAATCTGTAAAACCACGGTTCCATGCTATGTCCCTCATTGATACAGAGGTGGTTATTAACTATGAGACAATAACGCGCAATCTATATATATAAGAAATGAAATTCTTAAAGCACGAATGTTTCTTTTACACATAAATTTAACTTCTACTCTCCTTTTTATGCCAAACAGTCTTTTATACCTAACTGGCCTTTTCTTCAAATAAAAGACACTTCGTTCAGTAAATCCTTTTATTGTCTCGACGTTTCGACAAAAATCTTTATATAGAAAAATATTTACTGACCGAAGTGTCTTTTATTTGAAGAAATATGAATGCCGGCCAGGCAGCCTCTATCTTTACGATAACTGGCCTTGTCCTTATTGTTTGCGGAAGAGCATTGCTCGATGCAAACTAAAGGTTTAGTCTATAGTTTGCTTGAATACCATTTCTAAGATTCCAGACTTCAGTGTAACATATTTGAGCTGAATCCTCCAATACAGTATTAGAGCTCTATATAAGAAGCAATCTTGTTAGATTAAATTGGCGAAACCATTAGAAGGGTCTGCCACTGATGAGCCTCCCAATAATTCTCATCGCACTAAAGATAGTAGAAGTTGGTTTTATTTATAAAAAAAAACATTCCTGATTTGATGGGTTCATTTCTTATATATAGATGGTGCGTTATTACCCTATAATTATTACAGTAATTTCTATTTTAGATTCTAAAACGACCCAATCCGTTAATTGTATACTGTGATCGGACACTTTTGACTTTTAAGGTATTTAGAACTAGGAGATGACCTAGTTCGAGAAGAATCTTTATGTGATTATAGAATACTAGACGAATGGCCCGGGCAACGCCCGGGGTTTACCCGAGTGCGAATATATTTTAAAAACGTTGTCTTGGGTGGTCGCTATAGACAGGGTGGTCTGTTTAGACAGGTGTATGTATCACACAGCCGATAACAGGGTTGTCTAGGGTGGCCGCTATAGACAGGGTGGTCTGTATAGACAGGTGTATGTATCACACAGCTGATAACAGGGTTGTCTAGAGTGGTCGCTATAGACAGGGTGGTCTGTATAGACAGGTGGATGTAACACACTGCTGATAACAGGGTTGTCTAGAGTGGCCGCTATAGACAGGTGTATGTATCACACAGCCGATAACAGGGTTGTCTAGGCTGGCCGCTATAGACAGGGTGGTCTGTATAGACAGGTGTATGTATCACACTGCTGATAACAGGGTTGCCTGAAGTGACCGCTATAGACAGGGTGGTCTGTATAGACAGGGTGGTCTGTATAGACAGGTGATTGTAACACACTGATGATAACAGGGTTGCCTAGAGTGACCGCTATAGACAGGGTGGTCTGTATAGACAGGTGGATGTATCACACAGCTGATAACAGGGTTGTCTAGAGTGGCCGCTATAGACAGGGTGGTCTGTAAAGACAGGTGGATGTATCGCACAGCTGATAACAGGGTTGTCTAGAATGGCCGCTATATACAGGGTGGTCTGTATAGACAGGTGTATGTATCACACAGCTGATAACAGGGTTCTAGAATGGCCGCTATATACAGGGTGGTCTGTATAGACAGGTGGATATATCACACAGCTGATAACAGGGGTGTCTAGAGTGGCCGCTATAGATAGGGTGACCTGTATAGACAGGTGGATGTAACACACTGCTGATAACAGGGTTGTCTAGAATGGCCGCTATAGACAGGTGGATGCAACACACTGCTGATAGCGGGGTTGTCTAGAGGGGGGCAGGGAGGACACGTGTTCGCCGGCAGCCAATGGGCGCGCATTCTATCCGTGAGCTTCAGACATACAGACAGAATAAGGCAATTATATAAGTAGATATCTCTCTCTTTTCAGCTTTACGGAGAATTATATAAAAGAGCAAAACCTCTATCTTTTTTAATGAATGCCTTGTATAATCCTACGATTTATATCGTTTCAAAATAGTTTTTCCAGGTCCTCAAGGCCTCTTGTGACTACCTTTTCTGATTTTGTATACGTCTAGAAGTTTTCAGTGGAAGCTGCATTGTCTATGTTCGAGGCCCTTTGATACAGAACGATAATCCTAAACAAGGTATATTTGGGCGTTATGTATCGGCCAGGGGTGGAGATATCAAGTTATTTAGTGTACTTAACGATATTATTTTGGTCCTAACAATTCCGTAACTCTACTTATAATGATAAGAAGAACCTTAACGAATAGTATATAGGTAGGATATTGTTTTTAGCGTTTGTTTGCCTGTACCTCTGCTCTGATTGCGCTGTGTAGTATTTCTTTAAGTTCCAGGCTTGATTGAACGGCAGTTACATTAACGGTAATTTGTGATACCTGTTTATGAATTTTAGAAGTATTTTGTGAGTGACCTATGTGTTTACGGATATTTATTCACACCTCAATGGATTTTCACCTTTATTACTACCTGGTTAAAGAATTCAGGGGCGTACCTTATTTAGTTTTTATTTCATAGAAATATTCGTAATTTTTCGGCGTTTGCAATCCTGTGTTACAATATGGTAAATTAATCAAGCATACCTTCCATATTTATAACGCAATACGTTGTTATACATAATCAATCTATATTGCCTTTGTAGTTTTGCAGGATTAATTAAGAGAAATTGAAAACTCTTTTTAAACACAAATATATTTCTATAATTCCTTCAAATTGGGATGGGTACTTTGCGATATATATATAGATATACTTTAGTGCGTACATACCTTTTAATTGTTTTATCTTTATTTTCAAATTTTATATATAATTTCTGATTAGAGATTTCATTGAAAATTAGTGTGATTGCTCTTTTTTCCCATTTCTCCTTACATTTGAAAAGTCAGTATGGCCTTTTATGTCCGGGAGGGAGGGATGTCAGAAAAAGGTTGATTGGCCAGATTTTGGTAGCAAGGATATAAACCTGAGGCTTGCTGCCAGTCTCTAACGTCCTTCCATGAAAAATAACCTCTCTCTTCCCCCGATCATGATTCAAACATATTTGATAACCATAACCTATACTAACTATATTTAACACATTGATTACTCAATTACGCACACGGCAAGGGTTAGAGATTTTTTTATGTTATGAAACGCCTTTATGTTTTGATTTTATATATTAAACAAACAGAATGTTTTAAATACATTGATGTTTCATATAAAATGTATAAAAGGCT
>CP092886.1:15320390-15332528 GCA_030710605.1 Cordylochernes scorpioides
ACGATGTTAAAATTGATCAATGCAGAAATATGGCAGTAGAAATTTTCATGAATCATATGCGTTATTACGATGTTAAAATTGATCAATGCAGAAATATGGTAGTAGAAATTTTCATGAATCATACGCGGTACTAAGATGTTAAAATTGATCAATGCAGAAATATGGCAGTAGAAATTTTCATGAATCATACGCGTTACTACGATGTTAAAATTGATCAATATAGAAATATGGCTGTAGAAATTTTTATGAATCATACGCGTTACTACGATGTTAAATATTGATCAATGCAGAAATATGTAACTTCATGAATCATACGCGTTACTACGATGTTAAAAATTGATCAATGCAGAAATATGGCAGTAGAAATTTTCATGAATCATACGCGTTACTACGATGTTAAAATTGATCAATGCAGAAATATGGCTGTAGAAATTTTCATGAATCATACGCGTTACTACGATGTTAAAAATTGATCAATGCAGAAATATGCAACTTCATGAATCATACGCGTTACTACGATGTTAAAAATGATCAATGCAGAAATATGTAACTTCATGAATTATACGCGTTACTACGATGTTAAAAATTGATCAATGCAGAAATATGTAACTTCACGAATCATACGCGTCTTATATAAATAGTTAACATTCTCAATAACAGATGGCGCGTTATTTCATCCTGCTCAAGTATACTATATAAATTTGATATATAAAAGTTTCTATAAAATAATCTCTATTAAAACAATATGAAATAATTTAATTAGAGCTAAATTTAATCCAATGGACGCAAAATGTTTGTTCTTGGATTCTGTATTTTTTTAAGAAGCTGCGATTTAATAAAGTTGTTTCTCACAAATTTAATCAAGTTATCGGTCGTTTCTAATTAAAACTAACCTTTGTGTTTTGTTAGGTAGCACAAGGAATTCAATAAGAGGACTCGTATATAGGTAATATCCGTGTGACCTTTAAAATATATACGCTTTCTATTTTATTGACAATATTATATAGTGTGAGCAGTAGTTACCTAGAAATTATTTGAAAAAGAAAGAATAAATAAAATTGAGATAAATAGTTTCTTTCAATTTTTATTTCGCAAGCTTTCGATCAAAATTTCTGCTCTTCAACGGGCAAATACTTCTATGTACAATATGAAGATGATCTTTATATTGTACATAGAAGTATTTGCCCGTTGAAGAGCAGAACATTTGCTCGAAAGCTTGCGAAATTGAATTTAAAAGAAACTCTTCACCTCAATTTTATTTATTATTTATTTTTCAAATATTATATAGTGTTAAAAATATATAATGTACTAGCGGACGTACCCGGCTTCGCCCGGGTTTTACCCGAGTAAAGGTTTGTCTAACGAACATTTGTTAAAACAATTCTCTATAAACTTATATATATATATAAAAAGATATATTTTGATAATTTGAAAATCGTAAATTTGAATCTCTCGATAAAGTGAACATTTTTTCCCGGTCCCTGTGTGCCGTGTCATCCTGAATTTTGTCTTTCCTAATTTTCTACATTACAAAATCATCGTTTTATCTAGTGAACATTTTTTCCCGGTCCCTTGAAAAATACTCGATAAGTTGAATAAAATCAATATTAATTGGTTCCCTCGGTAATTGGAAGTTAAAAGAATAGTATCTTTGCTTTGGAATTGTATCATTATTCTTGTCTCAAATAAATTGCCGTGTCATCCTGAATTTTGTCTTTCCTAATTTTCTACATTACAAAATCATCGTATCATCATGATAATATTTAGAGCAGATTTTTGAATTATAACAGATAAATTAGAATATTTATCTAGATTATTTTAAACCGAAAAGTTATTTAAAAAATTTTATTTGCTAGAAACCTTCCCAGTACTATACTAAATAACTTCCCAAAGTTTCATGGCGTTCCAATGAGTGGTTCGGTCAGGCATAAAGGACAAACAGACCACACACACATACATTCATTTTATATATATAGATAATTTTCTAAACCTATGTATATGGAACCTTATGAATATATAATGTTGTATAATTCGATGTGAGAGTTTTTGATAAATTTTCTATGTATCCCAAATCATATATATATATATGATTACAATATTGTGTGTAAAATTATGAAAGAGAGATACATATATCTCGTTGTGTGTGTGGTATATTGGGATTAATACAACTCCTTAAAAAAACCTTTAGCATTCGGTGTCCTACTTTTGCCTTCCTCTATATCGGCTTATTTTCTACTTGAAAATTGATACGTTAATTAGTTATTAAATGTAATAAGTAATTTCAAAGAACTCACAATGCATAAAACAAAACATCACTTTTTTATTCTTTCTAAATAATTCATCAATTGTTCTAAGCGTCTATTCGTGAGTTAGTTATGTAGGGATGATGATCTACAGGTTGTTTGTGAAAGATCAGCATACACAATCATAATATCAATCAATACAAATATATAATTTCATATATATTTTCCAAAAACAAACAATTCGAATAATATATATTGGAAATTTAATATAAAAACATTAGGCGCGATCTTTATTACAATCGGAAGATTAAAAGAAGTATATTCATTTTAGAGCATGTATATTCCGTATCTTAATAATTTCACGATCGCTGTGCGACAAGTGCTTATCCATAAGACTACTATATGTCATATAGACTTTATGCCAAAACTAAATTCTACGATTTCAAGTTCAAAGAACTGAAGCTCAATACAAATTCAAAAAAAAAAAAAAAAAATACAAACCACAAAATATCTCTCTGCACATCGAAGTTTCCACGCCAAGCTTTGAATTAGTTCAGACCCCAACTAACTTAGAAGCTTTTCACTCTACGGTAAGGGAGAGAATTATACATATCCCGGGTTCCTGGAGCTTCGAACGCCAACTACTCGGAGAGTTGTATAGAGAATTAGACATAACCCGGGTTCCTGGAGCGTCGAACGCCAACTACTCGAAAAGTTGTATAGAGAATTAGACATAACCCGGGTTCTTGGAGCGTCGAACGCCAACTACTCGGAGAGTTGTATAGAGAATTAGACATAACCCGGGTTCCTGGAGCGTCGAACGCCAACTACTCGGAGAGTTGTATAGAGAATTAGACATAACCCGGGTTCCTGGAGCGTCGAACGCCAACTACTCGGAGAGTTGTATAGAGAATTAGACATAACCCGGGTTCCTGGAGCGTCGAACGCCAACTACTCGAAGAGTTGTATAGAGAATTAGACATAACCCGGGTTCCTGGAGCGTCGAACGCCAATTACCCGGAGAGTTGTATAGAATATTAGACATATCCCGGGTTCCTGGAGCGTCGAACCCTAACTACTCGGAGAGTTGTATAGAGAAATAGACATAACCCGGGTTCCTGGAGCGTCGAACGCCAACTACCAGGAGAGTTGTATAGAGAATTAGACATAACACGGGTTCCTGGAGCGTCGAACGCCAACTACCAGGAGAGTTGTATAGAGAATTAGACATAACCCGGGTTCCTGAAGCGTCGAACGCCAATTACCCGGAGAGTTATATAGAGAATTAGACATATCCCGGGTTCCTGGAGCGCCGAACGCCAACTACTCGGAGAGTTGTATAGAGAATTAGACATAACGCTAGTTCCGGGAGCGTCGAACGCCAACTACCCAGATACCTTATGGTAAACTCCTCGGATTACTTTGTCGGCTCTGTGCTCCATCACCTAGTTGTCTCCAAAAGCTTTCTAATAAAGATAGCTCTAAATTGCACAAAATAAGTATAGTTTGATAACATAAATATTATGGCAGTATACTTGTTCATTAAACATTGCAAAACCCTTCTGAAAGTGCGTTAATTCTAGGTCTACACGGATCATAAACTCCACACTTATGCCTTCCAACAAAACCTGGATAAAGTCTCGGCATATCAATGTCGTTACCGTGTATTTATAGGATAATTCACAACCGTCATCCGACACGACCCCCCCCCCCTTCCTCTTCAAAATTAGAATCCTTCCGATAATCCTATGCAATCTAAAAGGGAGTTTTCATACGGCTCGTGTTGCTTTTTTTTTTCTTGCTTGCTTGGATCTTTGAGGCTTGGGCGAGGAACACATTCTTCTTGAGGCGGTTGATGGAAACCCATATAAATTTTATTTTCACGATTTCAGCGTGAAAACTTTGGTTTATTTTATGAGAATTGGTTCTAAAAGAAACAATTTAGTATAACCTCCTGCACTCACTAGTTTTAGGCAGTAAGGTCGGCGGGGAATGACCACCTTAACTTATCAAATCCCAAAGTAGAATAATAAGATCGAATATATATCAATTGGTGTCATCGCTGTTTATTTTGTACCAATATTTAATATCCCTGTTCTGATCTCAAAGCAATAAGGTAAAAAGAGAAATATACTGTATGATATATTGTTGATTAGATTATAAAATATAATCTTCATATAAAGATAAAAATAAAAGGATTTTAACATTATGCAAAAAAAAAATAAATTGAAAGAAATAAGATTAGTAAAGGCTGTGTAAAATTTTCACCGAGGACTATATACATATAATTATAACAAACATATTTTAGAATATATACCAATAAATCTCAAAAATAGATAATAATATAATGAAGGTTTCTAAACTTTTATATTATTTAGGTTTTTTGAAGTAATATGTATCTACACAAAAAAGGTAATCATGTATTAATCACACTTAATTATTAAGACGAGAAAATGAAAAATATTCCTAAAAGTGCGTAAATATAGCAACAATCAGTTCATTATCTCTGATGGGCCTGCAGTAATTAGCCCTTGCTTCTGAAGTCCTAATTACAAGAAAGATGCTGTAATTACGTATCGACCTTGTTGGAACGACCTGTGGCTCCAACCTCTTTTTAATACGGAAAATCATAGCAAGGGGAAAGGTGCTAATAGAAACAAATTATTCAGAGGAAATTAGCTTGCCAATGTCAGTGAATGTAGCAGAAATCTAATTGAAATTAAACACAAAGATGCTTAAACTTATTTCACCTCTGTGATTCGAGATATCCCTTTAGTAGCTAATTACCTCAAAATGATTGTGATTCAAATATAAAAACTTTGATACTGGTGTCGTCAAAAGTAAAAGACTTTGGTAAAGATATTTGATAATGAAATCTATCGATGAACAGTAAACATACCGAAGTTATAATGGAAGATTGATATATTACGTATGGAAAATATTAATATAACATAGATTTAAAATTAGATAGCTTATATCTAGATGAAATAATATCGGGATCATATTTTTTGAAATAGTAAGAAGTATACAAATGAATCGAATTGGAAAAGACTTGACGATGGGTGTTCAAAATGCGTATAATTTGCTGATTGCAGCATCATTCTCCCAACTTAATCCAATGACAGATACCTCATCACAGAACCATTACATCATAAATGGATGTTTGAAGCTCTAGCCATTAATACCAAGCCTTAATTAACTGACGCATGTTCTCTTTCGTCTGGATAACGCTTGGCGCCATGCTGACAGCCCAGAATATGATCCAGAACCTCATGATGGTAAAACACCGTCATAATAAAACCCGAAACTTGATAAAATTGAATATCGCCTGCTTAGAACGATGCAATAAACAAGCATATTAAAATAGCTTTAGAAAAAATATTATTTTTACCCTCCAATTCTCTCTCATGACGATTCTTTTTTTTAAATTATTTATTACAGAACACACGCTATATTCTATGTGGGAATTTGCGTTCAGATATTTAATCTATTTTACGTACATAGGTTTTAAATATATATACGAATTATTTATAGTTTTAGAGAGATAGAGAGAGTGGAAGTTATTTAAATTTACATTTTAGAGCAATAAATTATACAAGAAACAAAGATTATTTACACACATATTATCGGAAGTCCAATATATCTTTAGACTTACAACCATTAAACCAATGGCCTAAATATAGAACATTCCAAAACAAAAAATAACAGCAATAAAAAAAACTATACTAATTAAAACTAGAAATTTCAATTCTTAATGTAATTCAGAACCACGGCATTTGAGATAGAGTCTACAGAAATTGTTAAATATTCTATATTCTTCTTTACTGGAAACCATCTGGCCCAAACTAGAACTGTTCATTTGGCATTATACTTTCAAATCTGCAACAAGTGAGTACCGGATTAAAATATGCTCAGAGTTGGGATCTTCTTGGTCGCATAAGCATATTGAAGAATTCATAACGATTCTTACTTTAGTGGCGGATATCTGCAGTCAAATGATGCTTGGTCTCATTTCCGAGAATAATCAATTATTCTTTGAGTGGTAAAAGCAGTGCAGAAGTTATATGACCATTGAGCTATATTAGTTATTTATATATTAAAAACAAATTGGCATTTTCTGACCGCTCACATGAGCATTTTAGATGGCATATATATATATATATATATGAATTACTTCTCCCGGAAAAAATAGACGCTAAAACTAACCGCTATCTATTGACTGTCTCGAAAAAACGGACTCGGGTCAGTGACAATGCCAAGATACCAGCTTTTGCAAACTGAAAAGCGTTCACCTAGAGATAATGGTTTCGGGAAAATGGCGCTCGTCAGTTTAGGGAGGACTTTATTTCATGAAATCTACATATACCTTCATCATGTCTTACCGACCTTATGAACTGCAGTGCTGCATTTTAAGGCGTGACCTGGATGAGGACGCCCTAGCCATCTTGACGTCTGCTAAAACCTGCATTTACAGGTATTTCTTCGGGGTGGAACTGGGTAGGTTTCAAGAAGACCCTTTCCTTGTTTGGAGAAGGCCCATCTCAAGGTGAGGGAGACTCCTCTGAATAAAGGTGTAAATATTACTGTATATATCTTTTTCTTCTAACTATTGAATATAATTCAATAAAGGTAAAAAGCAATAACACGTCATCTATATTTAGGAAATGAAGTATTTAAGCACGAAGGTTATTTAAAAAAGGCTTCTACTGTCCTCAATGCGATGAAGAAATATTGAGGGCTTGGTTCATCAGTAGCGAACCCTCCTAGGGATTTCGCCAATTTAATCTACCCGACCGCTTCTTAGAGCTTTACTACGGTTCAAATGCTTTCATTTCCTATAATCAATAAAGCCGTTTTAAGACATTTGAACTATTTTCGATGCGTATGATTTTTTTTGAAAAATATCAAATTTCTACTACCCTTACTGGAGATAAAATAATTGGAGGGTATCGTATAAAGATGTTTAAATTGTCAATTGTCAAAATAAAACAACGCATTGCAGTTGAAATTCATTCAATTTAATTGACTAAACATATGGTTTTTATAAATACGAGCATTAATTTAAATAATAAAGTGTAAAATTAAGCAAGTTAAAAAGCCCGCCATTCCACCGCAGTAAACAAACGTTGGTTTAAACGTTTCTGAAGAAAGGTCAGACGAGCTCCTCATTAAACATCTGCTCGGCATTTTAAATTTTATTAAATCCCCCAAGTAATTGGCTTCATTTTTAAAGTTCTTCAACACTTTCCTTCTAGGAAACTTTAAGAATATTTGTTCTTTCCTTTGAACAATTTTTACGATCAATTTCTTTTATAAAGAGGAAAGTCATTTTTCTAGCAACGTATTTTAAACACTATTTTTTAACTTCAAACAAACTGTTTATTAACAGATAATTATTCACCTTAAAGAATGTTTTTTTTTTCAATTTGATATTTATTTCGAAGAAAAGAGTAGATATTATTTATAAAGGGATTTTGGATCATATAACTCTTTAATTAACTGTGGACAATCATAGTTTTAATTTTTGAAAAAAATCAATCAAACCGTAATTATTTATCTAACTAAAAACAACTATAATATTGATATTTTAGGGAAAAATCAATCGTTACTCTCTTTTGAACATACACAATAAGAAAATGTGACAATGTGTATTTTTAAATCATTCATACGGAAATTTCATATGATAAAAAAATTGCATACAATTAAACTCACCAAAATAATCGTTTAGGTTTATTTTGCCTATAAGGAATTTCCAAGACGATATAAAATGTCATGTACAATGAATAAGATTTTCATGGTATTGATATAAAGATAGTTCCACACTATAGATATATTCTCGATATAGTTAGATATTTAAGGCATATATTGGATCAAATAATCCTTTATTTTAACAATATTTCAGTTGGCATTCAGTTTCATAAATTATATTTTTATCCAATATATGCCTTTTTATTTAAATATTTATTTATGTATTTGCTCTATTTACAAAATAATAGTTAGCAATAATTTATTAAAATCTAAAAATATATATCAAATATAATGATGAGAGAGAACAAATTATATAAAGGTAATATATAATTTATTTAGGGATTTCAGTAAAATTCACCAAGTTTTATTCTAAGTTGAGCTTTGAGCTTGACACATAAAGTTCTAATATAACAAAGTACAAAATAAATTGTCGATTAAATTCATTATAGATGCAGAGATTAATCCGATCAAATGTAGCGGGTTGGATATTGGCTCGGAGATTGAATTAGTCTCTTCTTCTTCTTTCTTATCTCAAAGCCAAAATGAATTAGTAATATTAGTAAAAAAAGCCACATTGAATTAGTAAAAACTCAGAACAAACACCAATAATATGAGCTAATCGCCTTACCAATATGGTTCATATCCATAAAGAGAGCTAGTGAAAATATTCATCATAGAATATCTTTCAAAAGAATAACAATTTCTATTATCAATTTAGATTTGAAAGTATTATTTTTATTGTTTAATAATATAAAATTTTCGAAACTATTATGGACGCATATGGCTTTTTTGAAAATTAAACAATTTCTACTGCCCTTACTGCGATGGAAAAATTAAATGGAGGGCCTGGCTCATCAGTGGTGAACCCTCCCAGCGGTTTCTCCAGTTTAATCTACCAGGCCCTCACTTTAATTTTTCCATCGCAGTAAGGACAGTAGAAATTATTTAATTTTCAAAAGAATCACACGCGTCTATTATAGTTTCGAATATTCATAACAGATGGCGCGCTAATGCATCATAATAATAAAAAACTGGTGAAGGAACAATAGGAACATACAAATTTAATATTTATTATACTTTGTTTACCTTTTATAACAATAAAGATTCTTCTCTTTTTTTTCACTTTGATAAATCAATAAGGAATCTAGGGTTTGGTTTCTTTTTACAATTCTTTTATATGACCAGATTTCTGGCTAACATGCTCTTAAACAAGGATACCCAGAAGTAATATCTCTGGCCAAATATAACACGTCGAATTTATATACAAGTTTATATATATGTTATATTAAATAATGAAAAACCTATTTACATAATGTACAAAGGATTTGAGCCGTCCATCGGGAAACAACAACAATGAGTTTTTATAGGGGAAGCGTGACCTCTGGCGGTCGATTTAGCAGAGTATTTGAATCTATGAAATATATTTTTTTCTCTCTACTATCTATTTTACATATTTTAAAACCATATATCATTCTATTGCTGATAGACTTGTATACTCAGTTTTTTTCTGAACTCATGTGTACCATTAGATTTTACCTATATGCAATACCACATACCCCCAGTACCTTCTCATATTTTACCAATCTTCCAATATAACATAAATATGGGTTAATTATACCTTTTATAATTTTCCAATTGCAATTTCTATTATTATCGCGCTTTGTATTATAGTTTAATAACAAAATAAGAAAAGAAAACAATAGAGAAATACAAATACAAAATGTATTATCCATTGTTCACTTTTAATAGATTTTTAGATTGTGCTACAGAATCTTATGATACGAGCTTAGATGTGTGATAACCATTTTCATTTCCTAGCAGTTTACTTTTGGTCCAAATTTAAAACCAATCAGATATTTCTATCATGCTGTTACAATTTGAAATAAAAGCAGTTTAGATAAATGATGGAGATTCTTGAAATTTCCGAAAATAAAAAGGTATAAATACATCAAGACAGTTCAATAAATTGTTCAAATAAAGGATAAAAAGAAAACTGATATATTCTATTTGTTTTTTTTTTCACTCCTTGAAAAAAAACTTGTTTTCAAGTAAATGGATACCGAAAAATTCGTTTACAAGTAATAATTAAATTACCAATTTTTTAATTCCTAAAGTAAGTGTTTATATTTAATTAACAATCCTCAAAACCTGTCGTTGTCCGATATTGGCCCTTATTAATCGAATTATCGCCAACCCCCTCATAAACTGCGAGGTCCATCTATTGACAAGAAATCAAAAAAACATATGGAGAAAAAAAGAACTATATAATATTATGAAAGAGACATCTCCTTATCGTACAAATGAAAGTTGCTGATGGCTTACGCCATCTATCGGAATAAATATCAACTATTCTCGTTGATTTTCAATTATTCCATAATTGGCCAAATACCCATTCTTGATTAATCAAGAAAAGCTAACCACGGAAGCGTTTCGGGCTGTTGGCCCTAATTAGCGTAGTGCAAGCTGTACCTCAACGACCAAAAAACTAATCATTCAGGCATCCTGAAAAATCACGAACGGGTAGTTAAGGCGCATAGATAGATGGCGCAAGCCATCAGCAACTTTCAGTTGCACGATAAGGAGATGGCCTTTTCATAATTTATGCACCTTATACTAGTACATTATCACATTTGTACTATTTTTTCACTATATAATAATGTAATATTTTGCTTTATATCTAATCAAATATATGTTTGAGGGTATTAATTATTTATGTCGTTTTTCAGAAATAATTTTTGCTCTTTGAAAAATGTTTCTGTTTATACCACTCTGTATGAACATAACCTAGATATGAGGTTTTATATATAATTGATTATATTTTTTATTCCTTTTGTTCGCGTATATACTTAACTTGAATCTTATAAGTTAAAGTGTTTCGCTGAGTTTGAGTTCTTCTTCTCCTGGAGACGTTTTAAAATAAAACAAAGACTTGACTTAGAGTTTAGAATTTCTCAAATTTACTACAAACAACAAAACAAAGGAATTTAGAATTTCACATGCACATCTCTGAATACGACAAGGTAATAAGAACAAATCCAAATAAATAAATTGTGTGTGACGTTTCGGTAACAACGCTGTTATTTATTTGGATTTGGTCTTATTACCTTGTTTTATAATCTATAATCCAAATTGTGCCTTATCAATCTCTGAATACGATTTTTAATTTACATAAAAAACAAAAATAAATTATTAACAACACACTCTTGCCGAATTAAGAAAAAAAAACATAAAAACTAATAATCAATGAATATATCTACAAATTAATAAAGCACAATAACAATAAAGTATAAAATAACAATAATAATAATGATTTTAACCAAACATCTTTATATAAATCTTTAAAATATCATAATAGTTACACAATATAATGCGGCTTATGATTGTAGAACGAAATTTGACAATTATACCGTAAATGTTTATTTTGAATCAAAAGAAACATTTACGGTATAATTGTCAAATTTCGTTCTACTATCATAATAGTCATAAAACCATACTAAGTATATTGATAAATTCTCTATCCAAATCAGAGTAGGGGTCGGGTGCCAGAATCAAGCAGCAATGTCCCCAAGGGCCAAGAAGAAGCTTGCTTGAGAGCCCTGCCATGTTTAAACATGGTGGCCATAACGCGCTATCGGTATCTGTAAGTATGAACCGTATGCAGTGTATATAAGAAAACAGACCAATACAATATTGAAGCAGTCCAGAGACTAAAATGGCGAAGCCGCTGGGAGGGTTTATCACTAATAAGTCATGCCCTTCCTCTTTCATTCTTCTAACATCTCAGGATAAGGGATATAAAAATAGCGTTTAAAATTGTTTAAAATTATTATAATTTATTTATAACGCTAGAACCTTTAGAAAAACCAAATATAAATAAAATTTATATATTTCTTGATACAATCATAAAGATATTAGGAGAGGAGTCCGCTCATCAGTGGTAAACACTACCTGCGGTTTCGCCCCAGTTTACACTACTATTAGTGAAGAATCAGAGTTTCAAAGAAGAAATGAGTAAACTCCTAGATATAGCTATGAAGCCATATCACTCCCGCGCACAATATATTACCGTTATACTGCAGAGTTATTTTTACCTTTGCGGAGCCGAGATCTAAGAAAAAAATAGATAAAGGAATTTGATTCCTTTTGT
>CP092886.1:15332628-15388392 GCA_030710605.1 Cordylochernes scorpioides
TAAAAGAAGGACTGAAACTGTTAAACAAGAAGATAGTGTAGAGCTCAAGGAGATGACCGTGAATATAGAGGAAGCTACCCAGCATCTCCACCAGTTGTAGCGTAGCAGAAAGGTAGAGTCGGTGATCCACAAACGAAGAACGTTATTTTATTAACCAAACAAACCGAGGTCAAAAGAAGAACAAACGAGAAATATGAATGAATTAATTAATTATAATTGAGTGATATCTAGAAATATCTATATTTAAAATAGTAAACAAAGGAGAGAGAGCAAAGAATAAAAGTCTCGTGGCCACGCGGCCTCGCAGGGGTAACCTCCACAGGAAGTGACGTCAGCTCCAGGGTTGCTGAGCCAGCAATTTCACTTCGCTACAATATGCTTTTTTACTCTCTAATGATTTAAGTATGGATTTCTCTATTTTCAGAACATATTTTTATATATATTTGAAATTCATCTTTGAAACCTTGTTCAATATAATGCAGAATTAGCTTGATATTCTGACCTCATGTCTAATCAATATATATAATATTTTAAATCTTTTTTATTTTTTATTTTTGAGACACACAAATAATTTAGCATCTGTACATTATTTATCTCTCTCACCTATTAAAAAGCTTAAACCTATCTATATATTGTTGCACCAAGTTGCAGCTTTGGAGGGTCGTCGACCTTGGTTTCTTCTTTCTTGGTGTTATACACGTTTCCCGAGTGGGTTTCCATATTCAAAGCAAATAAATAAAAGTAAACGTAAATAAAATATCTTTCAAAGTTATTGTGTTTACTTATTCGTTGTCTTCCTCGTAGGCCATGATCCGCAGTCTTACTCTAGGTCCTCTCTCGCTCCAATAACCAATCAAGATATATGTACAATAAATATTACAAAAGGAACGAAACTATAAGAAGGAATGATGATAATATAAATATTCTGTTTTAAATAAATATTAAATATCATAGAATATTTTGAATAAATGTAAGGCGCATTAAAATTGATGCAACAATATATATGAAGTGTAATAATACTAGAATGAGTCATATAAGATATATGGAAATATAAAGAGCGAGAAAGAGTATGCTAAGAAGCGACATATTATAAATAAAAGTAACAAAAGTGAAGAGCATTATAGAAGTGAGACGACAGCCATCCGTAACTTGATCCAAGTAATTCGATCTCGTCTCTACTTAATCGCCAAACTTTGTTCCAACTCCAGGAGAGAACAGATATGATAAGAGAACAACTCCAAGTTGTGTGTGTTTTCTACTTTGGAATTATTGTTTACAATATATTGCTGTGTGTATCTCTGCTTTCTCAAAATATATATACCCCTCCTCAAACATAATAACATTTATAGTTTTGATCAGATTTCTAGATAAGATGCATAATTTATTTTTGTTTTCTGAAGTTTTCAAGTAATCCATTTTATTTATCAACTCTGTCGAATAAATATCGATAGCAGTATTATTATTTATATATTTGATTTTTGAATCAATGAAAATGTGAATAGAATAGATTCGAAAAATTTGAATTATGATTGAAAATAAATTAAACTTCAACAGATTTCTTTTTGTATATAAAAAGCAAGCACTCGAATTAATGAATATTCTTTTGAAATATGAGACAAAAATATCTTAAGAAATAAACATTTGCTTTGGAAATCAAATTATTAAACTTCTAATCTTGTGTTGTACACTAGCCGGGATCTTACAAGTGAAAAGGTGAAACTACAAAGTTTTTTTAATAAAAAAGAGAAACGCATTGCAGTTGAATATTATTTATTTTCAATAATTGCATTCAAAATATGTAATTATTGTTAAAAGTGGAAATTCTAGAGAATATTTCAACGATGTAATACTCTGTGAAAAAATTTTACAAATGTGATATTGTCCTGGGATAAGGTGCATAAATTATGAAAAAAGGCATCATCTTATCGTGAAACTTAAAGTTTCTGATGGCTTGCGCCATATATGGCGCAGATAGATGGTGAAAGCCATCAGCAACTTTCAGTTGCACGATAAGGAGATGCCTTTTTTCAGATAGATGGCGCAAGCCATCAGAAACTTTCAGTTGCACGATAAAGAGATGCCTTTTTTCATGATGTAATACTCTGTTGTAATTTGTATTTTTTTGTAATATTGTCGATCCTAATTTGCATCTCTGCTTATATATCGCAGCTTTCTTAGATTGTTGTTGGCTAGCGGTTATTGGATAGGACAGGCCGCTGATAGGCCAGAGCTGCTAGAGTATATATAATTGTATCTCTTGTCCTTCCTTATTGTTTATAAATACCTTTAAGTAATAAAGGATCTTCGTAATTATCAGCCTTCTTTCTTTTCTAGGAATCTATAATTTTCCCATATATAGGTTTTTAACTTTTAATTATACAATTTTAATTTATATTTAGACATTTTTCATATTTTAATTTAGACACTTTCATTTTAATTTAGACACATCGACTTTTCTATAATAAGCCCATGTGTCTAAATTAAAATGAAAAATGTCTATAATTGAAATATGAAAAATGTATAAATATAAATTAAAATTGTCTAAGTAAAAGTGTGTTAAAAACCTATAGAAGATTTTAATATTTTATAAAAAAAGAACAATGTGCCTTTTTAGAATTTAACACATTTATATGAAAATTAGTTAACGGTAAAATAGTATTCGAAAACAACTATCCATTTTAATAAAACTGCACATTTGGGCACATTTATATATATATATATATTTGAAAATAAAATAATAAAAAAGTTCTGGTGTTGGTATTAAAATTAAAAAAAGGCATATCCTGACCACGAGCACATGAGCTTTTTAGATGGCAGAGCGCCATCTAGTGGAAAAGAAATCAACTAAACGTTGATTTAGCCTGTTCCCGGATATTTGGCCAATCCATTTTCTTGATAAACCAAGAAAATGCATATATATATAATTATAAAATTTAAAAACAATTTCAAAAATCAACTATTTCGATAGCGGTGTGTGATCTCGACTTTCTCGATAAATAAATAAATAAATGAGGTTTACAATACCTGAGTTTACCGAGATTCTATTGGGAGATAAAGCGCCTCGAGGTAAATAGAGTTATCTTACCTAATGAATAAATCTTCAGGAAATCCATTGGCAAACAATTGGTTTAATGTGCTGCCTTACTTTAAAACTTTTAAGATTTTGAGTAAACTAACCGACTTGAGAAATTTCACGAATTTGGCATCTACCTAAATAATATCATTAACAAATAAAACTAATCAAAATATAAATGAAAAATTTATTATAATAGGTTTTTATCGATTTTTGTTCAGAGTTTAAGAGTAAAGCAAGTTCTATAATTTCCATTGTGAGATAACCTTTGTGTTTTAAATCAACAGAAATTAGTTTTTTTTATATCAATACGTAAGTAAATGTACGGATGAAAAGTTGAATGAAATGTATAATATGAAATATATACTAATATCAATTTTATCCAAATTAAAACCTCTCGTACTCAAATGTTATATCCGATAATTTAATCAATTTATTAGAAATAATCGTTGATTTGATCCAACTTTTCGAATGATTTCATAGTATATATATATGGTTTTACATATGTAATCAAGAACAAAAAAAAAAATAAAAATAGAATATATATAGGACAAATATTATCACAAAAACTTTCAGAAAAATCTTAATCAGAAAAAATTCATTTAAAAATAATTCTTTCTTTTTTTCTTTTGAAAGTTTTATAAAAGGTTAACATGGCTCTGCCTTTTTTCTCTTTTTCTTATTCTAATACCTTCAATTCTTTCTTATTTTCCTATGTTTTGCTACTATGACTCGTAACTGCCGAAGCTACAGCGTGAACTAATGTTATAGCCCTATTTTGTTACATAAAATACAAAACCCTTTTGATACTTTAAAAATAATATGTATCTAATTTCATTTTAACTATCAATACTTCTTCTCTTATATACCAATTATCTTTCATATATTATAGATATAACTCTATTATATTGTGGCGAAGAAATAATTTATATTTAAATTAATTTAATTACTCAACGAAAATATTTGAAACAGATTTAAAATTTTACATTTGTTATATATATATAAATCATTATTTAGTTGCCTATCTTGCTTGCTCGTTATTCTCTAGCTGTAGATGGTTTGGGTTAATTTGTTAATATTTGTCGACTATTTGCCGTGACGTTATCAATAAATACTTTCACATCTTCAGATATACAAAGACTTGATTTCTACGCTACAATATATATATATATATATATATAATATTTAATTAAAAAGGCATATATTGGATCAAATTATCATTTATTTTACCTTACATGGGTTTGTTGTTGACACACTTTAAAATGTTATAACACCTTGATAAAGGTTGGCGTTCAGCCAGCTGAAATATTATATAATTAAAGACCTAAAAACAATGATTACCCAGATAAATTTATTAAAAAAACACCTTTATAAACCTAAATTTGTACAATCAAGTAACAACTCTGATCAATCAAAAAGGTTTTATTGCACCCTTCCTTACAGCTACGGCTCTGAACGAATTGCCAGAGTCTTGAAGAGAAACAATAGAATTGCTGTAATGATTGCCCCGCCAAATACATAGGAGAAACAAGCAAGCCTCTAAAAGATCGAATCTATCAACATAAAGCTGGTTTAAGAAATTATAATCCATTATCACTCCTTGTAGACCACGCTTTGAAAAACAACCACACACCGGACTTTGATAAAACAGATATTTTATACCAGGACATAAATGAAAAACATTGCCGATTATTTTTGGAAAGTTGGACCTCCGCAGTAGACAAAGATAGTATTAATAGGAAAATTGAACTACCAGAGATATATTCGCAATTTAGATCGTCATAAAAAATATTTAAAGTTTAATTTTTCATTAATTTTTTACTTCAAATTCCCGATATCTTAGGTCTATATTTTAATTAATTTTATAGGGAGAGGTACACATTTAGAAGCACGTAAAAATGTTTTAATGCTCAAAATGCATTTTTCCTTTTACAATCACACGCTTATTTTATATTTATGTATTATATTATTATATATATTGATAGTTCAATGTTTTCAATGTTTTATTTGTGTGATATCATTTTTAAAAAATATTTTCCCATTTTCACTTGTATTTTATTTCGAATTTCACAATTTTACATTTATTTTTTTTTTAATTTTATTTCAGCCAACTTTTCAAACATTTTTTGCGCTTTGTGTTTTCAGTAAAAATTTTAGTTTAATATTTCTTTTATATATATTTTGTTAATTTTATTTATTTTTATACGAAAAATCTTTTTACACTTAGTACAAATAATTTTAAAATATAAAATAGACGTTATTGTTAATTTTCAAAATATTCACACCCATTTTTTACAAAATTTATTTTGTTCATAATATAAATATATTTATCAATTTTTTCTCCCCATTGAATATAACAAAATATTTTTAAAACCTTAATGCTGTTGGCGTTATGTGGCGCTGAGTTTGTTGTTGACACACTTTAAAATGTTATAACACCTTGATAAAGGTTGGCGTTCAGCCAGCTGAAATATTATAAAAAGGTAAAATAAATGATATTTTGATCCAATATATGCCTTTTTAATTAAGGATTTATCTATGGATTGCTCTATTTTCAAAATTATATAATCTAAAATGCAAATATTTTATTTTTTTAAAAACATATATTTCATTTTCATTCATTGACTGTTCTATATTTTTTGACCATATATTTAGAAGATAACACTTTAATTATTGTTGTAAATATGTATAGTTAACCCTACCTATTTTTAAAAACACGATTATAGAATTCATTCTATAAATTCTATATTGCTGTGATAAATAATTTTTATGTGTAAATTAACTTCAAGTAATTCAAAATAAAAACTACTTGAAAGGTAAATAACTATCTTTCTTTTTCCACCACTGCACCTCTTTTTCAACAACAAAACAAAAAATAATCATAACATACACTGTGTGACATTGAAAATGGAACACCAAGAAATAGTGGCCAGAAAGTGATGAAACTCGGCAGACAGAGAGAGACAGGGACGAACAATAAGTGATATTTATTTCAAAATGATAGTCATAATACAGAGCGAGAACGGCGTCGGCTTAGTAGCAAGTAGGACCACCGCGGACGGCGATGCACGCAGCAACACGTCTAGGTAGAGAGTCAATCAGAGTACGGATAGCGTCCTGAGGGATGGCTCTCCATTCCCTCTCAACCATTTGCCACAGTTCGTCTTCTGAACGCGGCTGTGGCAAGGCATGCAAACGGCGTCCAATGATGTCCCAGACGTGCTCGATTGGTGAGAGATCAGGAGAGTACGGTGGCCAGGGAAGCATCTGTACATCTTGCAGAGCTTGTTGGCTAATGCGAGCAGTGTGCGGTCGGGCGTTATCCTGCTGATAAAGGGCATTGGGTACCCCCTGAAGGTAGGGGAGTGTCACCGGTCGCAGCACATCATCAACGTATCGTTGGGCCGTCATAGTGCCCTGAATACGAAGTAAAGGTGACCTGGAATCATACGCGATTGCGCCCCAAACCATGATTCCACGTTGTCGCACGGTGGGGCGTTCCACAATTGCTGCCGGGTTGGACCTTTCTCCACGTCGACGCCACACGCGTACACGGCGACTATCACTGGACAAGCAGAAACGCGACTCATCTGAGAACACGACCCTGTGCCATTCCGTCATCCACGTCGATCTAGCCCGGCACCATTCCAAACGTTGGCGCCTATTCGGTGGGGTCAATGACAGTCTTCTTAGCGGACGGCATGAGTGCAAGCCATTAGCAACCAATCGACGGGAAATGGTTCTGGTCGAGATGGAATGACCTAGGGTGTCTTGCACATGTTGCAGGATGGCGGTACAAGTGGCTTGTGGGGCCGCCACTGCTTGTCGAAGGATACGCCGATCCACACGTGCTGACGTCACTCTGGTTGCACCGACATTCCTATAAATTGCCACATTTCCTTGTTCCAACCATCTTCTCCACAGTCGGTGCACCGTGGACGCACCAAGGTGTGTATCAGCTGCGATTTGACGTATGGACCAACCTGCCCTTTTCAGTCCGATCACCATGCCCCTCGTAAAAGCGTCTGTCTGCTTGAACTGCCTCCGTTTACGATGACCTGACATTCTCTGTTATTACACGTGTCTTTTGACACAAGAACAAAATTTCTACAATGATTTTCCTTGAAGAAATAACGATACGAATACTGTCCTTTCTGCAAGTTCCTTCCCTTATATCTTACTTCATGTGCGCACGAGAGCTGCGCATTTTACATCATTTGCATAACTCGGTTAGGCGCGTCTACCCTGAAATTTGCATAATTTTCTGGCCACTATTTCTTGGTGTTCCATTTTCAATGTCACGCAGTGTATATATATATATATATATAATACTGTTAATACGGTTAAGAGAATTACAAAATTTATAAAATTTGTTAGTTAGTTTAAACATGTGAGGTTTTTCATATATATATATAATAAATAAGTAGTTAGCATATAGTAGTATAAAGAAATAAAAAGTAACACCAGCAAGGCTTCGGCTTTTAAACGTCATAGGCTGGGTAAAATAAGGAATAAGCGATCAGAAGGTTTCATAGAAAAGAGAAAAGACAGAACCATGATAATTATTTTAGAAATATTAAAATTAAGATAAGTAGAGAAAGAGAAGTTCTTTTCTTCTATTTTCTCTCTTGGTGAAAGAAGATAGATTTTTTTAAATTTTTGACTCAAGTTAAATTCAAAATCTGTATTTCTTAATATATTATATTTTACTTTTCTCTACTTTCCAAAATATTTCTATTAATATTTATATATATATACATATAGTGTAAAAGTAAAATTGTATTAGAATGAGGTCGTTAAATAAAAAAGGGCATCTCCTGAGCGTAAAACTCAAAGCTGCTGATGGTTTGCGCCATATGTGGAATAAAAACAAACGATTATTTAAATTATTCTAATAGAGAATGCCATTAGCAACTTGCAGCTTTAATATCCGGAAAGGCTTTTAAAGAATAAAATGTATGTTTTTATATATCCAAAAAATAGGTTTTTTTAATTCAGAATTCTAGGCCGAGATATTTTCACTCTCGTTTTCAGTATTAAAAATAAAATTTCTAATTACAACAATAATGATTTATCCAAGCTTTTCGGTCAAATGTTCTAATTGAATCTTCTACCCGTAATGTTCTCCTCTCTTTCGCTGATTATCAACCTAACAAGATTGGAAGACTTTCTAATCCAATCAAATAATACACGTGATATATTAAAACATAAATTAAAAGTGCTTTATTAAGTATTGGACCAATAATTTCGTCAATATATAAAGCCCTTAAGGAACTAAAATAAAATATTTCTAAATTGACAAATAATCCGATTTTGAAGAAGGGACTATGAGTTTAAACACTCTGTGGAATATAACTATATTTTTACGCCTAAAAATAATTGGTTTTCATTTAGAATATTCGAAGTCTTTCTTCTTTTTTAGTTTTCAACGGCAAATGTCGGATGTCTTTTATTTATTTATCGCTATAACAATATATATGAAGAATGGTCACCTCTCTCGTTGAAATAGACGTTGAAACTAAGTACCATCTATTGACCGTCTTTGCAATCTAGCGGTCTCAGGTAGGAGACACAGTTTCAGCTTTGACAAACTCAGAATATTGAACAAGAGACATGGCTTAAGGTTAATGCCCTTTTCAATCTAGGGTTGTCCTTGATTTCTAGAGCCCCGCAAAGAGGTGTGTTTAGAGCCGGCAATAATAATATTGATGTCTCTCTCTCACACAACTTTATTTATTTTAAAATAAAGTATTTGACAAGGCGTTAACATTTTTAACACCTTTACCTGACGAGGACAAACGATTTTTGTCTAAAACGTTGAGAAAATAAAAACAAATTTCTGACCGAAGTGTCCTTTATTTTAAAGAACTATGAATGCTGGCCAGGCAACTCAATATGCACTATAAAGGTAAAACCTTAATGCGGTTTGGGGCTGGCTTTCGTTCTAAACCGTTCATTGAATGGGCACATGTTCGAAAATATATAGCGATGAAAAATTTGCTTGTTTGCAAGGTTGTCCGTTTATTTGCAAAGGTTTCCACAATAATAAACCTACCACGACATATAATCTTGGCATCGTATAAGTCCGAATCGTATTAGTCTTATAATAGACGGTTATTTTGTCTCTCTAATTAACCGCGCAATAAAGGACGCAGTCGTTTCTGTGGCGTAATTGACTGCAGACATTCCCGGATGCATGTTATAATAAAAATAAGTCGTCGTTATAATTTAAAGTGCTTTAAAATCATATTCAAATTATATTATATATATATAAATTTATATGTGCAACTAACTTATGTTTTTATATAGCAATATCAAGCGATTTATATTTATTTTATATCGCGCAGTAAAAAAGGAAGGTCTAGTAAATTGTTTTATTTGAAAATGAAAAATGGTGCTAAAATAATTTCATTCCTTATGAAGAAATTAAACTAAAGGCACAAAGTACATAAACAAGGAGTAAATTTATAATCAATATATTCATAAAGTGCGTCTATAAAGTGCACATTTTCAGTGGAAAACCCTACACCAAGTAGAATTGATTATCATTCAAAACAGCATCAAGATCTATAAATTATGATTCTTAAATATGATTGGGCCTTAAAAATCCGGTATTTAAAAACATTAATAACTAACTGACAAACCTAAAAAATCAATAGTATATTATTTATGATTAATAGGCTAATCCCTTAATAGAATGTTCAAATCTAAAAGCTTGAGGGATGAGTTTCCTTTGCAAATAAATTTATTTCGAGCTTTCGGGCAACGCCCTTCTACAGGAAAATTAAAAATAAAGTAAATTAAATGATATATTACATTGAGATTAAGCGACGCAAATGTATAACAAACTATATAAAATAAATATCAGAAACAAACACAGATGCGTCAGATACATATGAATAAATCAATAAACAGAAATTTTGATATTTGTGTATATATATAGCGAATTATATTTATATGATAAATATAAATCGCTTGAAATATAATCCCTGCTGCCACCCAACCCCCTACTGTATCATGAACTCAGAGACTACAAATTCAATAGTTATTCTGTCCTATATTTCCGAAATATGCCATATTCTTAGTCCGATTCTATATCAGTTCATATTTTAGACATTCAAATTCGCTATATATAAATACACAAATATCAAAATTTCAGTTTATTGATTTATTCATATGTATCTGACGCACGAGTAGTCTCACGTGTGTTTGTTTCTGATATTTATTTTATATAGTTTGTTATACATTTGCCTCGCTTAATCTCAGTGTAATATAATTTAATTTACTTTGTTTTTAATTTTCCTGTAGAAGAAGTTGCCCGAGAAAGCTCGAAATAAATTTATTTGCAAAAGAAACTCATCCCTCAAGCTTTTAGATTTGAACATATTATTTATGAATTAAAATATTCAATAATAATAAAAACAAAATGGGAATTACCTTCAGTAATAATTTGAAACTAAGATCTTGAGTGCACTCATGGACCAAACTTAAACTGCAAATTTGTTCACACTTGGTTATCTATGGTGTCTTTAATAAAGGTCACTGTAATATCTTTCAGTGTTATTGTCTGAATCCCGATATACACGATAAAAGGTAAACCTTTCTCAAAATTTGTCCATGAGTTTATATATGATTAATTTATCATATGCACAAGAAGTTATAGAATCAATATTAAGAATTTACACACAAATATATACATATACGTATATATGATGCCTTAGTGCGCCATCTGTTATCAAAATTCGAAACTATTATAGACGCGTATGATTCTTTTTAAAAACAAACATTTCTACTGTCCTTAATGCAATGGGAAAATTAATAAGATGGCCTGGCTCATCAGTGGTGAACCCTCCCTTAAATATATATATAAATTTATTAAAAGACTTTTCAGGTGTTATTATATTATTGATTTTATCGCTGCTCTACCACTAATTACTCTATGGATACAAATAATATATAATAACATATAAGTAGCGTGAGGGTAGAAGTTTATGTTCCAAAAGTGGCTTCTCGCCTTTTAAATATGCATTAAAAAAGACATTATATTAAAATTTGATATGAGAACAATTTTTAAATTTAAACCATTTATGTCACAACTAGAGCGACGTCCACTCCTTCTTACTGCGATAATGATTATTGAGATAATTTTATATCGTAGTAAGGACAGTAGGATGTCGATTGATTTTTTGAAAAGAAAAATTGCGTCGAATAGTTTCAATTATAAAATACAGAATATTGTTGAAAATTTGTTAAACACAAACACGAGCCTTATACAACATTTATTTATAACATATATATATAGATTATATAAAAGGGCGTACCTGGATCTGTAAAGAAAAATAAAATATTTTTTCTTCTCAAAATATATCACTTGTGAAATTCACTGTGCAATAAATTGATAAAGAGGGAGCAAACTCTCGAAATATTTTGAGAAAAAATTGTTTTATTTCTTTACAGATCCAGGTACGCCCTTTTATATAATCTTAATTAATGGATCGCCTTTTGACTCAAAATATATATATAGATTTCCCAATTTTGTTGAATATATATAAAACAAAGGCTGGCAAGACGAGCCTTCATTTTCAAAACACAGGTGACGCTATGTTTTAGTTTTTAATTAAGACTATTTTTACACGGTGAACAGTTTTTATAAAGTATATTAAACTCAAATTAGCGATAAAAAATAGCCATTGTTAATTAACCTTTGGTTTATATATTGTTTAAATTTACACACAAGCTCTAGGCCATTTTAATTTGTATAGCACCATATATATAATAACTAGACGAATGGCCCGGGCAACGCCCGGGGTTTACCCGAGTGCGAATATATTTTATAAACGTTGTCTTGGGTGGTCGCTATTGACAGGGTGGTCTGTATAGACAGGTGGATGTATCACACAGCTGATAACAGGGTTGTCTAGAGTGGTCGCTATAGACAGGGTGGTGGTCGCTATAGACAGGGTGGTCTGTATAGACAGGCGGATGTATCACACAGCTGATAACAGGGTTGTCTAGAGTGGTCGCTATAGACAGGGTGGTCTGTGTAGACAGGTGGATGTATCACACAGCTGATAACAGGGTTGCCTAGAGTGTCCGCTATAGACAGGGTGGTCTGTGAAGACAGGTGGATGTATCACACAGCTGACAACAGGGTTGTCTGGAGTGGTCGCTATAGACAGGGTGGTCTGTATAGACAGGTGGATGCATCACACAGCTGATAACAGGGTTGTCTAGAGTGGTCGCTATAGACAGGGTGGTCTGTGTAGACAGGTGGATGTATCACACAGCTGATAACAGGGTTGCCTAGAGTGTCCGCTATAGACAGGGTGGTCTGTGTAGACAGGTGGATGTATCACACAGCTGACAACAGGGTTGCCTAGAGTGGCCGCTATAGACAGGGTGGTCTGTATAGACAGGTGAATGTAACACACTGATGATAACAGGATTGCCTAAAGTGACCGCTATAGACAGGGTGGTCTGTATAGACAGGTGGATGTATCACACAGCTGATAACAGGGTTGCCCAGAGTGGCCGCTATAGACAGGGTGGTGGTCGCTATTGACAGGGTGGTCTGTATAGACAGGTGGATGTATCACACAGCTGATAACAGGGTTGTCTAGAGTGGTCGCTATAGACAGGGTGGTGGTCGCTATTGACAGGGTGGTCTGTATAGACAGGTGGATGTATCACACAGCTGATAACAGGGTTGTCTAGAGTGGTCGCTATAGACAGGGTGGTGGTCGCTATTGACAGGGTGGTCTGTATAGACAGGTGGATGTATCACACAGCTGATAACAGGGTTGTCTAGAGTGGTCGCTGGTGGTCTGTATAGACAGGTGGATGTATCACAAAGCTGATAATAGGGTTGTCTAGAGTGGTCGCTATAGACAGGGTGGTCTGTATAGACAGG
This sequence comes from Cordylochernes scorpioides, assembly GCA_030710605.1. NCBI lineage: Eukaryota > Metazoa > Arthropoda > Arachnida > Pseudoscorpiones > Chernetidae > Cordylochernes > Cordylochernes scorpioides. The sequence continues at coordinate 15,345,612 of CP092886.1, forward strand.
TGGATGCATCACACAGCTGATAACAGGGTTGTCTAGAGTGGTCGCTATAGACAGGGTGGTCTGTATAGACAGGTGGATGTATCACACAGCTGATAACAGGGTTGTCTAGAGTGGTCGCTATAGACAGGGTGGTCTGTATAGACAGGTGGATGCATCACACAGCTGATAACAGGGTTGTCTAGAGTGGTCGCTATAGACAGGGTGGTGTTCGCTATTGACAGGGTGATCTGTATAGACAGGTGGATGTATCACACAGCTGATAACAGGGTTGTCTAGAGTGGTCGCTATAGACAGGGTGGTGGTCGCTATTGACAGGGTGGTCTGTATAGACAGGTGGATGTATCACACAGCTGATAACAGGGTTGTCTAGAGTGGTCGCTATAGACAGGGTGGTGGTCGCTATTGACAGGGTGGTCTGTATAGACAGGTGGATGTATCACACAGCTGATAACAGGGTTGTCTAGAGTGGTCGCTATAGACAGGGTGGTCTGTATAGACAGGCGGATGTAACACACTGATGATAACAGGGTTGCCTAAAGTGACCGCTATAGACAGGGTGGTCTGAATAGACAGGTGGATGTATCACACAGCTGATAACAGGGTTGCCTAGAGTGGCCGCTATAGACAGGGTGGTCTGTATAGACAGGTGGATGTATCACACAGCTGACAACAGGGTTGCCTAGAGTGGCCGCTATAGACAGGGTGGTCTGTATAGATAGGTGAATGTAACACACTGATGATAACAGGGTTGCCTAAAGTGACCGCTATAGACAGGGTGGTCTGTATAGACAGGTGGATGTATCACACAGCTGATAACAGGGTTGCCCAGAGTGGCCGCTATAGACAGGGTGGTGGTCGCTATTGACAGGGTGGTCTGTATAGACAGGTGGATGTATCACACAGCTGATAACAGGGTTGTCTAGAGTGGTCGCTATAGACAGGGTGGTGGTCGCTATTGACAGGGTGATCTGTATAGACAGGTGGATGTATCACACAGCTGATAACAGGGTTGTCTAGAGTGGTCGCTATAGACAGGGTGGTGGTCGCTATTGACAGGGTGGTCTGTATAGACAGGTGGATGTATCACACAGCTGATAACAGGGTTGTCTAGAGTGGTCGCTATAGACAGGGTGGTGGTCGCTATTGACAGGGTGGTCTGTATAGACAGGCGGATGTAACACACTGATGATAACAGGGTTGCCTAAAGTGACCGCTATAGACAGGGTGGTCTGTATAGACAGGCGGATGTAACACACTGATGATAACAGGGTTGCCTAAAGTGACCGCTATAGACAGGGTGGTCTGTGTAGACAGGTGGATGTATCACACAGCTGACAACAGGGTTGCCTAGAGTGGCCGCTATAGACAGGGTGGTCTGTATAGACAGGTGAATGTAACACACTGATGATAACAGGGTTGTCTAAGGTGACCGCTATAGACAGGGTGGTCTGTATAGACAGGTGGATGTAACACACTGCTGATAACAGGGTTGTCTAGAATGGCCGCTATAGACAGGTGTATGTATCACACAGCTGATAACAGGGTTGTCTAGAGGGGGGCGGGCAGGGAGGTCACGTGTTTGCTGGCAGCCAATGGGCGCGCATTCTATCCGTGAGCTTCAGACAAACAGACAACAGACAGAATAAGGCTAATATATAAGTAGATACTGCAACAGGTTGTGGAAGTGTAGAGATGTGATGTAGAGATCTAACCTTGAAAATAATTGTATTAATAATAATGATAAATCGTATAGCATTCTGATTGTCTATCTCCGTAAACACTGAATAGGGAGTTAGTAATACAATATAATGCGGCTTATGATTGTAGAACAATATTTTACAATTATACCTCAAATGTTTCTTTTGAACGAAAAATCGAAATTTATTTTGAGAATAAATAACGATTATTTCTAACCTTAGGGATGAAGATGATTGGATGAATTTTGAAGAGTAATGATAGACGGAAAATACATTATATAATATTTACGAACGGAAAAATATGTCCAGGTTAGCCTAGTGGACATGGCATCTGCCTGGTAAGCGGAACACTGTGGGTTCGATTCCCATCCCTGGACACTTTATTTTTCCGTTTATCATTACTCTTCACAATTCATCCTATCATACTTCATCCCTAAGGTTAGAAAAAATCGTTATTTTTCCCTAAAATAAATTTCGATTTTTCGTTCAAAAGCAACATTTGCGGTATAATTGTCAAATTTTGTTCTACTGAATAGATAGATTTATTGGAGGACAATGACAGACTCAACTTATAGAATCATAAAGTATAAATTAACAAGTCAATTTGTTGTGATTATACAAATACTAGATTAATAGTTTGAGTTAAAATGCGATCCATTGAGTAGAATTATATAAAAAAGGCCTACCTAGATCTGTGAAATAAAAAAAAGGGGAAAATTTCAAAATATTCCGAGGGATTCTTTCCCCTATTTAACAATTTATTGCACAAAATCTATATTTTTTATTTTACAGATACAGATACGCTTTTTTATATAACTAGATGGATGGCCATTTTATCGAACGGATCTAGAATGACAGAACCTGAGCCTTATAAAAGTTATACCTTTTTAATATTTAGTATGAAAATTCGAAACTATTATAGACGCGAATGATTCTTTTTTTTTTAATTAAGCAATTTCTACTGCCCTTATTGCAATAGAAATTGTTTAATTTATTAAAAAAAGAATCCTACGCGTCTATGAATCTACGCGTTTCATAATACAGATGGCGCGCTAATGTATCATAATATTTAGTATCCTTAGTACACTTGGTACAGGCCATGGTGATCATGGTGAGTTATATTTGGTAACTGCTTATTAAAATATACAAGTATCAGAGAGTCATCAATCAATTCTTAATTCTGTCACCGTTTGCTTTTGTGAATGGAATAAATACCCAAATATGGCAATTTCTTATAAGCATCGGTAGTTCAATGGCGAGAATGCTCGCCTGCCACGCGGGCGGCCCGGGTTCGATTCCCGGCCGATGCATTTTTTTTTTTTTTACAATTTTTAAAACTCATTTATTTAAACTATATTAATTTTGAAACAACTAAATGGATTGCAAAAAATAATTAAATCAAATACCTAAACACTAATATAATACAATTTTTGCCATTACACACTTTTTTTCCGGTAGTTTATGTGTTTCTTCTGTATTGCTATTCTATGGCACTTCTACTATTTATTATTGATGTACTCTCAGTATTAAGGATACTTCACTCGGGGGATTTCTCGGGCGAAGCCGGGTCATTCTTCTAGTACTATTATAAAATAAATAAAGCTTCTAGGGTTAAGTTTCTCGTACAACTTTTTTTTTTCAAGCTTTCGGACTTGTCAGTCCTTCAACAGGATTGTCACATTAACAATTTAATAATAAATACATTTTTTATATACACGTTATTATATACATATTTTAAATACCCACTCTTATATGTGTGGAAGATTGATTACACTTTCACTCTCTGGTGGGGTTGGAATTCTGAGAGAATCGAGGGCCATTAAAGAAAATTTTATTGAGAAAAAGTGCCAAGTGCAGGATTTGATCTCGGGTCCTTTCTGTCGGAAATCGACGGTTTATAGCACTTGACCACAATTGTGCTCTAATAAACTATATATTGTCGCGCGTGACCCTTCCGGTTCTTCGCGACGCCACCACTTCCTCCGTCGTGGATCACCTACCCGGGCTCCCATTGCTCTCCCTCTGTAGCACTACCCTGCAGAGCACCCAAAGACCTTCGAGAACCATCACTAAAGTGGAACTCCTTTCCTCTGGCAGTATCTCTCGGCCTTACCACTGGTGGGGGGACACGAGAGACTTACCAGAAAAGTAGCAGCAGCGATGTCGGCGAGAGAGTCATGACAGCACGCAGCACAGACTTTAAACACTCCTCCTTTTAGTGTCGTTTCTACTACACATTACATATAACTAGGATAACATTCAACGGATATTTACAATTATTTACACTCCAAGGCCAATATGAACATATATTTACAACTATTTTCTCCAGACAACAGGAACACAGCAGTCGGCGATTCCCACACAAGTTGCATACCAGAATTAGGCGAAAGCGCCATCTATTGGCGGAGGTTGTAGGTGTTTTGAGGCCTTATATGCGACAATATATATGTTTGAGACTATATAATCCATATAATATATATATTAACTCTCTTATTCTATATCTGATAGAGAGAGGGAATGAATACAGAGAGGGAAAATTTCAGTAATTTTCTTTTCCAATTTCCTATTCATTACTTAAAGTACCTTCAAATAATCAAAAGCGTGGGCGCCAAATTTATCGAATTTGGTCAGAAGTAGTGGCCCATAAAATGTGATCTGAGGTAAAAGTGATGCCGCATAAAAAGCTAATATTTTATTTATAGAGAACTTTGGCCCTCAATCAATAAAGGGGTATAGAAATACCTTTCTTTCTCTCTGCCAAGCTTAAATCTTTACCAAGATTTACATGAATACAGTAATCCCTCGTTAAGACGAACTCAACGGGAGAACGAAATACCCTTTTCGTCTTAAAAGAATATATACCGAATTCGTATAAACCGAATTCGTATTAGACGAATTGAATTCGTGGTATCCGGGGGTTGTACTTATGTACTACTGATGAGTAAGAAAACTACATTTCTGAGGAATAACGAATAAATTTATTTGAAAACAATATTAATGAAAATATTTTATAATTTTAAGGAACAACAATTATGTATATGTATGTACATAAAGTATTTTATTTTCAAAAGACAATATGGATAATATAATCACAATGTAAGGCAATAACATGAGAATATAAGTTTATTTTAAAACACAAATAAAAAAGAACAACAAAAGAAACAACTTACATAATATACTTGGTACATACAATGTTTATGTGTATGCAGCATATGCAGTATGCATAGAGTATCCTATATCTGGGTTTTCTCTGCAGGCTTCAGAAAGTCTGTTATAGTTTTTTGGTGGTATTTGATTGGGCACTGTTTCAGACACTCCCTTCTTATTTTATCCAGGTCATCTTCAAAATGAACATCAATATCCGCAGAGGTTTTGGACAGCTTCTGGAGGGTTTCGAGGGCCGCGATTACTTCCCCTCTAGTAGGCATCATTATCTCTTCTTTCACCTCATCGTCTTCTGTTTCTTCTTCTTCTTTCTTCTTTTCTTCTAATTCGGGTGAACCGCAAATTTCCAACCCTTCATCCAGGGCAACATACTCCAGGAAAGTCAAAGTCTCAGCTGGGTTTGTAGCTGAAAGGAGTTTGGTCCATTCTTCAGGCTCATCAAGCATTGTTTCTGGAAGTGAAAACGAATCAGCTGTTTTTTCCACACCCAATGAGACACTTTTTCTTTAGCCTTTTCTTTGACAAGTGCGCCGGATACAGGAATATTATTTTGTCTACTTTTTTTAAACCATTTTAAAAGCTCATCTTCCACGTCTTGATGGGATGCTTTTCGAAGTCGTTTTGAAGAGCTTGTATAAAATTATTTTGTATAAAAATAAGAATAATATAATATTCTGTTAAATTCCGTGAAAGCGTGCGCTCCTTGGCTGCTGGCTGGCAGGGGTCACCATGGCCCCTACATTTATCAGTCGAGAAAAACAGCAATACTGGCACAATAGAGTCGAAATTTTCCACTGATTGAGTACATGGAACGACCCCAAGGGGATGGTTTCATAGAAAATGAGTCATCATAACAAACAAAGGACGAATGTTTACACAAAAGACAAAGAGAGCCAATACTTGATATCAACGGCGTTTTTGTTGTTTTAATAGTTTATTGTTTTACTTATAACTCGCCTTTAAAAACATATTAGAATTCGTTTTAACCGATTGATTAGTTCTGCTGGGGGCTAAATTTAATTCGTATTTCGTCATAACCGAATATTTCGTCTTAACCGGCAAAATCTCTTTGGAAAGCATTGAAATTTAACGGGGGAAAAGAAACGGTTCGCGCAAACCGAGAGTTCGTATAATCCGAGTTCGTGATAACGAGGGATTACTGTATATAAGCGATAAAGTATATCTCAAAAATAATGTAATACATATTATGAGAGAAATAATCATGATTTAAATAAACGTCTAAAAAGACTGAATATCAAGGTATAATTTTCATACATAATTTTATAGCCAACTACTAAATATATTAATTTATTCTCAATCTATATATATAAAAATGAATGTATGTGTGTGTGTGTCTGTCCTTTATGCCTGACCAAACCACTCATTGGAACGCCATGAAACTTTGGGAAATATTTAGTATAGTACTGGGAAGGTTTCTGAAAAATAGTGTCTTGAATATCTTGAATATCCTTAGAGTTATTTGCAGATTTGTAGATTTAACTCGCAAGCAGCGCCACCTTGCGACGGAGATAGGCTTAGGTTTTGGCAGAAAGTCTGCTCCATGCCTGATGACCTTGAGTCTTTCAGGGCTAATATATTAAGTAAAACTAATTCAAATATTAGTGCTTTATAATGGCTATCTCCTTGAGGTTACCGATTTAAAAGTTTATTTTCTAATTTTAGATTGTATATGAAACATATTTTATTTTAAGTATTGTACTTTATTTAAAATAGTTTACATAATTGTGCAAGACGATATATACGATATATAAAAATCAAAAGAAATAATGAGTATCGTTTAAATATAAAATTCGAATAAATATAAATGCGATACTAAAAATCAAATAACTTATCTAGAAGCTTTTGTATAGTTTCGTCCTGTAAGCATACCAACTTGATAAAAGTTTTCTGTTTTCCCTTTTAATTTGCTTGATACCCGAACCTCTATTCATTTTTGAATTAGTAGATAAAAATAAGTCGGTGGATGAGACGATAAGACGCTCGATTCCCGACAGTCATGAACTGGGATTGAATCCCGCGTTAAAAATTGTTTAATATGTGAATAACCCCTTCACATATTATTCATTGTTCAATTATCATGAACTAGGTTGCTCTTGCTGAGCGGTACCTATTAATGTGATTTGAACCAGGTTAATTAGCAGAAATCAGACGATAACCATAGGTCATAGCCATTCGAAAGTTGGTTTAGGTCGTCAATCCTTTGCGAACAAATGGAAATATCCACGCTGGCGCTCTCTCCGCAGATTTTTTAAATGATATCCCGTGTCGTTTTTTTTTAAATATATAATTTGAGAGCCACCCCTCGCTTGAAGCAAATCTTTTAATCCCAAGAGACTGCGCGAAAGACTTGAACATGAAACCGCCGACGGAACGTTTTGTCCTCTACACTGACGAAACCACTTAACCAAGCTCTGATCTCCGCCCGTAGAGCGTGGGAATTTTGCGCACAAGTCAAAGTTAGTTTTATCATTTATCGACACGGCAATTTATTTGAGACAAGAATAATGATACAATTCCAAGGCAAAGATACTATTCCTTTAACCGAGGGAACCAATTAATATTGATTTTATCCAACTCATCGAGTATTTTTCAAGGGACCGGGAAAAAATGTTCACTAGATAAAACGATGATTTTGTAATGTAGAAAATTAGGAAAGACAAAATTCAGGAAGACACTGCAATTTTTTGAGACAAGAATAATGATACAATTCCAAGGCAAAGATACTATTCCTTTAACTTCCAATTACCGAGGGAACCAATTAATATTGATTTTATTCAACTTATCGAGTATTTTTCAAGGGACCGGGAAAAAATGTTCACTAGATAAAACGATGATTTTGTAATGTAGAAAATTTGGAAAGACAAAAATCAGGATGACACGACACACAGGGACCGGAAAAAAATGTTCACTTTATCGAGAGATTCAAATTTACAAGTTTCAAATTATCGAAATATATCAATTATTTTTAAAATAAGTTTCTAGAGAATTGTTTTAACAAATGTTCGTTAGACAAACCTTTACTCGGGTAAAACCCGGGCGAAGCCGGGTACGTCCGCTAGTATATTATAAATAATTTAGAAAAATAGGCGGATCAAATCTGATTCAACAATATCAATGGGGACTCCCTTAACGTTCAAATAAGCTTGAATTAAGGAAAAGCGTTATATATCATGATAAATATGAAATCAAAAGCGTCGATTTATTTCTAATTCTTAATATTTAGCATCTATAATACTTATTTGTGGGTATGTGTGTGAGAGAGAGCGTGTGATAGTTTTTCATATATATACCATCTAATACTCATCTTTTATATAACAATATGATACGTATATTAGCAGCTCAAACGAAAAAAAAACATATCTTTCTAAATATAGATAAAATCATAGTTGCAGGCTGGTATTTGATATACTGACAGATATAATATTCTCGCCAACCTCATGTGGGAAGATTTTACTGACTGACGTTTCGGTGACCCACGTCGCCATTTTCAAGGTAGAGGTACGTTTTATAAATAATAAGCAAAACGGATTCTGTTTTTTTTTCTTTTTTTTTTTTAATATTAATTTCGAGCTTTCGGATCTCACAAACCCTTCTACAGGAGTATATCATATAGGCTTATAGAGAGAGAGAGCGAGATAAACTTCTTTATTAAATAGATCATATAAGGTTAAATACAAATTTGAATAAATAAGATTAAATAATGATAATACTGATGAGAGAGAAAGAGAGAGGAGAGAGAGAGAAGAAGGGTTTGTGATAACCGAAATCTCGAGATAAATATAGAATAAGGCAAGAAACTCACCCTCGTAGTTCGTTTTGCTTTTTATTTATATATGTATTATAGAGAGGTACGTTTTACCTTGAAGAAGGTGACAGTGGGCCACAGAAATATCGATCAGTAAAGCCTTAACAAATATATGGTTGACGAGTGTTATATATATATCCATCAATATATAATAACTAAAATATAGAGCCATAGTAAAAATACGTATTCGTGAAGTACTATGGAAATGGTGCGGTGAATATCTCTATATGCCAAGCGTGGATATTTATCTTCACCATTTCTATGTACTACAGTGTCACTATTGCCTTTGACTACTGAGCAAAAAACCCGGTTGCTGTTTTCCAACTACTTTTCTGCCAACCATATTGTGCTTCTCTAAAGATTTATTTTCAATTCCATATGAATGAAAGAAAATTTACTTTTTTATAGATATTATTTCTCTAAATTCCTCATCAAATTCCTTGAAACCCTAAACACGGAATAAGTCTTCTACCATTTCTCCATTCTCACCAAAAAAAAATGTTATAGGGGGTCTGTAGACTTCCAATTGTCCCCTTTATAAGATGCAGAACGACCATAGAGCCAAGACCAAATCCATCTAATGTCTTTCCGCATTGCCTCTATCACCATCTGAAGGAGGTCCTTTTGGCAGTGGGAAGGTTTTATAGGCTATTATCAACAAAAATATTGAGTATATAATAAAAATAGCACAACTATGATATTGTACTGAGATAAGGTGCATACTTTATTAAAAAGGCATCTCCTTATCGTGCAACTGAAAGTTGCTGATGGCTTGCGCCATCTATCGGAGAATAGTTAATATTTATTCCGATAGATGGCGCAAGCCATCAACAACTTTCAGTTGCACGATAAGGAGATGCCTTTTTAATAATTAAGTACAGGGTGATCCAAAAGTCCCGCACTATTTTAAAAATTAATAACTCCGCGAATATTTGCGCTAGAGCAATGCGGTAAACACCATTGTGTTCAGGATGCAATGGGATTTTTTATGGCAAATATTGAAAATTTCGAAATTGATTTTAGTTACAATTTTATTCGCCAGATGGCGCTCTACCAGAATCAGAGATTCAGCGGCCAAATTGTTTGATAAATTGAAAAATATAACTGATCGACACGTATTTTTCCTTTTTGAATACCAGGAAAGAACCCTAATAATATCAAATAACAAATTAATAAAACACCACTTCGCCAAAAGTATGAAGAATTGGTTAACGATTTTCAAATACAATCAGAGATATGTAAAATAGGTAAATGCAAATTAAAACATGTAGCAAAAAGAAAATTGATATTTTAGATACGGTTTGTTTCCGAAGATAATAAATTTCTAATATTTTTAATTCAACTCTCACTCAGTATCGATTATATTTATTTTAATTCATTTGAAAAATATGTATCTATCTCTGATAATTTATTTTACTCTGGAATGCCGTTGTTGTTGTCGTGTCCAATAAAGAGCCTCAGATGTATCCATGCATCTCCATCACAAGAGCAGCAATGTCCACTATCTTGGGTGTGTAAAGCTGCTGCTCAGTGTCTATGTCAAATTTCTGCAAGGCTGCGGCCATTGCTGGCTATGAGATTATGTGGATAGTGGTAAGTTCCACACCAGGACAATTGTTGCATGCCCTATAGGTTCTTGTGCCATCTGGATGTATTGTCATTCCTTTATAGTGTTTTGTTCTAAGTCTTGTTATAATTTTTGTCATTTTTCTCTCAGAGTTTATTTCGCATTTTGATCTTTTCTTATTTTTTGTTTAATTATCTTGTATTTTGACAAAGAACCAGCGTCAAATAATGACATTTGTTCTTTCCTTTGACTCAACTTTCTGGCTTCCTTTGCCAATTCAAAAGCCATTTCATTACCCCCGATCCCAGCATGGGCAGGGATTCAATGTAGAATGCAGTTATTCTCCAATGGTTCCAGTTGGGTAAGTAACGAGTGTATTTTCTGTGTGATTTTAGTATTGCCCTTCTGAATTGCTTCTAGAGCGGATATGGAATCGCTGTATATTAAAATTCCTTCTGCTTGATGCAGGGATGGTTGGTTAAGGCATACATCAAGGGCTTTCCAGATAGCTGTCGGTTCACAAGTGAAGTTTGAAGAAATCTGTCCTGCTCCTTCTTTGATTTTGATGTTTGTTCCATCTTGCAGTATTTTGTTAATTCCGGCCCCTCCATTACTCAGGGTAAGGTCTGGAGATCCATCTGTATATGCTTGTTAAAGGGCGTGGCCTAGCATTTTTAATCAAGAATTTGTACTATGAGGACATAGCCGTTAATATTACAAACACATTAGACCTCGAAGCCCAAGGTATCAAAGTCTACCTCAATCAAAACAAAGCCATCAACATATACAATATGTATCACCCTCCAAACAATACATCTATTGACGATGGAACAATGGCTCAATTTCTTACAGACAACACTATTATTGTAGGTGACCTTAATGCCAAACATCAACTATGGGGATGTTCTACGCCAAACCCAAGAGGCAAAATACTATCAAACATATTTGACGACAATGCCTTCATGTGCTTAAATGATGGGAATCCTACCCATCATTCCCACAAGCTATAATACTGCACAAGCCCTTGATATAAGTTTTTACTATCCTGACATTTTCCACAAATGCAAATAGCAAATATTAAAAATTTTTGGAAGTGATCATTTGCCTAATTTGATAGAAATTAGCACCAAGACCAAAACTAGCTCAATTAAGAAAAATTCTGGAACTTCAAAAAGGCTATAATGATATCTTTCGAAAACACCATTATTAAAGCAGACAAAGTTTCAATACCAAGAGGTAATATTAAGAAATTGATTCCAAATTATACACACCAGGCAAAAAATGTTCAAACACTTATAACTAAAATAAATGAACTACAAAAAAGTGCACCCAAAACCAAACAAATTGTAGAACTGAACTGAACATTGTGATTGCAAAAATAAAAAGATTATACGTAAATGTGAAAAGGGAAAAATGGAAACAAACTTGTGAAAACCTGAACCCAAGAAACCCAAATACAAAACATTGGAATTTGGCAAAACAAATTGACAGAGTCCAGCCACAAACTGAAAACACAAATATGATTAAGAATACAGATAGTACACCAGCAACTAATGACAAAATTGCTGCCAATCTTTTAGGTAATTCATATAAAATAAGTAGTAAAATCAAGGTTGAAAAAAGGCCCGAAAGATTATTCATGACTGTAAAAATGTCACCAGCACTCATAATATTTTCCATGAAAAATATCAATATGAAAGAGCTAACTTATGCATTAGAAAACACTGACCTAAACAAGACTCCTGGGCCAGATGGAATCCATGGCCGAATGATATCAAACTTGGGCAAAAATGGCAAAGAAAGACTTCTTAATATTTTCAATGACTCCTGGAAAACCGGAAAATTGCCTCAAGACTGTAAAAATGCAACAATAATTCCCAAAAATTTTGACATTTCTGCTGATGACCCAAAACACTACCGACCTATCTCCCTCACAAGTATTTGCTGCAAATTATTGGAAAATATTATACTCAGACGACTCACCTACCACCCCGACACAAGAAATCTCTTACCAGAAGAACAATATGGATTTAGGAAAGGACATGGGAAAATAGACCAACTCTTATTTTTCACACAAAAGGTAAAAGATGCACAAACAAAAAACCAACTAACCACACCACTTTTTAGACCTTACACAAGCTTTTGATAAGGTATGGAAAAACAAGTTAATTACAAAATTATACAAACATTTCAAAATTGATGGAAAAGCTATCACTTGGATAAATGATTCCCTTAAAAATATATAAATCAGGGTCAAATATAATGGCACTCTATCTAAAACCTTCAAATTGTACCAAGGATTACCACAAGGATCAATCCTTAGCCCAACTCTCTTCACCCTATTTATTGCAGGCATAGAAGAAAATTTTTCACATAAAACCAATATTGGACTTTTCGCTTATGACATTATTCTATGGAGCAGCAACACTAACTGGAAAAAAGCTGAAAGAGATTTGAACAAGACTCTTCTCCACCTAGAAAATTTTGCTAATAAACATAAAATAGAATTTAACCCCCAAAAATCTGAAACCTGTCTTTTTACTACCGATAAGAAACTATACAAAATATAAGACCAAATATTATTCTGAAAGAACACCAATTGCAATATAATAAACATCCTAAATATCTCGGCTACACCCTGGATCCAGAAATTAACTCCAGTAAGCATATTTAGGAGTTGTTAGAAAAGGAAGAGACCGAATAAAAATCTTGAAATATATTTCAGGAAGATTGGGGAGCTGAAGCAACAACACTAAAATTACCTTACACATCTCTAATGAGACTTATCTTGGAATATGGATATCAAATCTATGGTACAGAATCTGAAACAAATCTAAAAACACTGGAAAGGATACAACTAAATGCAGCTAGAATTATTGCAGGTCTTCGAAAAACCTGTCCTAATAATATTGTACCTTACGAGGCAGACATTATGCCCTTGAAGGATAGAATAAGCTACAATCTGCCAAAATATATAAACAAAATCAAGAGTTATGAAAAGAAACACAGAACTTTCAATTACATACTTAATTGGGAACCCAATATAAGACTCAAAAAAAGAAGGCCCTCTACACCTGGCCAAAAGAAATGGATTTTTAAAATATAAAGTGGAAAAATATTATTTAGCTGAAAAATATCTCCATGCGAACCACTAACAAAATGTTATTTTTAATGCCACTTTAAATGAACCCACCAACAGACAATACCAAAATCCAGAATACTTAAAACAATTATCATTAGAAATAATTAATAAAATTCCTTAAAAAATGCAATAACTATCTATACCTATGGTAGCAGAGACGAGTTGGGACACACTGGCAGTGGCTCTCTCATTAAAACCACAAATGGCTTTGAGAAAATAAACAGAAGAAACCCAGAATTTTGCTCTGTCTTCAGATCAGAACTTATAGCCATCTATGAAGTCTTAAAATCCATCAGAAACATTAAACATCACGATATATGGATTCTTACTGATAGTAGAAATGCCATACAACACTTGAGTCACACAGGGGCTCTTAGAGACAAAGTAAGCAGGAACATAATTGGTTATCTCCAAAAACTCTCAATACCTCAAAAATTCACCTTCAATGGATACCCTTACATGTTAGCATTGAAGGCAATGAAGCTGCTGATGCGCTAGCGAAAAAAGGCACAAAAGAACCCTTGCTACAGAAAAATAAACTTACTTTTAAAGAAATAGAAACAGTAGCCAAAATAAACAGAACTGGAGGATCCCATCTAAGCACAGTTGGTATACCCTAGAAGCAGATGGCCACCCAGACCTTTAGGTCCACAAGCCGGCATGCGAAGCATGCCCTTCGCTGCTATTCTGTTCAACTCATAAGCCAAGTAACGGTATCCAAGCTAGTGCTTGGACATTATACCTGGAAACACCACCTCCCAGACAACGTGTCTGGAAGGATTTCTATACCGGTGGCCTTTAAACATAGCAAAATAGGAAACTATCTACTGTGTCCAGCAGGGACCGCGGGGAGGCAGCCCCCGGTCGACTCTGTTCACTCACAGCTGAGGAAAAGCTCAGCTGCCACGTCGTGCGCTTTCTCAAGAAGCTTGCTGTGATTTCTCAGCAGCTTACTCTCGATCGCGCCCCTCGCCCTCCTTCTCTCTTCCTGCACACCCACTACCCTTGGACAATCCAAGACGTAGTGGCGTGCATTCACATCCCTTTCTCCATAGACGCAATCAGGGTTTCTCTTAATTTTAAATCTGTGGAGACTCCTGGAAAAGGGCTCATGTCCCGAACTACCCTAATGAGTTTGTGGGACATTACCTTACAGAGAAACTTGGATGTTGTTACCCCATTGAATACCTCTCTCCCTTCACACTTTTCCTCCATCTGTCCAACCATAAGTCCTGGACGTGCCCCCCTGATCCTCCTATAAACTTCTTTCTTGGTCACTGGGGTCCTCAGTGATCTACCTCTAAAGCATCCTGCCTTAGCGAGCCTGTCTGCGAACTCATTACCTTCGATGAGGCTGTGTCCCCTAACCCTCCTGAGCCCGCGTCATCATCTCCAGCTCCTGGATTATTTGATGCGCGAGTTGCCCTTTCTCCATATTGATGGCGACGAGGGCCGACATACAATCTGAATAGAGGCGGTCCGGGCTGAAGTTCTTCTCGGCACACACTCTGAGAGCTACCCTGATCGCAACCAGCTCGGCTGAAAAGACCAATTCGTCCACTCTGAGTGTTAAACTTTCTTGGTAGATCAGCTCTCCATTAGTGAATATCACTACCCCAGCTCCAGTATTGGTTCCAGACTTACTACAACCAGTGAAAACCTCTTTGCCAATCCTAGTCGGCCCTCCAGGACTCCAATTCCACTTTGGCAACCACTGCGGAGGCTTCCTTGGATCCCTATTCGATTCCAGGGCCCCCGCTTCAAGTCCCAGGGCATCTTCCCTGTTCTTCCAGATCTTCTGTCTGATGGTCCCCTCCTCTAGTTTCAATCCCAGGGGAATAAGCCCAGCGAGGACCAAAAAGGCCTCACTGCTGGTAGTGTGATTCTGAGTGCCGCTGTCCTCTGCACTCTCTCTAGAGTTGTTGCCACCTTCTGATCCCTGTTTCGGCGCCACCAAGCCCCAGAAGCATATAGCAAGATTGGCTCGACACAGGAGAGGCAGAGGTTCCTAAAAATAGTATCCTCCTTCTCCCCCCCCCCCCTCCTGTTGAGAGCCAACCAGGACAGGCCTGCACAACGCCTCCCTGCCTCTCGCCACCATCTCCTCTGCCTGGTATTGCCAACCCATCTTGTCATCAATGACCACCCCCAGAATGGTCAATCTATTGACCAACGCTACCCTCCGTCCTTCCATCCGGATAGCCGGCTTGTGTTCCCATTTGATCCCTTTCCTTTTAGTTCTTATGTCCCTAGGCTTAAAGCTGAGGGCTTTAGTTTTGGAGACATTGAACTTAAGGCCAGAGTCATGGGCCCAGATCGAGAGAATTTGGAGAGAAGCTCCAACACACTTCTCAGCCTTCGCTCTCGAAGCAGCCTCAATGATGAGGAACTGGTCGTCAGCATAGAGAACCAGCCTGGCTCCCTCAGGGAGCTCCTTCTGAAAAACGGTGTTTACCAGGATATTCCACAGAATAGGTCCGCAGCAAGAGCCCTGGGGGCAACCCCTAGCACAGTTTCTTTCCAACTTCCGCCCACCAAAACTGAGGCTAATCCGTCTATCCCTCAGGAAGTCACGAACCAAGCTGCACAAATTATCAGGACAACCCATGTACATCAAATTTCTCATCAGCTTGTTCCAGCTCATGGAGCTGAACGCGCCATCAATGTCCAGGGCCACGAAAAGAACTCAAGCACCCTTATTTAAGCCCATCTCAACCCCCTCTAACACCTCGTTCAGAGCTGTGGTTGTGGACTTCCCTTCCCTAAAACCATGTTGGAAAGAGGAAAGGAGCTCATTACTCTCTAGCCAATGCTTCGGTCGCTGAGCTAGTAGGCTATCCAGGACCATACCTAGACACACTAGTAAAGAAAGCGGACGATAATCATTAGGAGAATTACCCTTTCTACCAGACTTTTCGAGAAGCACTACTCGGGCAACCTTCCATGCCTCAGGAAATGTACCAGTGTCCAGGCACCTATTGAATAACCTGGAAAGAAGCGATGGGTGCATCCTTACCAGGGCTTTCACGACCGTGTTATCGATCCCTTCGGGACCAGGAGATTTCCTTTTCCCGTACTTGAAAGCCGTCAGTTTCACCTCATTCTCAGAAATGGGCGGATCTACCAAACCACAAGTGGTCAGAGAGATCTCGTCCTCTGGTTCCTCGTTTCCGAAATGCCGATCCAAGTTGTTTTTATTTTGTCTTCTGCTTTCGAGCGAGTAGGTCTAGACCACATTCTCTCTGAATTTTCTCATTGTTGGTGGATGAAACAGCACCAGTGATTATTTTGGCCGCTTTTGCTTGAACACTGTCTAGTCTTACTTTTAGTGATGAGCTTGAGGGAGCCCAGACCGGTGTTGCATATTCCATTATCGGCCTTATTAAGGTGGTATATCTTGTTCTGAGAATTCTGGGTTTTGCTCCCCAATTTGTTCCACATAGCCTTCTCAGAATGTTTAGTGTTCTGATAGCTCTATTTGAGGTGCTAATTATGTGTTCTGAAAATTCCAATTCCTCATCAATAATAATTAAAATAATTTTGTTGACATCTTGTCAATACATGCACAGTCTGCACTATTAAAAAAAGATAATATGCATTATATACACTATGTACAATGAATATGGCGCCTCTGCCAGCGCTGCAGAATTTGGTGGAGAATCGCCAGTGGGTCTCCAGCGACACCACGCATTTTGCGATCTACGATGAATACGTAGATCGCGTACTTCGCCGCTTAGGAGATGGTGATGGCGTGGTCCTCGAGACCAACTTGAAAGATCCAGGACTGCAGTATCACACCTAGGTATTACGGATTTCTAATTTTATCAATTATTTGTTTGTTTATGCTTATTTTGTGGTTATATTTATGCCTTTTTCGCTGTGAGTGGAGAAGACGCATAGGTTTGGTTTTATTGGGTTTATGGTCATTTGGAGTTCCATTGCGCACTTCTCCAGTCCTCTCATTGATGTGTTCAGTATTTTTTACGATTTTTCTATGCTGCTACTTGTGTGCCATATGGCTATATCATCTGCATAACAGACAACCTTTGTGTCTTCAGTGAGGTAAGGATGGATGTCGTTAATATATAGCAGATAGAGTAGAGGACTGAGCACAGATCCCTGAGGTACACCAGCCCATGTTCTTCGGTCCTCGGAAAATTCTCCATTGACCCGAACCTTTAACCTTCTTCCCCTTAAAAAGTCTGCAATCCAGATTAAGGTTTTTCCTCTTACTCCGATGTTGTGCAGCTTTTCACGTAATTTCTCCCTCCACACTCGACCAAAAGCTGAGGTCATATAAAGGAATATAGCCGTGGTCTTCTTTGACGGTTTTTCCTGGAAAGAATCTATTATTGATTGACAGAAGTAGAACAGTTGATCAGTCGTACAGTGCTGGGATCTATAGGCAGTTTGGTAGAGGTTTATTTTTTATTGTTAGCGAGCCAGACTATGAGCCTAGAGTGGATAATTCGTTCTGGTATTTTACAAAGTATGCTGGTGAGAGCAATTGACAGATAGTTCTTGTATTCCTTGGCATCTTTGTTTGGCTTCAGTATTGGCACTATAATTGATATCTTCCAATTCTTTGGTAGTTTACCAGTTTGCCATGAAATGTTCAGTATTCGTAGGAGTTGATTATTAGCTTTGTCTTCAAAGCGTTTAATCATTTGACCAAAGATTAGATTATCTCTTGGTGACCTCTTGGATATTTTATTGATAAGTTTAGCTCATTCAATGTGAAGTCTCTCGAGAAAAAAATCTTGTTGATGGAAGTTTCTTGCTTGTTTAACTAACTGGTTTATATTATTTTTAGAGTCCTGTCTTCATTCGTATAGTTGAGTATGGAAATGCTTGAAAGATATTCAGCAATTATGTCAGCCATCTGTTTGTTCTCGTTCTCGCTGTTCTATTCATATCGGTTAGAGTATTGGAGGATTGGTGTTGGTTTTGATTGTTTTTTAACACTCTAATCATATTCCAGTGTTGGCTGTCCTTTCTTGGATCCATTTTTTCGCAGAATTCTGCCATTTTTCTTGTTTGCATATCCAAATTTCTTGTTCTATTTTGTGACTAATTTCAATGAGTTCCTTTCTGTTTCCTTCTGTTTTATTTTTTTAAGTTCATTGATATTGTCTCTCTCTCTGAAATCATTGCCTCGATGTTGTGGTCCTTCCAGTAAGTTATCCACAGGTCTTTATGTCTACCTCTAGGTATCGATGCTTTTGCAGCTTTTGAAATGTTCGAAGAGAATTTTTCCAAGTTTTTGTCAAGCGTTCTGTAATTCAATTTTTCGTTGCGCAGTTCTTCAAGCTTTTCTGTGAATTTTTTTCAAGTCTGCTTTCCCAAAGTTCCATGTCCTTTTATTCTAATGGACATTCTCAATTTTGAAGTTTAGGGTTGTTAAAATTGGTCTGTGGTCACTGATTGCACCTCTCAGGATTTTCCATTGTGTTGTGGGTGCGAGGTTGTAATTTATCCCTGTGATGTCTATTGCGGATTCTGTGCCTGTGGACTTAGATAGGTAGGTGTTCTCTCCGTTATTTAACGGTGTAAGGTCGAGGTCGGTTAGCATGTCCTTAACCTGCTGACTTTTGTTATCCTGGACAGGTGATCCCCAAATTGAACTTTTGGCGTTAAATTCGCCGAGTATGATTGTGATATCCGAAGACGCTTCACTTAATGTCTCTATTGTGTGTACCCATACAAAATTTAAAGATTTCACGAGCTGAAATTTGGCGATTTTGAGATGCGTCAAGAATTCGCTGCATGGGTTTTCCGGAAAATTGATATTGATGAAAACTGGCTGTCGAATGTTCTGTGGACAGATGATGCTCACTTTTCTCTAAACGGAGAATTTAACATTCAAAACAGCCGCATTTGGGCAAAAGAAAACCCTAGGATTTTTACAGAAATGCCTCTTTACCAGCCTAGAGTTACAGTTTTGTGTGGGTTCACTTCTTTTATTATTGGGCCATTTTTCTTTGAAAAATCAATGGAAGAACTTTTAAAACCGTTTTTGTAACTGGTGAACGTTATGTTCAACTTTTGAGAGAAAATGGTATTCCCATATTCCAGGGCAAAAGCACTAAGCGAAATAACATTCATGAAAGATGGAGGACCTCCTCATATCTCCCGAGGTGCCAAACAATTGCTGAAGGATACGTTCGGTGAAAATCGTGTGATAAGTCGCCACTTTATATACCAGTGGCCTACAATATCACCAGACTTGAGGCCTTGCGATTTTTGTCTATGGGGGTACATTAAATCGTGTGTTTATCGATGCTGGCCTACCACATTGGCCATGTTGAAGGCTTCTATCAGATGGCACGTTTTATCAATTTTAACAGATATGTTATTTAATGCTGTCCATTTTGTCATTTATCGTCTGAAGGCGGTGATTGAGAATGAAGGGTGCCACATTGAGCAAGGATTGTTACCTAATACAAGAGAGAAGGCAGTTACCTCATGTGTTATATAAGCTGCCATGTATTATATTATATACCAATATTTTGCAGCTCTTTGTGTTGGGATATGGGGATAATAAATGCTGTCCTCACATCTTGACCTTTTTTTTTGTGAACAGTAATATTTTGTTTGTCATTTGCTCACATATTATGTCGTGCAAACCAGAGTGTTATAACTTCTCGAATAACACTGGTACACACAATTTTTCCTCTTATGTTTAGTTTTCGATTTTCGCTCATTAGAAAAATAGCATAAGGAATATTTTCTGTACACCAATAACTTTAGAAATTTTGTGAAAAATAATAATACAAAATGATTTTACTACCACGTTTTTCAACGCAAAAGGTCGATTTAAAAATTATTTTTATTTGAGGGGACACATTTTTTAAAATTGTGTACAGTATAATAAACAATGATAACATTTGACAAGCCCATAGGATATTTGGAATAAAGTACGACAAATATATTTTGTCACTCCCCTCTATATTTCATTTGTTGGATCATGACAAATATCCAGTTAAATAGTCAAGGGTCGCCAATCAGTCAAGAAACTACACATTTCTTATAGCAAGAAATCCTATTAATAGTGCCATCATAATTTTTGGTACTATATTAACATTTCAAAAATTCGTGTATTGATATCAGCAGTGTTTTTCAAACATTCAATCTATTTCACAAAACCCCATATAAAATATAAATATTTTTGCTACATGTTTTAATTTGCATTTACCTATTTTACATATCTCTGATTGTATTTGAAAATCGTTAACCAATTCTTCATACTTTTGGTGAAGTGGTGTTTTATTAAATTGTTATTTGATATTATTAGGGTTCTTTCCTGGTATTCAAAAAGGAAAAATACGTGTCGATCAGTTATATTTTCAATTTATCAAACTATTTTGCCGCTGAATCTCTGATTCTGGTAGAGCGCCATCTGGCGAATAAAATTGTAACTAAAATCAATTTCGAAATTTTCATTATTTGCCATAAAAAATCCCATTGCATCCTGAACACAATGGTGTTTACCGCATTGCTCTAGCGCAAATATTCGCGGAGTTATTAATTTTTAAAGTTGTGCGGGACTTTTGGATCACCCTGTATATGTAAAGATAACCTACCTTTTTTAAAATCAGGAATATAGGATTCATATTATAAATTCTATATTACTGTGACAAATATATTTTGGACACGACAACAACAACAAATATATTATGTATAATTTGCTTCAAGTAATTAAAAATAAAAACTACTTGATATATATATATAAGTAAATAATTTTTTTCCTATTTTTCACGACTGCACCTTAAATTTATCTTTTTCAACAACAAAACAAAATATTCATAACATATATATATATTTAAAAAAGATGCATATATTGGATTTATAATGAATTTATTGTTCCAATATTTCGAGGGGCAACTCGCCTCTCTTTATCGAGGATGTTTGTGTTTTTCACTAAAGCATGCGCGCAGCGTACACCACTCTCGTTCTACAAGGCCAATGAAAGAATTGTATCTTTGATTTAAACATTACATTCAGTATATATACAGCTAACAATTATATATAATATTACAGATGAATACCATTATTATTATTTTGTCTACACATTGTGCTTGAAATAGAGATTTATATACAACAGTGTAACCGTAAATAATTGTGTGCATACATATTAATTCTAAATTAATGATAAAATTTTGAAGGAAAATAAATGAGTAAAATAAAAGTATATACATAGTTATTTACAAACAATTAGGATATGAATTCTTTATAAATTTCTGGAAAATCAATTTTTCTGTTTATACTGTGTTTATCTTCAGCAGAAGCCCAACTTTCTAAAAACAATCTACAATGCTTTTCTGTAATATTGTCAAGTAGCTCCATCCAGATGGGACAACTGTCAATCATCCCTGGACCCCGGGGGGGACCACAGGTGTGGGGGCTTCTGGAATGCTGATCTGTAAATAAGGAAAACGGGACGGTGGCTAACGCCGTTCATTCAGGATTAACCTTAACTGGGGGTAAGTTGTACAAAACTCTCTCTCCCTATACTCCTTATACTCCATATACTCCTTATAATAAATTAATTATCCCCAAACTTGCCCTTGCTTTATTTATCTCCGCGACATATTTTGGTGGAGACGCTGGGTAGCGTGACGGAACTTCGAAGAAGTCGACGTCTACAGGGACGTGAACCAATTCTTCAACCTTTGCCACAACGAATAGAAATGGAAGACGACCACAGACCTACTGTTAGCGGATCCTACCTCCCTTGTCAGCGCCAACGAGATCCTTCTACCTTTTCTGGAGATGGAAATATAAATCCTGGACAATGGTTGAAAGAGTACGAGAGAGTGTCGAAGTACAACAGATGGGACGAGACCATGAAGCTTGCCAACGTCGTATTTTACTTGAACGGAACTGCTGGAAGGTGGTTTGATAATAACGAAGAATCACTCAACTCGTGGAGAAGCTTTGAAGACGCATTCCGCGGTGTGTTCGGACTGCAGGAGGATTCTGCTCGACGCGCCGAGGAAGTTCTGAAGTCAAGAGCACAGAAGGCCGAGGAATCCAGCGAGTCATACATCCAGGAGATTCTTAGTCTCTGCCACCAGGTGAACCCTCGCATGGAAGAAGGTGAGATAGTTGCTCACATTATAAAGGGAATTTCGGAAGACACATACCAGGTATTGGTGGCGAAAGACATACAGACAGTAGATGAGATCCTGAAGTTTTGTCGTCATCTCACAACCGTCAAGCAGCGCAGGATCGGCCGTACGAAATTCGCCAGGTTGTCAAACGTAATGCCCATTTCGTGTGTTGACGACTCAGACGACTTGGCCGGCTTAATTCGCCGCATCGTTAGAGAAGAGATACAAAAGGTTTTCTCAGCACCTGAAGTGGTCAATCCTCTCCGAGAGGTGAACGCCCTGGAACAGACTGTGAGGGAAGAGGTCAGCCGTGCTCTACAACCTACCAGACCACAAGTCAACGTGGTACAACAACAACCACGAACGCCCTATTATAATATCGACCGACCAACCCAACCCAGGAAGACAGAACATTGGAGAACCTACGACGACAAACCTATCTGCTTCCACTGCGGACGACCCGGACATGTCGTCCGTTATTGTAGGGAACGACGGCAGGTCTTCGCTGAAGCCAGGTCAAGGAATGGCGGAGAAGGGAGAAATGTTGGATTTTCGAGTCGACCCCCGAGATATGACGCCGACGACGACTATGTAACGCCCCAAACCTCGACGTACTTCTACCGGAGCTCTTCCCCACATCCAAGCCGCGCAAGGTCGCCAGCCCGAAGACAATCCCAGTCGCCAGCTCGTCGTTTCAGCCGTTCTCCCATGCCTCAGAATGTGAAAAACTAAGTGGAGCGGCTTCTAACGGGGGTGAGGTCGCCATTGAGGAAAATCCTCCAGGGTATATCGCCGCTAAATTAAAAGAAAATTTTGTTATGGTCGAAATAAATGGACGCAAAATTAAAGCATTGGTGGATTCAGGAGCCGACTTTTCTGTTATTTCCGACAAATTTAGACGCGAACTAAAGACACCTCTCTTCAAAGAACCAGGTCCCATTCTTAAAGCCGCAAATAAAAATTTAATAGAGACCCTAGGAAAATGTGTCCTGAACATAGAAGTTAATGGTATGAAGATATCCTTTGAATTCGTTGTTATGGTGGAATGCAGCCATGACATCATATTCGGATGGGACTTCTTCAAGGCCACCGAAGCCGTCATTGATTGTGGCAGAAATGAACTCCATCTCGGGGAAACCTCCGTCCTGGAATCTCGAGAGGAGGAAAACCAGAGATTGTTTGCTTCCGACGACTTTGTCATCCCGCCTAAATCAATAAAGAAGATCAGTGTGATAAACGAAGAAGTATGCGGTGTTAGAGATGTTTTAGTCTCAACTTCTAAGGACTTATTATTAAGAAAGGAAGTTCTTATACCAAACTCATTGGTTACATTTCGACACGGCCGAGGTAGCATTTGGGTAGCGAATGGAGCGTCTTGGCCGCAACTGATTCCATCAGGAATGAATATGTGCACCATGGAAAGTTATGAGAATGGGAATATCTGCAGTCTTATTGAATCCAGCGATAAGTTACAAGAAACGCAGCTAAAGTCACGTGAATGGTCACAGAAGATAAACCTTACTCTAGATCCAGGGCTGTCTGAAATTCAAAGGTTACAGCTTGTTTCATGCCTTGACGAGTTTATCGACATATTTGACTTTGGGAGTACTCCTATTAAGCCCACCAGTACTGTGAAGCACAAGATAAACACAGGAGACCACTCTCCTATCAAACAGAGGCCCTATAGAGTAGCACCAAGTGAACGACGACTAATTCAAGATGAAGTGAACAAGATGATTGAAAATCACATCGTGAAGCCCTCTGAAAGTCCTTGGTCATCTCCAGTTATTCTAGTTCGAAAGAAAGACGGGACCTGGAGATTCTGCGTAGATTACCGTCGATTAAATAAGATAACAAAAAAAGATGTTTACCCGCTGCCACGCATTGACGATGCCTTGGACAGTTTAGCCGGGTCTAGTTACTTCTCCACGATGGATCTTCGGTCCGGGTATTGGCAGATTGAAGTGGACGAAAAAGACAGGGAGAAAACTGCTTTCATCACTCCAGATGGGCTGTATGAATTCCAAGTAATGCCTTTCGGTCTTTGCAATGCTCCAGCAACGTTTGAAAGGATGATAGATAGTGTTCTGGGCAGTCTTAAATGGAACATGTGCCTTTGCTACCTGGACGACATCGTAGTTTACGCACCTACCTTTGAAGAACATCTACGTCGTCTACAACTTGTATTAAGCTGCATCCAGAAAGCTGGACTAAGCTTGAACCACAAAAAGTGTCTTTTTGGATCAAGGAGGATAAAGATTTTGGGACACCTTGTTGACGCCAATGGAATTCATCCAGATCCAGATAAAGTTGAAGCCGTCTCTAAATTTCCGAGGCCAAGGAATATCTCTGAACTGAAGAGCTTTCTTGGATTATGCTCCTATTACCGAAGATTTATTGAGAACTTTGCCGACAAAGCTAGATCTTTGCATGACCTACTGAAGACTGAAAAACAATTTTATTGGGATGCAGCTCAAGAGAAAGCGTTTGAAGTCCTTAAAACAGCTCTAATTTCAGAGCCTGTCTTAGGACACTTTGATGAATCCGCTGATACCCATCTACACACGGATGCAAGCGGACATGGTATTGGAGCTGTTCTTCTACAAATACAAGGTGGAAAGGAGCGGCCTATAGCTTATGCATCTAGAAGCTTGACAAAGGCTGAAAATAACTATTCTACAACGGAAAAAGAATGCCTTGCTGTAGTCTGGTCTATTAGCAAATTCCGCCCATATTTGTTTGGTCGACCATTCACGGTTGTCACTGACCATCATTCTCTATGTTGGTTGGTAGGACAGAAAGATCCTTCTGGCCGTTTGGCAAGATGGGCGCTGAAGTTGCAAGAATTTGACGTTACCGTTATCTACAAGAGCGGACGCAAACATAAGGATGCCGATTGTCTGTCAAGGAGCCCGCTTGAGAACGATCAACCAAGTGCTGTGATGTCACTAACCAACGTCGATATAGAGCAGACTAAAGACCCGGATTTAGCTAAAATAATCGATAATTTAAACTCAGGCTACACCAGAAAGGAATTCAGCATTATCGACGGCATCTTATACAAGAAAAAACTATAGCACAACTGGAAGACCCTGGCTTATGATGATTCCTAAACACTTAAGATCGGAAGTTATGGCAGATTTACATGACGCTCCTACAGCTGGGCATTTGGGATTCGCCCGAACGTATGACAAAGTGAAGAAACGATTCTATTGGCCTGGCCTTTATAGAACTGTTCGCCAATATGTAAGCCATTGTCGGGAGTGTCAACGAAGGAAGAAATTACCTCGACGTCCGGCTGGACAACTTGTATCCATACCACCTGTAGAAAAGCCATTCCATAAGGTCGGGGTCGATCTCCTTGGAAGATTTCCAGTTTCTAAAGATGGAAACCGTTGGATCATTGTGTGCACCGATTATATGACAAGGTATGCCATAACGAAAGCGATCCCAGACGGAGGAGCAATCGAAACAGCTAAGTTCCTGGTTGAAGATGTTATCTTGAAGCATGGAGCTCCTAGAGAAATGATAACAGATCGCGGAAGAAATTTCATTTCTCAAGTAATAAAAGAGATCAATGCTCTGTGCGGAATTGTGCACAGATTTACAACGGCCTACCATCCCCAGACCAACGGCCTGACTGAAAGGTTCAACAAAACTCTGGGAGACATGTTGTCCATGTACACAGGTGTCGAGCAGAAGGACTGGGACCAAGTTTTACCCTACGTAACTTTTGCTTACAACACTGCTAAACAGGAGGCGACCGGCTACACTCCGTTCTTTCTTGTCCACGCCCGCGAGGCCGAGACCTACATCGATGCCGTACTACCCTACCTACCAGATGAGATCTCTAACGACTACGTTGGAGAACTTGTGACCAGAGCTGAGGAAGCGCGTCAACTCTCCCGATCACGCCTTCTACAATCACAGGCGAAAGACCGTAGACTTTACGACCAGAAACATACTCCAGTCTATTACCAGAAGGATGATCTTGTGTGGGTTTTTACTCCCATCCGAAAAGTAGGGCTCTCAGAAAAGCTACTGAAGAGATACTTCGGTCCCTACAAGGTGACCAAGAAGCTTTCAGAAGTTACGTATGAAGTAGAGCCCGTGGACCCGTCTCCCCGATCACGGAAATCCAAGGATATCGTTCATGTCATTCGGATGAAGCCCTACCTGGACCCTGAAGAACAACATTCCATTCTGCTAGGGAACACAGACCGTGATAGATTTCCTTCCAGAACAAGGGCTGAGACAAGCTAATCAGCGGGTCGCTGCTTTTTCTAAAGAGGGTGTAATGTCAAGTAGCTCCATCCAGATGGGACAACTGTCAATCATCCCTGGACCCCGGGGGGGACCACAGGTGTGGGGGCTTCTGGAATGCTGATCTGTAAATAAGGAAAACGGGACGGTGGCTAACGCCGTTCATTCAGGATTAACCTTAACTGGGGGTAAGTTGTACAAAACTCTCTCTCCCTATACTCCTTATACTCCATATACTCCTTATAATAAATTAATTATCCCCAAACTTGCCCTTGCTTTATTTATCTCCGCGACAATATTTTTGTATATAATTGATGCTTGTTTGAAATCTGGTATATGGCTATTATTTAGGGAGTGGTCAACTAGGAGGGATAATGGTTTGTAGTTTTTTAAAGCTGCTTTATGTTGATTAATACGATCTTTAAGTGATTTACCTGTTTTTCCAATTATTTAGCTTGACATGTTTGGCAGGGAATTTTGTAAATTACATTGGTTGTATTTTCTTGGTTTGAAATATTTTTTGTATCTGAGTGGCGTAAGATTTGTTGTAGATTTTGTGCAGATTGATATGTTGTAATTATATTATATCTCTTTAAAATTCGGGCAATTCTCTCTGAGCCGTAGCTATATGGAATAGAGCAATATCTTTTTTGAGACTGATCACGACTATTATTTGAAGGTATAGCTCTTTGTTTATGAAAATGTTTTTCAATAAAATTTTAGGATAATTATTATTTATCAATTCTTTGAAAATTCTATTTCTTTCTTCTGTTGCACTATTTCTATTTGAGTAATGTGTTTCTATTCTCTTGGTAAGAGATTTCACTACGGCGATTTTATTATGTATAGGGCCAAAGGAGCTGAAATTTAAATAGTTTCCGGTGTGAGTAGGTTTTCTGTATATGCAAGTTTCTATGTTATATTGATTTATTTTAAGGTGAATGTCCAAAAAGGCTAGGGAATTATTGCTTTCTTTTTCATGTGTGAACTTTAAAAAAGGTTTGAGACTATTGAGAAAACGTAAGAAGCTATCAATGTTTGTTTCTATTAGACAAAACATGTCATCAATATATCGTAGCCATAATATTATTTTAAATTGGTTTGAATTAATTATTTGTTCGTCTATTTCATTCATAAATATGTTGGCTAATGCAGATGAAATCGGGTTGCCCATTGGTAGCCCTTTAATTTGCCGGAAGAATCTGTCTTTGAAACTAAAATAACTATGGTCTAAACAAAGTTTGATTAAATCTATTAATGCTTCTTTAGAGAGGGCAAGAACTATTTCTGGGTGGATTTCGAGAAATGATCGGAAGGACAGGAGTGCTTCATCGTGCGGGATTGAGGTGTAGAGAGATTCTATATCGAAGGAAACCATATATATATATAGTAAGAGTGAAATTTCGAAAATAATTTTAAAATTTTATAAATAATATTTCCAAAAGGTATTAACAATCTTTGTAATAGCTTTTAAAAAACTATTAAACACTTACTACAATAGAAAACATAACTAGAGGGCTAAATATGTAGATAATTTATTCACATTTGACCTGACCCTAGGTAAAGTGGTAAAGGAACATCAAGTTAATGGCAATCATCGTGCAGGTTTTCTATGATATCTAATCAGATAAAGATTAAAGAGATCGAGATAAGTTCTTATGATCTTCTTCCTTTGAGAAATATTATAGATTTGGTTTTCCTTTGTGAAGAAATACAAATTCTATTAAAGTAATAACCCAATTAGGAGAAAAATGGACCTAATCTCTATTATCGTGCCATTAAAAGAATACGATACCGGATAAACCGGTTTATATAGCTAAGGTAAGCTCACGCGATTGTTCACCTAATTAATAAAGTTCCCTTCCCCACACAGATAATATTAGAACATTTTTATTGCGTTAACTTAACGGCACAGATAATAGAAGTAACAGATCTATTTACTATTAAATATATATATTTATAGAAATTTTATAATATTTAATTTTTCTTTTTAACTTGCTTAACCGAAATTATATTTAGAAGAGAGGGCGATAAAGTATAATTGAATTTGGTTTTTAAAATATTAAAAATTTTAAGATATATATATAAACACATATATATATATATATTGTTAAATATAGAGCAATACATTTATGATATTTGAAATAAAGGCATATTTTGGGCCCATAAATTCATTCAAATTCAATATTTCGACGAGGCTGTTCGTCTATCTTCTTCTAGGAAAAATTCAAGCTCCTTGTAAGCTTATTATCCGCGTGATGCGCGCACGAGAAGTGTTGTTTTATATAACCTATGTTCGTGTGACCAAACCATTTAAATTGAATTATTGTATTTTCAGAAATAAAATGCTATATATGTTTGACTATTTTTGTTTAACTGTAGGTATGATTGTGGTATTTCTATTTTCCTATTGATACTATTTTTATCATCTATAGATGCCCAGCTCTCCAAAAATAATCTTGTGTGTTGTGGCAGCCTCTGTTGAGGTCTTCTTCCTCAAGCTTGTTTAGATTATACTTGTTTAGATCATACTCTCAAATATGTATTCTTCCTTTGAAACAACAAAATGACATCCTTTTAGCTACACAAAACGATGGCGAATATAAAACAATACTGTTAATTCAGTTAAAGATTTATCCCAAAAGTAATGCTATACATTATGAAAAAAATATATATTTCGGCCTGTTAAAGATTTTCTTTTAAACGTTGTAACAAATACATTGTTGTAACGTTAAGAAAATAAAACTTTAACTGGTCGAAGGGTTCATTTTTCAAGAAATATGAATGCTGGCCAGACAACTTCTATCTTCAAGATTATGGAAAAAGTCACATAAGAAACTGAAGTTTGTTATATAATCTTTGAATTATAGGGGGCACGTTGATAAGATGGATGAGTTTCAGCAAATTCCCAAATCAACGAAGGTAATAAATGTTGGCTGAGTGACGTCATCATCGGCGGATACATGACGGGAAGTGGACGATGACCGCGTCAATCAGGCCGCCAGAACTGTAATTAATTCGACACGGAAATCTCCTTTACCTCCCCGCCGAGTGGATTGATTAGCGCTAACTGACACGCTTCGGTATAGAGCAGCGATTGGATGAATAATATTTATTAGATGAAGGCGGTTATTTGATATCGCGCTATCTATTTCTGGGGGGGGGGGGGAATATTCTATAAAATATATACTATACACTTTTAGACAAAACTCAAGCCAGTTGTACCTTTTAGCACGTATATAGTGGTTCAGACAATAACTCTGAAAGATATATTTGATAAAAAGTGATCTTTATTGAAGACACACAAGATAACCAAATGTGGACAAAATTACCTCTGTCTATTTGAAAAAAAAAAAAAAACAGACAACATCGATATTAAAGACTATCCACTTCCTTAAGTTTTGTCCATGAGTGTGAGTAGCGTAAAGCGCAAGTGTAAGACATATAGTATAATTCCTTGAATTTTTCAATGTATATTTATTTAATAATATAATTTTTTTTAAAAACGCCGTGCGGAGTGCATACAAGGGGAGGGGTAATTTTCACTGAACTTATAATTCAATTCGCCTAGCCATTCCATATGTTAGTTGATGCAATATACTGCTCATTTTGAAGCAGATCATGAACGTATCCGTGACCCTGAATGGCGAATAAATCGTATGAAGGTAGCATTGCTATAAAATCTTCCCAGAATCATTTATTAGAAGCAGCCATAATATTGTCGCGTAGAAACTAAATTAAAGAAGAAGTCGATGCCAAAAATTAAGTTTTATTCTTAGCAAGATAGTCTTGATCGACTCAGCCGAGGCGATCGAATAATATATCTCAGAACAAAAAAAAAAAAACAAGTATGCAAAACAGCCTGCTTTGTATAACATAAAAATAAAAGAAACGAGATATAGGAAGAAATATTTACATATATAATAGTAAATGCCGCACTTTTCCCACCTTTGAAAAGAAACAGCGTCCCGCTGTTCAATTGAAGGTTATTTTAGGCATAATCTTTTGCAACTCCTCCTGGACAAAATCCGTCGAATCTTTAGGGCCAAATCTTCTTCAAAGTCCGACGAGATCGGAGTCACGTTTGGTAATCTTTCATAACGTGTTCTTTTGATGCGGCGTTGTTTCATGTTCTCCAGCTGTCGGCAAAATTTCACCAGCTCGTCAACAGTTGTGGGATCTTTGACAATTAGAGCTTGGTAGAAATCTTCGGCAATCCCCTTCATCAAATGTCCAACTTTTTCTTCCTCCTCCATTTCAGGATTAACTCGTGAGCACAGTGATAGGATTTCTTGAATGTAAGATTCGGTTGTCTCTCCAGGCTTTTGAGCTCTGGTCTTTAGTGTCATTTCGGCTCGTCGAGTAAGCTCTTCTTTTTGCCCAAACACTTCACAAAGATCAGTCTTGAATTGAGTCCATGAATTAATGATGTCCTCGTTGTTATCGAACCACTGGGCGGCTGTTCCCTCGAGGTAGAATACAACATTGACAAGGCTTTGAGTCTCAGCCCATTTGTTGTATTTTGCGACCCTTTCAAACATTTTGATCCATCTCTGGGGATCTTGAGCACTCTCGCCAGAGAAAGTCGGAGGATTCCTTGGGATATGACAGGCGTATGATTGTGGTCCAGCATTTGTTCCGAAAACTTCGGGAGTTCCAGAAGCTTCAGTTTTCACCATCCTTGTGCTGCTTTGCAGATCCTCAAATCCGTATTGGGGTTGTAGGCCTTGCAATCGGAAGCTCCTTCTAAGTGCCGTCTTGGATTTACCCGGAATCTCCACCAAAAATGTCGCGTAGAAACTAAATTAAAGAAGAAGTCGATGCCAAAAATTAAGTTTTATTCTTAGCAAGATAGTCTTGATCGACTCAGCCGAGGCGATCGAATAATATATCTCAGAACAAAAAAAAAAAAAACAAGTATGCAAAACAGCCTGCTTTGTATAACATAAAAATAAAAGAAACGAGATATAGGAAGAAATATTTACATATATAATAGTAAATGCCGCAATATTTGATGGAGACCCATGTCACATCTTTCATGGATTTTACTCCATTTCGATTATATCACATCTTGGATCAAGTGAATAAATTAATCAAAAAAAGGCATCTCCTGATCGTATAACATCGTAGCCATCAGCAACCGTTGCATGATCAGGAAATGCCTTTTTCCCACTTTTAAAAATCTACATTTAGTGTTTGTTCACTTAACCTCGTATACCAAAGTGTATTTTTCAATTTTAGCGTTGACAAAAAGCATTTATAAGGATTGAAAATAATTGATGAATAATATAAAATTTAGATTAAATGGATATAGTTAGAATATAGGTGTAATTGATTCATGTAATATATTAGCTTTTACGTAATTTCATAGGTTGGGCAAATTGGAATGTAGAACTAAAGGAAGGAGAAAATACGCTCCTTTAAATTGAAACAAAGTTCTAATCAGGTTTGTAATTTAGTTGGCGCTGTTTGCCAAGCTGATCGTGCAGCCAGGCGAGCCTAATGCTTATTATGGTCGCTCTATCCATTAGCCATTTATTTACTCCATTTACCAATTGAACATGCGATGTTTTCTAGAAATATGGATGTATTTATCTTCTATCACTATCTTTTTTCTACATATAGTGTTGAAATTTGAGCAATCTATTTTGATAATTCAAAATAATGCGGCTAATGATTGTAAAACGACATTTGGAAATTATCCCGCATGTGTTTCTTTTGAACGGAAAATCGATATTTATTTTAAGGAGAAATAACTATTATTTCTAACCTTAGGGATGAAGTATGAAATGATGAATTGTGAAGAGTAATGATAAACGGAAAAATAAAGTGTCCAGGGATAGTAATTATTTTTCCGTTTATCATCACTGTTCACAATTCATTCTTTCATACTTCATCCCTAAGGTTAGAAATAATCGTTATTTCTCCTTAAAATAAATATTTATTTTTCGTTCAAAAGAAACACATGCGGGATAATTTTCAAATGTAATTTTACAATCTATTTTGAATATATTAAATAATGAGACTTATTTCGTATCAAAAATGTTTAATAAAACTTTCAATATTTCGATGAGGCAGTTCACCTATCTTCTTCCGGGATTCAAACCTTGTAAACAAATCATCCACGTGATGAACGAATAATTTGTTTACAAGGTTTGAATCCCGGAAGAATATAGACGAACTGCCTCGTCGAATTATTGGAAGTTTTATTTGAACCTTTTGATCCAAAATTAGCTTTAATTATTTAATATATTATGCATTAGAGGGCGCCATTTGCTATTAGATGTCTAAACTATTTTTGAGGCGTATGAATCTTTTTGGAATATAAATAAAAAATAAGCTTTTTTATTAAACTGGCGAAGCCGCTGGGCGGGTTTACCACTGATGAGCTAGGCCCTTATATTGTATTATAATTGCAGTAAGGGAAGTAAAAAATTGTTTTATTAAAAAAAAAAAAAAGAATCATATGTGTCAAAAATAGCTTAAATTATTTGATATATTTATAGTACTTTGAAATTAGTAATTCATTATTCAATATTGAGTAAAGTCTATTACATTTTGATAAAATACTTTTTATGCAAAAAAAAAAGTTTATATCTATACTCATAGAAAAAACTCAAGGAAGTGTAAACTCTTTAAAGTCGCTGGTCGTCTGCTTTTTTTTTAACAGTAATTTTGTTCACACTTGATTATCTTGTGTGTCTTCAATAAAGGTCATGTGTATCAAATATATTTCAGAGTAGTTGTCTGAATCCTGATCTACATGCTAAAAGATACAACTTTCTTAAGTTTTGTCCATGAGTGTGAATGAAGTATTTATAATGTATGCAATAAAGAAAAACACAGTAAATTGTGTATAAGAGCAGAACGTGAGGTTTTGTTTTATGCACGAGGTGAATCAATCCATTTATCTGCCCAAGCTCATGTATATTTAGTACATACATACTTTCAAAATTGATGAAAATTGTTTTTTTTTATAGGAGATCGAATATTATATATATTAACACATTTAAATGAAAGTTGTAATAAAGAAATCTATATAAATTAAAATATTGGATGAAATTATATATGGCTCTATAGAATGAATATAAATATAAAAATTTAGAAAAAAAAAGACGAAATATTTTTAAAAATGAAAATAAAAATCTATAAAAGATTATAAAAATAAATTAAAATCATAGTAAAGTATTAAGCACAAAATTTATATAAATATATATTTAAAAAACGAGAGAAAAAATAATTAAAAGGTCAGGTGTTGATATTAAAAATAAAGGAGGCATATCCGGACGAGGAGCACATGTGCTTTCTATTTTTTTTCTAATTTCTGCCATCTAAAAAGCACATGTGCTCCTGGTCATAGAGCAATCCATATTTACATCATTAGATAATAAAAAGGCATATATTGGATCGAATAAAATATTTATTTGCCAATATTTTATTCAATCCAATAATGTAATGCCTTGACAAAGGTTGTCGTTCAGCCAACCGAAATATTGGCAAATAATTTTTTTATTCAATCCAATAATGTAATGCCTTGACAAAGCTTGGCGTTCAGCCAACCGAAATATTGGCAAATAAATCTTTTATTCAATCCAATATTGTAATACCTTGACAAAGGTTGGCGTTCAGCCAACCGAAATATTGGCAAATAAATCTTTTATTCAATCCAATAATAATAATGCCTTGACAAAGGTTGTCGTTCAGCCAACCGAAATATTTGCAAATAAATATTTTATTCAATCTAATATATGCCTTTTTATTATCTAAAAATAAAAGAAAATGTGGTGATGAATAATTGCTCTCTATTTTAATGGGATATTTTTCCATTATTGATAAAAATACTTTATCAAAAATATTTTAAAAAGTAAAATTAATTTACAAAATTATTCTGGTTAAAATATTTACAATGTTACTTATCTAATTACTCCAAATTAGAAGTAGATGATAATACCTTGCAATAAACTAATGTCAATATCAATTAATTACACATCGCTAAAAGGTAAATGTAATTAAATAATGGCTAATATCTGTTTTTGTAATTAAAAAAACTAATAAGTATTAATAAATATTATTTTATAGAATATATAAAACAATAGAATTTTAATTATTTATAATGGCGGTGGGTGGAAGGGAGGCCTAAACCGTTGATTTTCGACTGCTACGATCCGGTATCGAATCCCGCTTTGGACACTTTTTTTTTCTGATTAAAAAAATGCTCCAATGGCCCCCGATTCTTTCAAAAGTCCAACCCCGCCAATGAGTACAAGTAACCAAACGGGGTTCTGGCTCACTTGTAAGTGCAAAGTCGAACTGCTTTTCATATATATATATATATATATATGGTACACTTACCGTAAAAGCAGTCGCCAACTTTTATCAACCATGATTATCATGGCCTGTACCACGAGTAATAGGGATAATATAAAAAATATATATATTTAAAGGGTCACAAATAGTTTAGCGTAATTGTAACCTTCAGTCTTAGATGCTTACAATTGCTATATATGGGGGTATCGGATTACTATAAAAATTAGCAATTCTAATAAATCTTCACTTACTGTAAATATACAGTAAGTTGTACACTATCCGGTTATAGCAGCTTGGAAGCGGTTTTATGTCATTTATACGCCTCGCTATAACAGTTATTTTCTTGGTTTAATAAATACCGCTTTACCATTACAATATATATAATTATGTATATAACATAAAGTTACTGGAATATGATATTCATGTACCAAAAGTGGCACATCTTCTTTTTAAAATGCATAAAACAATGCATTTGGCTTATAACCTCAGTAGGTAGAGGTGCGCTTTTTTATACATGAATATATTCTTCCCGCAACTTTATGTTGTATTCTAACTTGAAAATTGGCCTTGCCCCTTCACCAGTTTAAAAACCTTTTTGGCCAATTCAATTGATTTCATAGCTCTCCTCGTAGAATATTATGAAATAGAATCAATTCTAACAAGAATAATTTTAAAAAATTAAAACTACCGGTAGTGTGGCAGATCTCCGTAGATCAGGAAGACTACAATCTGCTACCTGTGACTAATATAAACCTTTAACTAGCATCTTTAGAAGCTAGTCCTCAAAATTCAACAAGGAGGTTTACGCAAGAGATAAAATACTCAGAACCTCCATCAAACGAATACCAAAAGATCTTGATAACAAGCTCTATATTCCTAAATTAATGCACGCACTTCATGAAGATGATTGGGATAGAAGGATGGAATTTCGTGAAAAATGTTTGTAATGATCCAAAATGATGGGGACTTACGAGGCTATTTTTAAATTCAATGCCGTGTCAATCGAGATAATTGTGTTTATTGGGTTTTAGAAAATCCAAAGGTAGAAATTGAGAAGAAAGTTTAATTCCCCTGGCTTAACTGTTTGGGGTGGAATTTTTTCGAAAGGAATAATCGGACCTTACATTTTCGATGAAAAAGTAAATTGTAAGAATTATTTGAAAATGTTAGTGGAGTTTATGCAGCAAAATAAACTTTTACCTCATGCAGGATGGTGCACCAGCCCATTACTCAAACATTGTCAGAACATTTCGCATTGAAAATCTCCCTCACAAATGGATGGGGCGCCGTGGACCTATTGATTGGCCTTGCGCGGTCACCTGATCTTACTACGGCAGATTTTATTTTGTGAATAATTTAAAAGATTAAGTTTATCTTCGAGAATCCAAGACTTTAAAGCAAATGAAAATTGCACTAGAATAATGATTTAATCTTCTTGATGCGAATTTATGTGCTCAGGTTTTTCAAAGTGTCCCTAAAAGACTTAGATTGTGTTTGGAAGCAAATGGAGGACATTTCGAATAACTATTGAATTTGAATATATTTGAAAAACTTTAATCTATTACCTAAATAAAATAGTTATAGCTTTTTATTTTAATTTGCCTTTTAATTTTTAAGAAAAAATAAAAGGGTTCGGGGCCTATGGACCACCTTGTATATAGAGAAACTTTCAGGAGTTTGAGTTAAATCCTTTGATTCATAATAGCAATCTCTGAATCGTATGCAATTCTAGGTTCACCATCTATCTGATGCTTAAAGGGTTTGGCCACTTTATGCTTGCTAATGCCAGCGATTTGGATTCCCTGTCACGGTTTAAACTAGTGCATGTGATGGATCAACAGGAGCACAGTCAGTTCTGTTTTTTTTTTCTAAAGACTTTCGTTCGAGGTATTCTTAGCTCTTTTTTTAATCTGTAGAAAGGTAAGATGACACAAAACGCTTTAAAAATAATTTTTATGGCATTGTATTCTCTAAAAGATTAGTGATTTGCATATGCGGTCTCAACCTTTTTAGATGAAAAGAATATACTTTAAATCTCACGTAGGTTATGTGCCTGAGATGTTCTATAGACACACGTTTTATTCTATTAAACTTCCACTCTAAAAACACTTAGATCAAGGAAGTCTTTTAATCAAATATAGAGAAGAGACCTCTTATTAAATTATTGAAAATCTCCCCTTCTAAATAAAATTTATGAAGTTTCCTCGAGACTTAAATATTGTCGAGAGGATCAATGTATCATATAAATTCTGAATGTAATTTACATTTGAATTGTTATAAGAATTGAAAAAAAAAACACTAGCGTTAAATTTAATTAACACACAATATACATATATTTAAGTTAAAAAGTTGAGCTCTTGAACGTAAATTGGTCTTTTAAAGAACGAAAAGCTTTACATTTGAAATCTATATTCATAAAATATATAGGTATTGTTAACTAATTTATCGCAGCGTTTATACATTAAGAAAGATTTTATTTAATTTTATTTGAAAATGTTTTCTTTCTAGATTTTCATAGACTTAGGTTAATAAGGAATTAGGAATTTAAAATATAATTAGGAATATGACTGCTTCTAGACATTTGTTAGGTTGAGGGTAGATCCCAAATATTTGGATAATTGGTTGTTATCAACCGTGATGCTTGAACATCAAATAGAAAAATCATAATATTTGGAAGGAAGTTATGCATGTCTTTATTAGTTTAAACTTTAATATAGTGAGAATTTAAGTATAATTTGAATTCAAATCTATTTGTTGAAATTCTAAATAGAGGATTTAAGATAAATTAGATCTGGACCTCAAAATGATTTTCCTAATTGATAGGGATAATGACGTTTGGAAGGAAATTGACAATTTTAATTGGGAATTGGCCAGCAAGTCCAATTATCGCGTGATTTGGGAGACAATATAGCTGCCGAGTGAATTACAGCCGGGATATCCCGTAACTGTCATCAGATAATGGATCCCTCGCAGGCCTTGTACACGACAATAACCGACACTTTCGAGAGAATTTGACAGCTCCATTAGAATCACTTAGAACTTCCTTGAACACACTCGCCTTTGTCCATCTTCATTAATATGATATCTTAGATATTCCCAGGTTGGAGAAATCTATCTAGCCATAAAGTTAGAGAGTGTATATATATATATATAATATATATATATATATATATATGAAATATTTATAAATTAATTAATGCAATTAGAGAATTATGTATGTTCAATAAATATTATTTTATACAAAATTATATTTCGTAGATTCAAATATTCTTCTAAGTATACTACCAGATGTCGCGACTTCCCTTTATATAACCTATTGTTGCTGTTTTCCCGATAGCCGGCTCAAACCTTTTGTAAATTATGTAAATAATCCTTTCATTTTTTTTCATTCTTACGCCTTAAGCCAGGCAGTATTTTCCTCAAGTTATGTTTATATATTTTTTAATAAGCTAAATTAAAGCAATAATAATCTGAACTATTTTTATTTTCAAGATTTTCAACGACGGCATTCCACCAATACCAATGTACTCAATAGAATGAGCAAATATCATAACAATATTCATGTATCAAGCAAATGACCAATAATTATATGTAAAATATTCTATAATAAAAACATAAATCATCATTTTGTAATATGTATAAAATATTTTTTGAACTTCTTAATGATATATTGATTTACTAATGATATTAATGCATTAATAAAAATTAGGATTCTTCTTAAGAAATATACTTAATTATTTTAACTAATTATACAAATAATTAAAAAATATATTTTAATAAAATGCATTGAAAAGGAGATAAAATAAATATTATATGTTGCACTAGCGCGCCATCTGTTATCAAAATTCGAAACTATTTTGAAGGCTTAAGATTCTTTTTGAAATTTATACATTTATAAATGTATGTAATTATACTGTCCTCAAAGCTTATGTCCATAGTTCTTCTAAAATACCCATTCCAAGAGTTTAGCAACAGTATCACTATAAAAGAAAGTTCCAAAAATGCACTATAACAGCGGTATGGTAGATTAAACTGGCGAAACCGCTGGGAGGGTTCACCACTGATGAGCCAGGCCCTCCCATTAATTTTTCCATTGCAGTAAGGGCAGTAGAAATTGTTTAATTTCAAAAAGAATCTTACGCCTTTAAAATAGTTTCGAATTTAAATATTATATGTACCGCCATATTCAACATACGAGTCAAAATAAAAGCCGCGAGAAAGAAGATTTCATTGAAATTCTTTAAAAATGGTAAAATAAATATTTCAGCTTCGGCCATTTATAGATTAATACGAGTCAAAATAAAAGTAGCGAGGGACGATCATCGTATATTGAGCGAAGAGGTAAAATATTTAGTGAAGCAAAAACCTTTTAATCAGTTCCTTCGTATTAAATCACAACAAGTTCGAAATTCATGATGCTCATTTATGCCTCTTTTCATATTTTATAAATCTAATTTTGAAATCTATAATAAATAAATGATATATTGATCCAATATATGCCTTTTTGATTATAAATATATTTGTTAAATGTCGGTATTTGAAATATTTATTTTCTCCTTTTTATAGTGCATTTTAACCAAATATCCTTTAAAAATATTTTGAATTAATTAATAATATAAATTTTAGCCTTGATTTCTCGAAATGTACAAATTTCTCATAGAAAATTATTTCAAAATTTACAAACATCAGAGAAAAAATAGTTAGAATATATACAATATATAGACAAAATATTCAAAATATACACATAAATATTGAAGCCATTAATTTTAAATTTAAAAATTCACAAACTTTGAAATATATATCTATATTATTATATTTAATTATATAAATATATGTTATATTTAAAAAGGTTTGTTTTTATTTATTTAAATTTGGTTACATTTTTTATTAAGGCTTTTTATTCAATTTGCTTCCATGTCTGTTTTTCTGTCCACAAATTACACTGCAAAAGGTTGCGCCTATTATCTCTTTTTAATATAAATACAAATTCTATTGTATAGTCAATTCTAGGCCACATCAAGGCCATCTAGAAGTATTTTGTTATATATGTTTCCGGTCTCTTTCTCTACATATATATAGAAAAAGAAATATAGACGCGGGATTCGCGAAAGAAAGAGTACCGGATATATATCTTAGGTACCTTATATGAAAAAGAAAATACATATATACACGCACATATTTACATATATGAAAATATACATAATATATGTGGACCAATGGCGTGTGTCCAGGAGTGAAGCCACGCCCCAATTATACCGCCACCTACGTGAGCCCGAGGCTAAAAGAAGGTTACTCTCGGTGTAATCAGCCCAAATAGGATTATGACAGGAGTGCTACCGTCAATTAGTTAAGCCAGCCTAACCCTGCTTGCCACCAAATGTCATCACAATTACTGTTCCACTCTAACCGCTGCTACCTGCTCTTTATTCCATTGGGCGGCGGCCTAGTTTATATTATTTACTAGAGCATTAGCCCACAGTCAAGCATGCGACGGGACATTTCAAGAATAACTAAACGTAAAACATATGAAGAATATAACAAAAGTGAATTTGTACTTGGATCAGGTGGATAAATTGCGAAAAAGGGCATTTCCTGATCGTGAAACTAAAAGTTGCTGATGTCTTGCGCCATCTATCGGAATAAATATTAACTAATCTTCGATTTTCAATTATTCTAGAATTGGCCAAATTTGAGGGCCAACAGCCCGAAAACGCGTACGTGGTTATCTTTTCTTGATTAATCAAGAAACGATATTTGGCCAATTCTGGAATAATTGAAAATCAACGATTAGTTGATATTT
Organism: Cordylochernes scorpioides; assembly: GCA_030710605.1. Classification (NCBI taxonomy): domain Eukaryota; kingdom Metazoa; phylum Arthropoda; class Arachnida; order Pseudoscorpiones; family Chernetidae; genus Cordylochernes; species Cordylochernes scorpioides. Next base: position 15,386,492 of record CP092886.1, read on the forward strand.
ATGCCGATAGATGGCGCAAACATCAGCAACTTTTAGTTGTACGATCAGTAAATACTCTTTTTCGCAATAAACATTTGTCGATTTAATAATAAGTATTATTTTTACACCTATAAAATTTACAGAATAAGAAGTACATACGCCAAATCCATTTAATACAAAGAATAAATAAGCCTAATAAAATTTAAGTCATAAATACAACTCTGGATAAATATATATTCAAAAAATAGAAATAAAATATTTTAATATTATTAAAAAAAGAGAAATTCTGAGAATCGAACCCAGTATTTGATATTTAATATAGAACTTTGCTTGCAACCATTTGGCTGGAAACACACTGGAGGCTGATTGGCTAATAACCACAACGGAGATTGAGGTCAAATGAATGTAGAGAACCAATCAGCGGGTGAATAAACTGGATAATGGTAGCAGGGAGTCACTAAAATGTCGGTCAGTAAAAATTTCACACTCAAGTTTAACCAATCTTGGATCTATCCATATATTAAATACCAACCTCCACATTTTATTTTTAATTCTAGTAAAATTATTATTCAGTTAAAAAAAGCGTTATACCAAATATAACTTATCGAAGAACTATTTCGCAGATATATTTTATTTTATTGTATGATAATATATATATATATGTGTGGTAACCGAGGGTCAAACCTGTAGTAACCGAGAGGGACAGTCAGGGCGTGGAGAGTTTTCCAGTACTTCTCTGCACCTTGGAAGACCTTTAACAGTTTTCACAGAGTACAGGCAGTCGTGGTCGAGGCAGAGTGGAAAGCTTGGGAATGTCCACACACCAAAAACGAAGAGACACAGTTGTAGTAAGAAAGTTCCGTGAACAGATAAAAGTCGAGCTAAGAGCAAGATGGAGATAAGAGTTCTTACTGTTTTACATGGTCAATGAGGTGGACCTGGCTGCAACCAACAAGGGCTCACGCCGACGGTGAAGTGACTGTGTAAGTTCGGCTAAAACCGAGGTTTTTGTATACCATTCCCGAGGAGGGGGGGGAGCCATGTGAGAATTTGGACTTTGAACGTCTGCGGCAGTCTGTACCCTTTGACCTCGATGGCAACGGGCTGCCAAATTCCTTTTTAAGGTTGATTTCTATTTCTCTCTCGATCTCTTGCTTAGCTCAGCTCTTGATCTATTACATAGTTTCATTTATTTATCCTCAGATTGTACAAAGTACATTACATATGGTGATATATTGACACATGTCAATCATGCATATAATTATTTATAGATGTGTTTCTATATACAACATGACAATCTTGTTATAAGTATTATACAATATGGGGTTGTTGGTGTAAATTACCATATATATATATTTTAAAAATAAAGAAGGCCTTTCCTGACCACGAGCACATGTGCTTTTTAGACGGCAGAGCGCCATCTAGTGGAGCAAAAATAAACTAAACGTTTATTTAACTTGCTCCGTGATATTTGGCCATATTTGCTGTACTAGCGCGCCATCTGTTACCAAATTTCGAAACTATTTTAAACGCGTAAGATTCTTTTTGAAATTAAACAATTTCTACTGCCCTTACTGCAATGGAAAAATTCCATTGTTTTGAAATTGTTTAATTTCAAAAAGAATCTTACGCGTTTAAAATAGTTTCGAATATTTATATTTATTCATAATAATATGTGTAATAAACAATCTCTGGCAGTCATTTTATACCTAATCCATAACTCTGGTTGTAAAATAAATAAACCTGCAACCTTCAAATGGGGACAAGTTGTAAAAATGCCTATCACAATTCTCTCTTATATTGGAGTGAAATAAAACTCACAAAAATGTTTTATTACAAGTTTCGAGTGGAGAATGAAACGAGTCCGGACTTGTCAATAGAATTCTGCAGCGTTGCTAAATAAATATGGATTGTTTCGGTTC
>CP092886.1:15388492-15443037 GCA_030710605.1 Cordylochernes scorpioides
AAGCCACAAAACCAACTTTGGCAAACTGATAAGCCTCCAACTAGGGACCATGGTTTCGGGCTAATGGCCCTCGTCAGTCTAGAGCGGACTTTATTCCATGATATCCACACGGGATCTAATGGAATCCTCACAATCTACCAAAGAGGTGTTTTGCTGGCAATGTGGCTGGGCCAAATCTATTGGCAAAACATAGATGGAAAATTTGCCGGGAGGAAATTAATCCATAGAAGCAATGGCCGCTTCTCCCGTCAGAATAAACGTCAGAATCTGACGCCATCTATATATATATATATTTCAAAAATAGTTGTCTTTATTATGGAAAGAAGTAAAACAAATCGAGAGATTACTTAAAGACATCAACGAATTCACACGTATTTAAAATTAATTTGATTTTTTTCAAATGTTTAGGGAAAGTAAGTATATATATAAGATGGCGATCCATCTAACATCATAACAAAGATGGATGGAAATCCTCTTTCTTATTGGATGGCCTTAATCGCCTTACCGCAACGTATTTTTAATGGATTACGCAGCTTTATCCTGCTACTTATTTTTAAAAATCGGTCAAATTGGGGACAAAAAGATGTTTAAACTGATGAAGTGGCGGGGTCGATTTTTAGGCTAGAATTCAACATAAATGGTTTAGGGAGTATAGCATTAACCTTTAGTGCATTAATGCCATACTTCCAAAACTTTAGATTATTACATATTTATTTAAACACTGATAAGACGTATCTTGGATATGAGTGAAACATATATAAAGAGCAAATAAACGCGATATTCCAAAATACCGAAGGTTTCCTATTTTCAAGCAGTTATTCACAGTCTAGTGCGTGCCCCCGTGTTGCTACTGAAGTGGATCTGTTGGTCGATGGAGTTGAATCTTTTGAATTGTATGTAGCCTTCTCTCTCTCTCTGCGGGTATCTCTATTTTTCTATTTATATTGTTCTCTTGTCAATTAGGGATAACCAACTTTCCAGAAACAATATTTCTATTTTTATAAGGATGCTGTGGTGTGTGATTTCGCTGCTGTTCCAGTTTGGGATTTGATTATTAACACAATAGTGTACTCATCTTTAAAAGTAAAATCTTCTATTATTATTTTTTGGGAACGAATTGTGCTGCTTCAATCATTCTTTTAAAGATTTGCCTGTTTCGCTCTTATGTAGTTTAATAGATAGGAATTTGATATGATATTCTGTATCCTAGGTTTGCCTCTGTTTCCGGATTGGTGATAGGCTATAGTAAGGTAGGTAGTGATTGGTTTGGAATGGAATCAGATGGTTAACTCTGCATTGCTTAGTCTGTAGGTTTGTTTCTTAATGAATTTAATTGAATAGGTTTTGTTTGTCGAAGTTTGGAGTAATTTAAATTGTCCTCTCTTTATATTAGTACAATGGACATGGATTCTTTTTATGCATTTTTTAATGCTGTTTATATAAGATGAATTAACTCCGCCTTTGCTGATCCCAAGACCGGAAGAAAAAGGAGGGGGAAGGGAAGTAGTAACAAACTCGTTAAATAACCCGGGCTCAGCTGGCCCGGCTGATAGTACGCTGTAAAGGCAACAGATCCTGGGATACAGGATTAGCATGTACTCCATGTTAGGAGCATCTGCACATGGCGTCTGTTCTTCATGTCAGAGGCGGCCATTTCATATAAGAGCTAAGTCGACTTGCTACTAAATAATGCTTCTAGTCTTAATGACCAAAGCAGCCGCATTCTACTTCACCCAATCAATATGAACTCTACAAGCTTGATATCCTAATATGATATCAGTAGATTTGATCAGTAGTACGTGTGATTCCGATATCAAAATTGTCAGACAAAATTTGTGTTCGTTTTATACTATGATTTCGATATTTATAAAAAAAAGTGTCAGTGATTCAAAAATACACACACCCTTCGTCGATAGATCTTATTCAAATTGATAAGTTCTCAGGAATCGGTGATTAATTACCATATTATCAAAGGGATACGTGTAAATATAAGCCAAGACGGACGAAATTGGACTGCTCGTGACCATTTGGCTTGAACTGAAACTGTTCATTTGACATCGTTCTCTCAGGTGGGCATCGAATTAAAATATATATTCTCGGGGTTATGATCTTCTTGGTTGCATAAGCATAGTGAATAATCAATTCAACTAATTCTATATAAGTATGCATTTTATATATATAAAGTCGCCATGTCCCGTAAAAAAAAAATATTTTATAAAAATTTGGTCATGCAAAATTTGGTAAGCGTGAATATTAAAAAAAAATTCTGTGAAATTACTATTAGAATATTCATAGTATTTTTTAATTTTTAATTTATGAATTTAGATATTATTATTCTTTTTGCTGGATCATTTGTATAATAATCTATTTAAACTTTAAGTATGTTTGACAAAAAAAATGAAGTTCATAAGTTTAGTTATTCTTGCAAGGACATGTGTTCAGTTCGATGATGTTGTATTGTACGCATGCATACAGTGTTTGAGTATTTTATTCTGTAATGACTTCAATTTTTCAGACCTCTTGTTTATATATGGATACCAGATTGTTGAACCATAAGTTTTCGTGCTTTTAATGTCTTATATAATATTAATGATCTTCTGCTATTTTCCACTCTCCAAGGTTTTATTTTGTTAATCCAAGAAATCACTATCTACTAGCTCTAGTTTTAAGGAAATATAATATTATTCTTGAATGCAATATCAATTACTTTGTTTTTTTTTACCCATTTAATTTTCTCTCTACCCCCCCACCACCCCCTACCCCATCCCGTTAAGTAGGAATGATTACAAGCTAGTAATGCAGGGTAGAATTACATATTGGAAAAGTTAAGTTATTAAGGTGTGTTGTTGTTATTATTCTAGAATGCAATATCAATTATTTTGATTTTTTAAATTCATTTTCTTTTCTCTCTACCCCCATCCCGTTAAATAGGAATGATAACAAGGTAGTAATGCAGGGTAAAATTACATATTAGAAAAGTTAAGTTATTAAGGTGTGTTGAAGTCGGGTCGGAGGGATAAAATACCGCAGCCGTCAGGGGACGAAAGAAAGTCGTTTATCACCAATAATTCTCGTTAAAAAGCTTAGAGGAGTATGCTGAATGAGTATTATATTACATAATATCGAATTTATTATTTTACATACATATTTTTATTAGATAGTAAAAAGGCATATATTGGATTGAATAAAAGATTTATTTGCCAATATATGCTTTTTTACTCTCTAATGATTTAAGTATGGATTTCTCTATTTTCAGAACATATTTTTATATATATTTGAAATTCATCTTTGAAACCTTGTACAATATAATGCAGAATTAGCTTGATATTCTGACCTCATGTCTAATCAATATATATAATATTTTAAATATTTTTTATTTTTTATTTTTGAGACACACAAATAATTTAGCATCTGTACATTATTTATCTCTCTCACCTATTAAAAAGCTTAAACCTATCTATATATTGTTGCACCAAGTTGCAGCTTTGGAGGGTCGTCGACCTTGGTTTCTTCCTTCTTGGTGTTATACACGTTTCCCGAGTGGGTTTCCATATTCAAAACAAATAAATAAAAGTAAACGTAAATAAAATATCTTTCAAAGTTATTGTGTTTATTTATTCGTTGTCTTCCTCGTAGGCCATGATCCGCAGTCTTCCTCTAGGTCCTCTCTCGCTCCAATAACCAACCAAGATATATGTACAATAAATATTACAAAGGAATGAAACTATAAGAAGGAATGATGATAATATAAATATTCTGTTTTAAATAAATATTAAATATCATAGAATATTTTGAATAAATGTAAGGCGCATTAAAATTGATGTAACAATATATGTAACAATATATGAAGTCATATAAGATATGGGGAAATATAAAGAGTGAGAAAGAGTATGTTAAGAAGCGATATATTATAAATAAAAGTAACAAAAGTGAAGAGTATTATAGAAGTGAGACGACAGCCATCCGGAACTTGATCCAAGTAATTCGATCTAGTCTCTACTTAATCGCCAAACTTTGTTCCAACTCCAGGAGAGAACAGATATGATATGAGAACAACTCCAAGTTGTGTGTTTTCTACTTTGGAATTATTGTTTACAATATATTGCTGTGTGTATCTCTGCTTTCTCAAAATATATATACCCCTCCTCCAACATAATAACATTTATAGTTTGATCAGGTTTCTAGATAAGATGCATAATTTCTTTTTGTTTTCTGAAGTTTTCAAGTAATCCATTTTATTTATCAACTCTGTCGAATAAATCTCGATAGCAGTATTATTATTTATATATTTGATTTTTGAATCAATGAAAATGTGAATAGAATAGATTCGAAAAATTTGAATTATGATTGAAAATAAATTAAACTTCAACAGATTTCTTTTTGTATATAAAAAGCAAGCACTCGAATTAATGAATATTCTTTTGAAATATGAGACAAAAATATCTTAAGAAATAAACATTTGCTTTGGAAATCAAATTATTAAACTTCTAATCTTGTGTTGTACACTAGCCGGGATCTTACAAGTGAAAAGGTGAAACTACAAAGTTTTTTAAATAAAAAAGAGAAACGCATTGCAGTTGAATATTATTTATTTTCAATAATTGCATTCAAAATATGTAATTATTGTTAAAAGTGGAAATTCTAGAGAATATTTCAACGATGTAATACTCTGTGAAAAAATTTTACAAATGTGATATTGTCCTGGGATAAGGTGCATAAATTATGAAAAAAGGCATCATCTTATCGTGAAACTTAAAGTTTCTGATGGCTTGCGCCATATATGGCGCAGATAGATGGTGAAAGCCATCAGCAACTTTCAGTTGCACGATAAAGAGATGCCTTTTTTCATGATGTAATACTCTGTTGTAATTTGTATTTTTTTGTAATATTGTCGATCCTAATTTGCATCTCTGCTTATATATCGCAGCTTTCTTAGATTGTTGTTGGCTAGCGGTTATTGGATAGGACAGGCCGCTGATAGGCCAGAGCTGCTAGAGTATATATAATTGTATCTCTTGTCCTTCCTTATTGTTTATAAATACCTTTAAGTAATAAAGGATCTTCGTAATTATCAGCCTTCTTTCTTTTCTAGGAATCTATAATTTTCCCATATATAGGTTTTTAACTTTTAATTAGACAATTTTAATTTATATTTAGACATTTTTCATATTTTAATTTAGACACTTTCATTTTAATTTAGACACATCGACTTTTCTATAATAAGCCCATGTGTCTAAATTAAAATGAAAAATGTCTATAATTGAAATATGAAAAATGTCTAAATATAAATTAAAATTGTCTAAGTAAAAGTTAAAAACCTATAGAAGATTTTAATATTTTATAAAAAAAGAACAATGTGCCTTTTTAGAATTTAACACATTTATATGAAAATTAGTTAACGGTAAAATAGTATTCGAAAACAACTATCCATTTTAATAAACTGCACATTTGGGCACATTTATATATATATATATATATTTGAAAATAAAATAATAAAAAAGTTCTGGTGTTGGTATTAAAATTAAAAAAAGGCATATCCTGACCACGAGCACATGAGCTTTTTAGATGGCAGAGCGCCATCTAGTGGAAAAGAAATCAACTAAACGTTGATTTAGCCTGTTCCCGGATATTTGGCCAATCCATTTTCTTGATAAACCAAGAAAATGCATATATATATAATTATAAAATTTAAAAACAATTTCAAAAATCAACTATTTCGATAGCAGTGTGTGATCTCGACTTTCTCGATAAATAAATAAATAAATGAGGTTTACAATACCTGAGTTTACCGAGATTCTATTGGGAGATAAAGCGCCTCGAGGTAAATAGAGTTATCTTACCTAATGAATAAATCTTCAGGAAATCCATTGGCAAACAATTGGTTTAATGTGCTGCCTTACTTTAAAACTTTTAAGATTTTGAGTAAACTAACCGACTTGAGAAATTTCACGAATTTGGCATCTACCTAAATAATATCATTAACAAATAAAACTAATCAAAATATAAATGAAAAATTTATTATAATAGGTTTTTATCGATTTTTGTTCAGAGTTTAAGAGTAAAGCAAGTTCTATAATTTCCATTGTGAGATAACCTTTGTGTTTTAAATCAACAGAAATTAGTTTTTTTATATCAATACGTAAGTAAATGTACGGATGAAAAGTTAAATGAAATGTATAATATGAAATATATACTAATATCAATTTTATCCAAATTAAAACCTCTCGTACTAAAATGTTATATCCGATAATTTAATCAATTTATTAGAAATAATCGTTGATTTGATCCAACTTTTCGAATGATTTCATAGTATATATATATGGTTTTACATATGTAATCAAGAACAAAAAAAAAAATAAAAATAGAATATATATAGGACAAATATTATCACAAAAACTTTCAGAAAAATCTTAATCAGAAAAAATTCATTTAAAAATAATTCTTTCTTTTTTTCTTTTGAAAGTTTTATAAAAGGTTAACATGGCTCTGCCTTTTCTCTTTTTCTTATTCTAATACCTTCAATTCTTTCTTATTTTCCTAGGTTTTGCTACTATGACTCGTAACTGCCGAAGCTACAGCGTGAACTAATGTTATAGCCCTATTTTGTTACATAAAATACAAAACCCTTTTGATACTTTAAAAATAATATGTATCTAATTTCATTTTAACTATCAATACTTCTTCTCTTATATACCAATTATCTTTCATATATTATAGATATAACTCTATTATATTGTGGCGAAGAAATAATTTATATTTAAATTAATTTAATTACTCAACGAAAATATTTGAAACAGATTTAAAATTTTACATTTGTTATATATATATAAATCATTATTTAGTTGCCTATCTTGCTTGCTCGTTATTCTCTAGCTGTAGATGGTTTGGGTTAATTTGTTAATATTTGTCGACTATTTGCCGTGACGTTATCAATAAATATACTTTCACATCTTCAGATATACAAAGACTTGATTTCTACGCTACAATATATATATATATATAATATTTAATTAAAAAGGCATATATTGGATCAAATTATCATTTATTTTACCTTACATGGGTTTGTTGTTGACACACTTTAAAATGTTATAACACCTTGATAAAGGTTGGCGTTCAGCCAGCTGAAATATTATATAATTAAAGACCTAAAAACAATGATTACCCAGATAAATTTATTAAAAAAAACACCTTTATAAACCTAAATTTGTACAATCAAGTAACAACTCTGATCAATCAAAAAGGTTTTATTGCACCCTTCCTTACAGCTACGGCTCTGAACGAATTGCCAGAGTCTTGAAGAGAAACAATAGAATTGCTGTAATGATTGCCCCGCCAAATACATAGGAGAAACAAGCAAGCCTCTAAAAGATCGAATCTATCAACATAAAGCTGGTTTAAGAAATTATAATCCATTATCACTCCTTGTAGACCACGCTTTGAAAAACAACCACACACCGGACTTTGATAAAACAGATATTTTATACCAGGACATAAATGAAAAACATTGCCGATTATTTTTGGAAAGTTGGACCTCCGCAGTAGACAAAGATAGTATTAATAGGAAAATTGAACTACCAGAGATATATTCGCAATTTAGATCGTCATAAAAAATATTTAAAGTTTAATTTTTCATTAATTTTTTACTTCAAATTCCCGATATCTTAGGTCTATATTTTAATTAATTTTATAGGGAGAGGTACACATTTAGAAGCACGTAAAAATGTTTTAATGCTCAAAACGCATTTTTCCTTTTACAATCACACGCTTATTTTATATTTATGTATTATATTATTATATATATTGATAGTTCAATGTTTTCAATGTTTTATTTGTGTGATATCATTTTTAAAAAATATTTTCCCATTTTGTTAATTTTATTTATTTTTATACGAAAAATCTTTTTACACTTAGTACAAATAATTTTAAAATATAAAATAGACGTTATTGTTAATTTTCAAAATATTCACACCCATTTTTTACAAAATTTATTTTGTTCATAATATAAATATATTTATCAATTTTTTCTCCCCATTGAATATAACAAAATATTTTTAAAACCTTAATGCTGTTGGCGTTATGTGGCGCTGAGTTTGTTGTTGACACACTTTAAAATGTTATAACACCTTGATAAAGGTTGGCGTTCAGCCAGCTGAAATATTATAAAAAGGTAAAATAAATGATATTTTGATCCAATATATGCCTTTTTAATTAAGGATTTATCTATGGATTGCTCTATTTTCAAAATTATATAATCTAAAATGCAAATATTTTATTTTTTTAAAAACATATATTTCATTTTCATTCATTGACTGTTCTATATTTTTTGACCATATATTTAGAAGATAACACTTTAATTATTGTTGTAAATATGTATAGTTAACCCTACCTATTTTTAAAAACACGATTATAGAATTCATTCTATAAATTCTATATTGCTGTGATAAATAATTTTTATGTGTAAATTAACTTCAAGTAATTCAAAATAAAAACTACTTGAAAGGTAAATAACTATCTTTCTTTTTCCACGACTGCACCTCTTTTTCAACAACAAAACAAAAAATAATCATAACATACACTGTGTGACATTGAAAATGGAACACCAAGAAATAGTGGCCAGAAAGTGATGAAACTCGGCAGACAGAGAGAGACAGGGACGAACAATAAGTGATATTTATTTCAAAATGATAGTCATAATACAGAGCGAGAACGGCGTCGGCTTAGTAGCAAGTAGGACCACCGCGGACGGCGATGCACGCAGCAACACGTCTAGGTAGAGAGTCAATCAGAGTACGGATAGCGTCCTGAGGGATGGCTCTCCATTCCCTCTCAACCATTTACCACAGTTCGTCTTCTGAACGCGGCTGTGGCAAGGCATGCAAACGGCGTCCAATGATGTCCCAGACGTGCTCGATTGGTGAGAGATCAGGAGAGTACGGTGGCCAGGGAAGCATCTGTACATCTTGCAGAGCTTGTTGGCTAATGCGAGCAGTGTGCGGTCGGGCGTTATCCTGCTGATAAAGGGCATTGGGTACCCCCTGAAGGTAGGGGAGTGTCACCGGTCGCAGCACATCATCAACGTATCGTTGGGCCGTCATAGTGCCCTGAATACGAAGTAAAGGTGACCTGGAATCATACGCGATTGCGCCCCAAACCATGATTCCACGTTGTCGCACGGTGGGGCGTTCCACAATTGCTGCCGGGTTGGACCTTTCTCCACGTCGACGCCACACGCGTACACGGCGACTATCACTGGACAAGCAGAAACGCGACTCATCTGAGAACACGACCCTGTGCCATTCCGTCATCCACGTCGATCTAGCCCGGCACCATTCCAAACGTTGGCGCCTATTCGGTGGGGTCAATGACAGTCTTCTTAGCGGACGGCATGAGTGCAAGCCATTAGCAACCAATCGACGGGAAATGGTTCTGGTCGAGATGGAATGACCTAGGGTGTCTTGCACATGTTGCAGGATGGCGGTACAAGTGGCTTGTGGGGCCGCCACTGCTTGTCGAAGAATACGCCGATCCACACGTGCTGACGTCACTCTGGTTGCACCGACATTCCTATAAATTGCCACATTTCCTTGTTCCAACCATCTTCTCCACAGTCGGTGCACCGTGGACGCACCAAGGTGTGTATCAGCTGCGATTTGACGTATGGACCAACCTGCCCTTTTCAGTCCGATCACCATGCCCCTCGTAAAAGCGTCTGTCTGCTTGAACTGCCTCCGTTTACGATGACCTGACATTCTCTGTTATTACACGTGTCTTTTGACACAAGAACAAAATTTCTACAATGATTTTCCTTGAAGAAATAACGACACGAATACTGTCCTTTCTGCAAGTTCCTTCCCTTATATCTTACTTCATGTGCGCACGAGAGCTGCGCATTTTACATCATTTGCATAACTCGGTTAGGCGCGTCTACCCTGAAATTTGCATAATTTTCTGGCCACTATTTCTTGGTGTTCCATTTTCAATGTCACGCAGTGTATATATATATATATAATACTGTTAATACGGTTAAGAGAATTACAAAATTTATAAAATTTGTTAGTTAGTTTAAACATGTGAGGTTTTTTATATATATATATAATAAATAAGTAGTTAGCATATAGTAGTATAAAGAAATAAAAAGTAACACCAGCAAGGCTTCGGCTTTTAAACGTCATAGGCTGGGTAAAATAAGGAATAAGCGATCAGAAGGTTTCATAGAAAAGAGAAAAGACAGAACCATGATAATTATTTTAGAAATATTAAAATTAAGATAAGTAGAGAAAGAGAAGTTCTTTTCTTCTATTTTCTCTCTTGGTGAAAGAAGATAGATTTTTTTAAATTTTTGACTCAAGTTAAATTCAAAATCTGTATTTCTTAATATATTATATTTTACTTTTCTCTACTTTCCAAAATATTTCTATTAATATTTATATATATATACATATAGTGTAAAAGTAAAATTGTATTAGAATGAGGTCGTTAAATAAAAAAGGGCATCTCCTGAGCGTAAAACTCAAAGCTACTGATGGTTTGCGCCATATGTGGAATAAAAACAAACGATTATTTAAATTATTCTAATAGAGAATGCCATTAGCAACTTGCAGCTTTAATATCCGGAAAGGCTTTTAAAGAATAAAATGTATGTTTTTATATATCCAAAAAATAGGTTTTTTTAATTCAGAATTCTAGGCCGAGATATTTTCACTCTCGTTTTCAGTATTAAAAATAAAATTTCTAATTACAACAATAATGATTTATCCAAGCTTTTCGGTCAAATGTTCTAATTGAATCTTCTACCCGTAATGTTCTCCTCTCTTTCGCTGATTATCAACCTAACAAGATTGGAAGACTTTCTAATCCAATCAAATAATACACGTGATATATTAAAAAATAAATTAAAAGTGCTTTATTAAGTATTGGACCAATAATTTCGTCAATATATAAAGCTCTTAAGGAACTAAAATAAAATATTTCTAAATTGACAAATAATCCGATTTTGAAGAAGGGACTATGAGTTTAAACACTCTGTGGAATATAACTATATTTTTACGCCTAAAAATAATTGGTTTTCATTTAGAATATTCGAAGTCTTTCTTCTTTTTTAGTTTTCAACGGCAAATGTCGGATGTCTTTTATTTATTTATCGCTATAACAATATATATGAAGAATGGTCACCTCTCTCGTTGAAATAGACGTTGAAACTAAGTACCATCTATTGACCGTCTTTGCAATCTAGCGGTCTCAGGTTGGAGACACAGTTTCAGCTTTGACAAACTCAGAATATTGAACAAGAGACATGGCTTAAGGTTAATGCCCTTTTCAATCTAGGGTTGTCCTTGAGCCCCGCAAAGAGGTGTGTTTAGAGCCGGCAATAATAATATTGATGTCTCTCTCTCACACAACTTTATTTATTTTAAAATAAAGTATTTGACAAGGCGTTAACATTTTTAACACCTTTACCTGACGAGGACAAACGATTTTTGTCTAAAACGTTGAGAAAATAAAAACAAATTTCTGACCGAAGTGTCCTTTATTTTAAAGAACTATGAATGCTGGCCAGGCAACTCAATATGCACTATAAAGGTAAAACCTTAATGCGGTTTGGGGCTGGCTTTCGTTCTAAATCCGTTCATTGAATGGGCACATGTTCGAAAATATATAGCGATGAAAAATTTGCTTGTTTGCAAGGTTGTCCGTTTATTTGCAAAGGTTTCCACAATAATAAACCTACCACGACATATAATCTTGGCATCGTATAAGTCCGAATCGTATTAGTCTTATAATAGACGGTTATTTTGTCTCTCTAATTAACCGCGCAATAAAGGACGCAGTCGTTTCTGTGGCGTAATTGACTGCAGACATTCCCGGATGCATGTTATAATAAAAATAAGTCGTCGTTATAATTTAAAGTGCTTTAAAATCATATTCAAATTATATTATATATATATATATATAAATTTATATGTGCAACTAACTTATGTTTTTATATAGCAATATCAAGCGATTTATATTTATTTTATATCGCGCAGTAAAAAAGGAAGGTCTAGTAAATTGTTTTATTTGAAAATGAAAAATAGTGCTAAAATAATTTCATTCCTTATGAAGAAATTAAACTAAAGGCACAAAGTACATAAACAAGGAGTAAATTTATAATCAATATATTCATAAAGTGCGTCTATAAAGTGCACATTTTCAGTGGAAAACCCTACACCAAGTAGAATTGATTATCATTCAAAACAGCATCAAGATCTATAAATTATGATTCTTAAATATGATTGGGCCTTAAAAATCCGGTATTTAAAAACATTAATAACTAACTGACAAACCTAAAAAATCAATAGTATATTATTTATGATTAATAGGCTAATCCCTTAATAGAATGTTCAAATCTAAAAGCTTGAGGGATGAGTTTCCTTTGCAAATAAATTTATTTCGAGCTTTCGGGCAACGCCCTTCTACAGGAAAATTAAAAATAAAGTAAATTAAATGATATATTACATTGAGATTAAGCGACGCAAATGTATAACAAAATATATAAAATAAATATTAGAAACAAACACAGATGCGTCAGATACATATGAATAAATCAATAAACTGAAATTTTGATATTTGTGTATATATATAGCGAATTATATTTATATGATAAATATAAATCGCTTGAAATATAATCCCTGCTGCCACCCAACCCCCTACTGTATCATGAACTCAGAGACTACAAATTCAATAGTTATTCTGTCCTATATTTCCGAAATATGCCATATTCTTAGTCCGATTCTATATCAGTTCATATTTTAGACATTCAAATTCGCTATATATAAATACACAAATATCAAAATTTCAGTTTATTGATTTATTCATATGTATCTGACGCACGAGTAGTCTCACGTGTGTTTGTTTCTGATATTTATTTTATATAGTTTGTTATACATTTGCCTCGCTTAATCTCAGTGTAATATAATTTAATTTACTTTGTTTTTAATTTTCCTGTAGAAGAAGTTGCCCGAGAAAGCTCGAAATAAATTTATTTGCAAAAGAAACTCATCCCTCAAGCTTTTAGATTTGAACATATTATTTATGAATTAAAATATTCAATAATAATAAAAACAAAATGGGAATTACCTTCAGTAATAATTTGAAACTAAGATCTTGAGTGCACTCATGGACCAAACTTAAACTGCAAATTTGTTCACACTTGGTTATCTATGGTGTCTTTAATAAAGGTCACTGTAATATCTTTCAGTGTTATTGTCTGAATCCCGATATACACGATAAAAGGTAAACCTTTCTCAAAATTTGTCCATGAGTTTATATATGATTAATTTATCATATGCAAGAAGTTTTAAATCAATATTAAGAATTTACACACAAATATATACATATACGTATATATGATGCCTTAGTGCGCCATCTGTTATCAAAATTCGAAACTATTATAGACGCGTATGATTCTTTTTAAAAACAAACATTTCTACTGTCCTTAATGCAATGGGAAAATTAATAAGATGGCCTGGCTCATCAGTGGTGAACCCTCCCTTAAATATATATATAAATTTATTAAAAGACTTTTCAGGTGTTATTATATTATTGATTTTATCGCTGCTCTACCACTAATTACTCTATGGATACAAATAATATATAATAACATATAAGTAGCGTGAGGGTAGAAGTTTATGTTCCAAAAGTGGCTTCTCGCCTTTTAAATATGCATTAAAAAAGACATTATATTAAAATTTGATATGAGAACAATTTTTAAATTTAAACCATTTATGTCACAACTAGAGCGACGTCCACTCCTTTTTACTGCGATAATGATTATTGAGATAATTTTATATCGTAGTAAGGACAGTAGGATGTCGATTGATTTTTTGAAAAGAAAAATTGCGTCGAATAGTTTCAATTATAAAATACAGAATATTGTTGAAAATTTGTTAAACACAAACACGAGCCTTATACAACATTTATTTATAACATATATATATATATAGATTATATAAAAGGGCGTACCTGGATCTGTAAAGAAAAATAAAACATTTTTTCTTCTCAAAATATATCACTTGTAAAATTCACTGTGCAATAAATTGATAAAGAGGGAGCAAACTCTCGAAATATTTTGAGAAAAAATTGTTTTATTTCTTTACAGATCCAGGTACGCCCTTTTATATAATCTTAATTAATGGATCGCCTTTTGACTCAAAATATATATATAGATTTCCCAATTTTGTTTAATATATATAAAACAAAGGCTGGCAAGACGCGCCTTCATTTTCAAAACACAGGTGACGCTATGTTTTAGTTTTTAATTAAGACTATTTTTACACGGTGAACAGTTTTTATAAAGTATATTAAACTCAAATTAGCGATAAAAAATAGCCATTGTTAATTAACCTTTGGTTTATATATTGTTTAAATTTACACACAAGCTCTAGGCCATTTTAATTTGTATAGCACCATATATATAATAACTAGACGAATGGCCCGGGCAACGCCCGGGGTTTACCCGAGTGCGAATATATTTTATAAACGTTGTCTTGGGTGGTCGCTATTGACAGGGTGGTCTGTATAGACAGGTGGATGTATCACACAGCTGATAACAGGGTTGTCTAGAGTGGTCGCTATAGACAGGGTGGTGGTCGCTATAGACAGGGTGGTCTGTATAGACAGGCGGATGTATCACACAGCTGATAACAGGGTTGTCTAGAGTGGTCGCTATAGACAGGGTGGTCTGTGTAGACAGGTGGATGTATCACACAGCTGATAACAGGGTTGCCTAGAGTGTCCGCTATAGACAGGGTGGTCTGTGTAGACAGGTGGATGTATCACACAGCTGACAACAGGGTTGTCTGGAGTGGTCGCTATAGACAGGGTGGTCTGTATAGACAGGTGGATGCATCACACAGCTGATAACAGGGTTGTCTAGAGTGGTCGCTATAGACAGGGTGGTCTGTGTAGACAGGTGGATGTATCACACAGCTGATAACAGGGTTGCCTAGAGTGTCCGCTATAGACAGGGTGGTCTGTGTAGACAGGTGGATGTATCACACAGCTGACAACAGGGTTGCCTAGAGTGGCCGCTATAGACAGGGTGGTCTGTATAGACAGGTGAATGTAACACACTGATGATAACAGGATTGCCTAAAGTGACCGCTATAGACAGGGTGGTCTGTATAGACAGGTGGATGTATCACACAGCTGATAACAGGGTTGCCTAGAGTGGCCGCTTTAGACAGGGTGGTCTGTGTAGACAGGTGGATGTATCACACAGCTGATAACAGGGTTGCCCAGAGTGGCCGCTATAGACAGGGTGGTGGTCGCTATAGACAGGGTGGTGGTCGCTATTGACAGGGTGGTCTGTATAGACAGGTGGATGTATCACACAGCTGATAACAGGGTTGTCTAGAGTGGTCGCTATAGACAGGGTGGTGGTCGCTATTGACAGGGTGGTCTGTATAGACAGGTGGATGTATCACACAGCTGATAACAGGGTTGTCTAGAGTGGTCGCTATAGACAGGGTGGTCTGTATAGACAGGTGGATGTATCACAAAGCTGATAATAGGGTTGTCTAGAGTGGTCGCTATAGACAGGGTGGTCTGTATAGACAGGTGGATGCATCACACAGCTGATAACAGGGTTGTCTAGAGTGGTCGCTATAGACAGGGTGGTCTGTATAGACAGGTGGATGTATCACACAGCTGATAACAGGGTTGTCTAGAGTGGTCGCTATAGACAGGGTGGTCTGTATAGACAGGTGGATGCATCACACAGCTGATAACAGGGTTGTCTAGAGTGGTCGCTATAGACAGGGTGGTGGTCGCTATTGACAGGGTGATCTGTATAGACAGGTGGATGTATCACACAGCTGATAACAGGGTTGTCTAGAGTGGTCGCTATAGACAGGGTGGTGGTCGCTATTGACAGGGTGGTCTGTATAGACAGGTGGATGTATCACACAGCTGATAACAGGGTTGTCTAGAGTGGTCGCTATAGACAGGGTGGTGGTCGCTATTGACAGGGTGGTCTGTATAGACAGGTGGATGTATCACACAGCTGATAACAGGGTTGTCTAGAGTGGTCGCTATAGACAGGGTGGTCTGTATAGACAGGCGGATGTAACACACTGATGATAACAGGGTTGCCTAAAGTGACCGCTATAGACAGGGTGGTCTGTATAGACAGGTGGATGTATCACACAGCTGATAACAGGGTTGCCTAGAGTGGCCGCTATAGACAGGGTGGTCTGTATAGACAGGTGGATGTATCACACAGCTGACAACAGGGTTGCCTAGAGTGGCCGCTATAGACAGGGTGGTCTGTATAGACAGGTGAATGTAACACACTGATGATAACAGGGTTGCCTAAAGTGACCGCTATAGACAGGGTGGTCTGTATAGACAGGTGGATGTATCACACAGCTGATAACAGGGTTGCCCAGAGTGGCCGCTATAGACAAAGTGGTGGTCGCTATTGACAGGGTGGTCTGTATAGACAGGTGGATGTATCACACAGCTGATAACAGGGTTGTCTAGAGTGGTCGCTATTGACAGGGTGATCTGTATAGACAGGTGGATGTATCACACAGCTGATAACAGGGTTGTCTAGAGTGGTCGCTATAGACAGGGTGGTGGTCGCTATTGACAGGGTGGTCTGTATAGACAGGTGGATGTATCACACAGCTGATAACAGGGTTGTCTAGAGTGGTCGCTATAGACAGGGTGGTGGTCGCTATTGACAGGGTGGTCTGTATAGACAGGTGGATGTATCACACAGCTGATAACAGGGTTGTCTAGAGTGGTCGCTATAGACAGGGTGGTCTGTATAGACAGGCGGATGTAACACACTGATGATAACAGGGTTGCCTAAAGTGACCGCTATAGACAGGGTGGTCTGTATAGACAGGCGGATGTAACACACTGATGATAACAGGGTTGCCTAAAGTGACCGCTATAGACAGGGTGGTCTGTATAGACAGGTGGATGTATCACACAGCTGACAACAGGGTTGCCTAGAGTGGCCGCTATAGACAGGGTGGTCTGTATAGACAGGTGAATGTAACACACTGATGATAACAGGGTTGTCTAAGGTGACCGCTATAGACAGGGTGGTCTGTATAGACAGGTGGATGTAACACACTGCTGATAACAGGGTTGTCTAGAATGGCCGCTATAGACAGGTGTATGTATCACACAGCTGATAACAGGGTTGTCTAGAGGGGGGCGGGCAGGGAGGTCACGTGTTTGCTGGCAGCCAATGGGCGCGCATTCTATCCGTGAGCTTCAGACAAACAGACAGAATAAGGCTAATATATAAGTAGATACTGCAACAGGTTGTGGAAGTGTAGAGATGTGATGTAGAGATCTAACCTTGAAAATAATTGTATTAATAATAATGATAAATCGTATAGCATTCTGATTGTATATCTCCGTAAACACTGAATAGGGAGTTAGTAATACAATATAATGCGGCTTATGATTGTAGAACAATATTTTACAATTATACCTCAAATGTTTCTTTTGAACGAAAAATCGAAATTTATTTTGAGAATAAATAACGATTATTTCTAACCTTAGGGATGAAGATGATTGGATGAATTTTGAAGAGTGATGATAGACGGAAAATACATTATATAATATTTACGAACGGAAAAATATGTCCAGGTTAGCCTAGTGGACATGGCATCTGCCTGGTAAGCGGAACACTGTGGGTTCGATTCCCATCCCTGGACACTTTATTTTTCCGTTTATCATTACTCTTCACAATTCATCCTATCATACTTCATCCCTAAGGTTAGAAAAAATCGTTATTTTTCCCTAAAATAAATTTCGATTTTTCGTTCAAAAGCAACATTTGCGGTATAATTGTCAAATTTTGTTCTACTGAATAGATAGATTTATTGGAGGACAATGACAGACTCAACTTATAGAATCATAAAGTATAAATTAACAAGTCAATTTGTTGTGATTATACAAATACTAGATTAATAGTTTGAGTTAAAATGCGATCCATTGAGTAGAATTATATAAAAAAGGCCTACCTAGATCTGTGAAATAAAAAAAGGGGAAAATTTCAAAATATTCCGAGGGATTCTTTCCCCTATTTAACAATTTATTGCACAAAATCTATATTTTTTATTTTACAGATACAGATACGCTTTTTTATATAACTAGATGGATGGCCATTTTATCGAACGGATCTAGAATGACAGAACCTGAGCCTTATAAAAGTTATACCTTTTTAATATTTAGTATGAAAATTCGAAACTATTATAGACGCGAATGATTCTTTTTTTTTTAATTAAGCAATTTCTACTGCCCTTATTGGAATAGAAATTGTTTAATTTATTAAAAAAAAATCCTACGCGTCTATGAATCTACGCGTTTCATAATACAGATGGCGCGCTAATGTATCATAATATTTAGTATCCTTAGTACACTTGGTACAGGCCATGGTGATCATGGTGAGTTATATTTGGTAACTGCTTATTAAAATATACAAGTATCAGAGAGTCATCAATCAATTCTTAATTCTGTCACCGTTTGCTTTTGTGAATGGAATAAATACCCAAATATGGCAATTTCTTATAAGCATCGGTAGTTCAATGGCGAGAATGCTCGCCTGCCACGCGGGCGGCCCGGGTTCGTTTCCCGGCCGATGCATTTTTTTTTTTTTACAATTTTTAAAACTCATTTATTTAAACTATATTAATTTTGAAACAACTAAATGGATTGCAAAAAATAATTAAATCAAATACCTAAACACTAATATAATACAATTTTTGCCATTACACACTTTTTTTCCGGTAGTTTATGTGTTTCTTCTGTATTGCTATTCTATGGCACTTCTACTATTTATTATTGATGTACTCTCAGTATTAAGGATACTTCACTCGGGGGATTTCTCGGGCGAAGCCGGGTCATTCTTCTAGTACTATTATAAAATAAATAAAGCTTCTAGGGTTAAGTTTCTCGTACAACTTTTTTTTTTCAAGCTTTCGGACTTGTCAGTCCTTCAACAGGATTGTCACATTAACAATTTAATAATAAATACATTTTTTATATACACGTTATTATATACATATTTTAAATACCCACTCTTATATGTGTGGAAGATTGATTACACTTTCACTCTCTGGTGGGGTTGGAATTCTGAGAGAATCGAGGGCCATTAAAGAAAATTTTATTGAGAAAAAGTGCCAAGTGCAGGATTTGATCTCGGGTCCTTTCTGTCGGAAATCGACGGTTTATAGCACTTGACCACAATTGTGCTCTAATAAACTATATATTGTCGCGCGTGACCCTTCCGGTTCTTCGCGACGCCACCACTTCCTCCGTCGTGGATCACCTACCCGGGCTCCCATTGCTCTCCCTCTGTAGCACTACCCTGCAGAGCACCCAAAGACCTTCGAGAACCATCACTAAAGTGGAACTCCTTTCCTCTGGCAGTATCTCTCGGCCTTACCACTGGTGGGGGGACACGAGAGACTTACCAGAAAAGTAGCAGCAGCGATGTCGGCGAGAGAGTCATGACAGCACGCAGCACAGACTTTAAACACTCCTCCTTTTAGTGTCGTTTCTACTACACATTACATATAACTAGGATAACATTCAACGGATATTTACAATTATTTACACTCCAGAGCCAATATGAACATATATTTACAACTATTTTCTCCAGACAACAGGAACACAGCAGTCGGCGATTCCCACACAAGTTGCATACCAGAATTAGGCGAAAGCGCCATCTATTGGCGGAGGTTGTAGGTGTTTTGAGGCCTTATATGCGACAATATATATGTTTGAGACTATATAATCATATATATATATTAACTCTCTTATTCTATATCTGATAGAGAGAGGGAATGAATACAGAGAGGGAAAATTTCAGTAATTTTCTTTTCCAATTTCCTATTCATTACTTAAAGTACCTTCAAATAATCAAAAGCGTGGGCGCCAAATTTATCGAATTTGGTCAGAAGTAGTGGCCCATAAAATGTGATCTGAGGTAAAAGTGATGCCGCATAAAAAGCTAATATTTTATTTATAGAGAACTTTGGCCCTCAATCAATAAAGGGGTATAGAAATACCTTTCTTTCTCTCTGCCAAGCTTAAATCTTTACCAAGATTTACATGAATACAGTAATCCCTCGTTAAGACGAACTCAACGGGAGAACGAAATACCCTTTTCGTCTTAAAAGAATATATACCGAATTCGTATAAACCGAATTCGTATTAGACGAATTGAATTCGTGGTATCCGGGGGTTGTACTTATGTACTACTGATGAGTAAGAAAACTACATTTCTGAGGAATAACGAATAAATTTATTTGAAAACAATATTAATGAAAATATTTTATAATTTTAAGGAACAACAATTATGTATATGTATGTACATAAAGTATTTTATTTTCAAAAGACAATATGGATAATATAATCACAATGTAAGGCAATAACATGAGAATATAAGTTTATTTTAAAACACAAATAAAAAAGAACAACAAAAGAAACAACTTACATAGGTACATACAATGTTTATGTGTATGCAGCATATGCAGTATGCATAGAGTATCCTATATCTGGGTTTTCTCTGCAGGCTTCAGAAAGTCTGTTATAGTTTTTTGGTGGTATTTGATTGGGCACTGTTTCAGACACTCCCTTCTTATTTTATCCAGGTCATCTTCAAAATGAACATCAATATCCGCAGAGGTTTTGGACAGCTTCTGGAGGGTTTCGAGGGCCGCGATTACTTCCCCTCTAGTAGGCATCATTATCTCTTCTTTCACCTCATCGTCTTCTGTTTCTTCTTCTTCTTTCTTCTTTTCTTCTAATTCGGGTGAACCGCAAATTTCCAACCCTTCATCCAGGGCAACATACTCCAGGAAAGTCAAAGTCTCAGCTGGGTTTGTAGCTGAAAGGAGTTTGGTCCATTCTTCAGGCTCATCAAGCATTGTTTCTGGAAGTGAAAACGAATCAGCTGTTTTTTTCCACACCCAATGAGACACTTTTTCTTTAGCCTTTTCTTTGACAAGTGCGCCGGATACAGGAATATTATTTTGTCTACTTTTTTTAAACCATTTTAAAAGCTCATCTTCCACGTCTTGATGGGATGCTTTTCGAAGTCGTTTTGAAGAGCTTGTATAAAATTATTTTGTATAAAAATAAGAATAATATAATATTCTGTTAAATTCCGTGAAAGCGTGCGCTCCTTGGCTGCTGGCTGGCAGGGGTCACCATGGCCCCTACATTTATCAGTCGAGAAAAACAGCAATACTGGCACAATAGAGTCGAAATTTTCCACTGATTGAGTACATGGAACGACCCCAAGGGGATGGTTTCATAGAAAATGAGTCATCATAACAAACAAAGGACGAATGTTTACACAAAAGACAAAGAGAGCCAATACTTGATATCAACGGCGTTTTTGTTGTTTTAATAGTTTATTGTTTTACTTATAACTCGCCTTTAAAAACATATTAGAATTCGTTTTAACCGATTGATTAGTTCTGCTGGGGGCTAAATTTAATTCGTATTTCGTCATAACCGAATATTTCGTCTTAACCGGCAAAATCTCTTTGGAAAGCATTGAAATTTAACGGGGGAAAAGAAACGGTTCGCGCAAACCGAGAGTTCGTATAATCCGAGTTCGTGATAACGAGGGATTACTGTATATAAGCGATAAAGTATATCTCAAAAATAATGTAATACATATTATGAGAGAAATAATCATGATTTAAATAAACGTCTAAAAAGACTGAATATCAAGGTATAATTTTCATACATAATTTTATAGCCAACTACTAAATATATTAATTTATTCTCAATCTATATATATAAAAATGAATGTATGTGTGTGTGTCTGTCCTTTATGCCTGACCAAACCACTCATTGGAACGCCATGAAACTTTGGGAAATATTTAGTATAGTACTGGGAAGGTTTCTGAAAAATAGTGTCTTGAATATCTTGAATATCCTTAGAGTTATTTGCAGATTTGTAGATTTAACTCGCAAGCAGCGCCACCTTGCGACGGAGATAGGCTTAGGTTTTGGCAGAAAGTCTGCTCCATGCCTGATGACCTTGAGTCTTTCAGGGCTAATATATTAAGTAAAACTAATTCAAATATTAGTGCTTTATAATGGCTATCTCCTTGAGGTTACCGATTTAAAAGTTTATTTTCTAATTTTAGATTGTATATGAAACATATTTTATTTTAAGTATTGTACTTTATTTAAAATAGTTTACATAATTGTGCAAGACGATATATACGATATATAAAAATCAAAAGAAATAATGAGTATCGTTTAAATATAAAATTCGAATAAATATAAATGCGATACTAAAAATCAAATAACTTATCTAGAAGCTTTTGTATAGTTTCGTCCTGTAAGCATACCAACTTGATAAAAGTTTTCTGTTTTCCCTTTTAATTTGCTTGATACCCGAACCTCTATTCATTTTTGAATTAGTAGATAAAAATAAGTCGGTGGATGAGACGATAAGACGCTCGATTCCCGACAGTCATGAACTGGGATTGAATCCCGCGTTAAAAATTGTTTAATATGTGAATAACCCCTTCACATATTATTCATTGTTCAATTATCATGAACTAGGTTGCTCTTGCTGAGCGGTACCTATTAATGTGATTTGAACCAGGTGAATTAGCAGAAATCAGACGATAACCATAGGTCATAGCCATTCAAAAGTTGGTTTAGGTCGTCAATCCTTTGCGAACAAATGGAAATATCCACGCTGGCGCTCTCTCCGCAGATTTTTTAAATGATATCCCGTGTCGTTTTTTTTTTAAATATATAATTTGAGAGCCACCCCTCGCTTGAAGCAAATCTTTTAATCCCAAGAGACTGCGCGAAAGACTTGAACATGAAACCGCCGACGGAACGTTTTGTCCTCTACACTGACGAAACCACTTAACCAAGCTCTGATCTCCGCCCGTAGAGCGTGGGAATTTTGCGCACAAGTCAAAGTTAGTTTTATCATTTATCGACACGGCAATTTATTTGAGACAAGAATAATGATACAATTCCAAGGCAAAGATACTATTCCTTTAACTTCCATTTACCGAGGGAACCAATTAATATTGATTTTATCCAACTTATCGAGTATTTTTCAAGGGACCGGGAAAAAATGTTCACTAGATAAAACGATGATTTTGTAATGTAGAAAATTAGGAAAGACAAAATTCAGGAAGACACTGCAATTTTTTGAGACAAGAATAATGATACAATTCCAAGGCAAAGATACTATTCCTTTAACTTCCAATTACCGAGGGAACCAATTAATATTGATTTTATTCAACTTATCGAGTATTTTTCAAGGGACCGGGAAAAAATGTTCACTAGATAAAACGATGATTTTGTAATGTAGAAAATTTGGAAAGACAAAATTCAGGATGACACGACACACAGGGACCGGAAAAAAATGTTCACTTTATCGAGAGATTCAAATTTACAAGTTTCAAATTATCGAAATATATCAATTATTTTTAAAATAAGTTTCTAGAGAATTGTTTTAACAAATGTTCGTTAGACAAACCTTTACTCGGGTAAAACCCGGGCGAAGCCGGGTACGTCCGCTAGTATATTATAAATAATTTAGAAAAAATAGGCGGATCAAATCTGATTCAACAATATCAATGGGGACTCCCTTAACGTTCAAATAAGCTTGAATTAAGGAAAAGCGTTATATATCATGATAAATATGAAATCAAAAGCGTCGATTTATTTCTAATTCTTAATATTTAGCATCTATAATACTTATTTGTGGGTATGTGTGTGAGAGAGAGCGTGTGATAGTTTTTCATATATATACCATCTAATACTCATCTTTTATATAACAATATGATACGTATATTAGCAGCTCAAACGAAAAAACATATCTTTCTAAATATAGATAAAATCATAGTTGCAGGCTGGTATTTGATATACTGACAGATATAATATTCTCGCCAACCTCATGTGGGAAGATTTTACTGACTGACGTTTCGGTGACCCACGTCGCCATTTTCAAGGTAGAGGTACGTTTTATAAATAATAAGCAAAACGGCTTCTGTTTATTTTTCCTTTTTCTTTTTAAAATATTAATTTCGAGCTTTCGGATCTCACAAACCCTTCTACAGGAGTATATCATATAGGCTTATAGAGAGAGAGAGCGAGATAAACTTCTTTATTAAATAGATCATATAAGGTTAAATACAAATTTGAATAAATAAGATTAAATAATGATAATACTGATGAGAGAGAAAGAGAGAGGAGAGAGAGAAGAAGGGTTAGTGATAACCGAAAGCTCGAGATGAATATAGAATAAAACAAGAAGCTCACCCTCGGAAGTCGTTTTGCTTTTTATTTATATATGTATATGTATATGAGAGGTACGTTTTACCTTGAAGAAGGTGACAGTGGGCCACAGAAATATCGATCAATAAAGCCTTAACAAATATATGGTTGACGAGTGTTATATATATATCCATCAATATATAATAACTAAAATATAGAGCCATAGTAAAAATACGTATTCGTGAAGTACTATGGAAATGGTGCGGTGAATATCTCTATATGCCAAGCGTGGATATTTATCTTCACCATTTCTATGTACTACAGTGTCACTATTGCCTTTGACTACTGAGCAAAAAACCCGGTTGCTGTTTTCCAACTACTTTTCTGCCAACCATATTGTGCTTCTCTAAAGATTTATTTTCAATTCCATATGAATGAAAGAAAATTTACTTTTTTATAGATATTATTTCTCTAAATTCCTCATCAAATTCCTTGAAACCCTAAACACGGAATAAGTCTTCTACCATTTCTCCATTCTCACCAAAAAAATGTTATAGGGGGTCTGTAGACTTCCAATTGTCCCCTTTATAAGATGCAGGACGACCATAGAGCCAAGACCAAATCCATCTAATGTCTTTCTGCATTGCCTCTATCACCATCTGAAGGAGGTCCTTTTGGCAGTGGGAAGGTTTTATAGGCTATTATCAACAAAAATATTGAGTATATAATAAAAATAGCACAACTATGATATTGTACTGAGATAAGGTGCATACTTTATTAAAAAGGCATCTCCTTATCGTGCAACTGAAAGTTGCTGATGGCTTGCGCCATCTATCGGAGAATAGTTAATATTTATTCCGATAGATGGCGCAAGCCATCAACAACTTTCAGTTGCACGATAAGGAGATGCCTTTTTAATAATTAAGTATATATGTTATGAATAATTTGTTTGTTGTTAGATAAAGGATTGATAAGATGAAGGGTTGAAGGTGCAGTCGTGATAAAAAAAAGAGATAATTATTTACCATCAAGTAGCTTTTATTTTCAATTAATTGAGGAAATATTACACATTAGTTATTTTCACAATATATAGAATTTATAAAGTTAATCTTATATTAGTGATTCAAAAAGATAGATATGGTAACTACGCATATTTACAACAAAACTGAAAGTTATTCTATAAACGATGATAAAAAAGTAGAATGATTAATGAATAAAAATAAAAAAAATATATTTTTTAAATATAGAATAAAAATACGTGTATATTTAAGTTTTTAGATAATATAATATATATATATATATTTTTTTTTTGAAATTCCCTTTTAACAAACGATCCTGATGTCAATATGAAATTATTTTCAATTCAGTTATATATAAACATTTATTTTTAAAATGTTCAAACACAGTTATAGCCGTATAAAAAAAGTGTACCTGGATCAATGAAAAATAAACTTTGTTTTTTCGAATTATTTTGAGAGGTTTCTACCTCTCTATCAATTTATTGCGCAATTAACTTAAAAGTAATTTAGAAATTCTTGTTGATTACAACTCCTCTTCTAAGAAAATTGATTATAATAACATACATAGTTGATATAGGTTTGAAAATTGCGTAATCTATATTTAGTTTATTTTAAAATGCTCACATTTTGGATCAAATTTCTTTATTATTCTCCAATATATCTTATCGCTACATGCCAAACTTCATCGGAGAGCACAAACTGTTTGGATATTGTCGCGGAGATAAATAAAGCAAGGGCAAATTTGGGGATAATTAATTTATTATAAAGGGTATTTACCTTTTAGTTCTCCAATAAAATTATATACCAGAGGTATTTATAGGGAGAGAGAGTCAGATGATAAAAACAACTTATCCCCAGGTAAAGATAATAAAGGGCGGCGTCAGCCACCGAGGCGTCCCGTTTTCCTTATTTGCCGATAAGATTCCGGGAACCCCTTACACCTGTGGTCCTCCCCCGGGGTCCAGTGATGATTGACAGGTGTCCCATCTGGATGGAACTTCTTGACAATATGTTCGCGTATTACTTCATGTACCTATATATACAGTTTGTTAGAGCAATGGTTGTGTGTGTATAGGTGCGTGAAGCGATTAGCAAACCTCTCAAAACAATCGTGTTTCCCGATCAAGTTTAATGTGTAACCATAGGGAATATTACGAATATAAATATATTTGATTAGAATGAGCATTTTTCAAATAGTATATATATTATATAACCTAAAATGAAAATATTTTATTTTTTCAAAACATGTATTTTATTTTCATCATTGACTGTTCTACATTTTTGACCATAGATTTAGAAGATTCCTCTTTAAATATTGTTGTAAATATGTAAAGATAACCTTCCCTTTTTTAAAATCAGGAATATAGGATTCATATTATAAATTCTATATTACTGTGACAAATATATTTTGGACACGACAACAACAACAAATATATTATGTATAATTTGCTTCAAGTAATTAAAAATAAAAACTACTTGATAAGTAAATAATTTATTTCCTATTTTTCACGACTGCACCTTAAATTTATTAAAACAATAATAAACAATAAGAGGAGCTTCTACACAAGAAGCTCCTCTTATTGTTTATTATTGTTTTAATGATCGTGATTTTAAGAGTTTAATTTCTACAACCTTAAATTTATCTTTTTCAACAACAAAACAAAATATTCATAACATATATATATATTTAAAAAAGATGCATATATTGGATTTATAATGAATTTATTGTTCCAATATTTCGAGGGGCAACTCGCCTCTCTTTATCGAGGATGTTTGTGTTTTTCACTAAAGCATGCGCGCAGCGTACACCACTCTCGTTCTACAAGGCCAATGAAAGAATTGTATCTTTGATTTAATCATTACATTCAGTATATATACAGCTAACAATTATATATAATATTACAGATGAATACCATTATTATTATTTTGTCTACACATTGTGCTTGAAATAGAGATTTATATACAACAGTGTAACCGTAAATAATTGTGTGCATACATATTAATTCTAAATTAATGATAAAATTTTGAAGGAAAATGAATGAGTAAAATAAAAGTATATACATAGTTATTTACAAACAATTAGGATATGAATTCTTTATAAATTTCTGGAAAATCAATTTTTCTGTTTATACTGTGTTTATCTTCAGCAGAAGCCCAACTTTCTAAAAACAATCTACAATGCTTTTCTGTAATATTTTTGTATATAATTGATGCTTGTTTGAAATCTGGTATATGGCTATTATTTAGGGAGTGGTCAACTAGGAGGGATAATGGTTTGTAGTTTTTTAAAGCTGCTTTATGTTGATTAATACGATATTTAAGTGATTTACCTGTTTTTCCAATTATTTAGCTTGACATGTTTGGCAGGGAATTTTGTAAATTACATTGGTTGTATTTTCTTGGTTTGAAATATTTTTTGTATCTGAGTGGCGTAAGATTTGTTGTAGATTTTGTGCACAGATTGATATGTTGTAATTATATTATATCTCTTTAAAATTCGGGCAATTCTCTCTGAGCCGTAGCTATATGGAATAGAGCAATATCTTTTTTGAGACTGATCACGGCTATTATTTGAAGGTATAGCTCTTTGTTTATGAAAATGTTTTTCAATAAAATTTTTAGGATAATTATTATTTATCAATTCTTTGAAAATTCTATTTCTTTCTTCTGTTGCACTATTTCTATTTGAGTAATGTGTTTCTATTCTCTTGGTAAGAGATTTCACTACGGCGATTTTATTATGTATAGGGCCAAAGGAGCTGAAATTTAAATAGTTTCCGGTGTGAGTAGGTTTTCTGTATATGCAAGTTTCTATGTTATATTGATTTATTTTAAGGTGAATGTCCAAAAAGGATAGGGAATTATTGCTTTATTTTTCATATGTGAACTTTAAAAAAGGTTTGAGACTATTGAGAAAACGTAAGAAGCTATCAATGTTTGTTTCTGTTAGACAAAACATGTCATCAATATATCGTAGCCATAATATTATTTTAAATTGGTTTGAATTAATTATTTGTTCGTCTATTTCATTCATAAATATGTTGGCTAATGCAGATGAAATCGGGTTGCCCATTGGTAGCCCTTTAATTTGCCGGAAGAATCTGTCTTTGAAACTAAAATAACTATGGTCTAAACAAAGTTTGATTAAATCTATTAATGCTTCTTTAGAGAGGGGAAGAACTATTTCTGGGTGGATTTCGAGAAATGATCG
This sequence comes from Cordylochernes scorpioides, assembly GCA_030710605.1. Lineage (NCBI taxonomy): Eukaryota > Metazoa > Arthropoda > Arachnida > Pseudoscorpiones > Chernetidae > Cordylochernes > Cordylochernes scorpioides. The sequence continues at coordinate 15,416,999 of CP092886.1, forward strand.
GAGGGACAGGAGTGCTTCATCGTGCGGGATTGAGGTGTAGAGAGATTCTATATCGAAGGAAACCATATATATATATATCAATTGAAAAAGCCCTGTAAGATTTATATATGAATAAAACAAAGCATCAAGGGCTGCGTTTCTTTATTATAAATATAAATATAAATAAATATATATAAATAAAGAAACGCAGCCCTTGATGCTTTGTTTTATTCATATATATATATATATATATATATATAGTAAGAGTGAAATTTCGAAAATAATTTTAAAATTTTATAAATAATATTTCCAAAAGGTATTAACAATCTTTGTAATAGCTTTTAAAAAACTATTAAACACTTACTACAATAGAAAACATAACTAGAGGGCTAAATATGTAGATAATTTACTCACATTTGACCTGACCCTAGGGAAAGTGGTAAAGGAACATCAAGTTAATGGCAATCATCGTGCAGGTTTTCTATGATATCTAATCAGATAAAGATTAAAGAGATCGAGATAAGTTCTTATGATCTTCTTCCTTTGAGAAATATTATAGATTTGGTTTTCCTTTGTGAAGAAATACCAATTCTATTAAAGTAATAACCCAATTAGGAGAAAAATGGACCTAATCTCTATTATCGTGCCATTAAAAGAATACGATACCGGATAAACCGGTTTATATAGCTAAGGTAAGCTCACGCGATTGTTCACCTAATTAATAAAGTTTCCTTCCCCACACAGATAATATTAGAACATTTTTATTGCGTTAATTTAACGGCACAGATAATAGAAGTAACAGATCTATTTACTATTAATATATATATTTATAGAAATTTTATAATTCAATTTTTCTTTTTAACTTGCTTAACCGAAATTATATTTAGAAGAGAGGGCGATAAAGTAAAATTGAATTTGGTTTTTAAAATATTAAAAATTTTAAGATATATATAAACATATATATATATTGTTAAATATAGAGCAATACATTTATGATATTTGAAATAAAGGCATATTTTGGGCCAATAAATTTATTCAAATTCAATATTTCGACGAGGCTGTTCGTCTATCTTCTTCTAGGAAAAGTTCAAGCTCCTTGTAAGCTTATTATCCGCGTGATGCGCGCACGAGAAGTGTTGTTTTATATAACCCATGTTCGTGTGACCAAACCATTTAAATTGAATTATTGTATTTTCAGAAATAAAATGCTATATATATTTGACTATTTTTGTTTAACTGTAGGTATGATTGTGGTATTTCTATTTTCCTATTGATACTATTTTTATCATCTATAGATGCCCAGCTCTCCAAAAATAATCTTGTGTGTTGTGGCAGCCTCTGTTGAGGTCTTCTTTCTCAAGCTTGTTTAGATTATACTTGTTTAGATCATACTCTCAAATATGTATTCTTCCTTTGAAACAACAAAATGACATCCTTTTAGCTACACAAAACGATGGCGAATATAAAACAATACGGTTTATTCAGTTAAAGATTGATCCCAAAAGTAATGTTATACATTATGAAAAAAATATATATTTCGGCCTGTTAAAGATTTTCTTTTAAACGTTGTAACAAATACATTGTTGTAACGTTAAGAAAATAAAACTTTAACTGGTCGAAGGGTTCATTTTTCAAGAAATATGAATGCTGGCCAGACAACTTCTATCTTCAAGATTATGGAAAAAAAAGTCATATACGAAACTAAAGTTTGTTATATAATCTTTGAATTATAGGGGGCATGTTGATAAGATGGATGAGTTTCAGCAAATTCCCAAATCAACGAAGGTAATAAATGTTGGCTGAGTGACGTCATCATCGGCGGATACATGACGGGAAGTGGACGATGACCGCGTCAATCAGGCCGCCAGAACTGTAATTAATTCGACACGGAAATCTCCTTTACCTCCCCGCCGAGTGGATTGATTAGCGCTAACTGACACGCTTCGGTATAGAGCAGTGATTGGATGAATAATATTTATTAGTTGAAGGCGGTTATTTGATATCGCGCAATCTATTTCTGGAATATTCTATAAAATATACTATACACTTATAGACAAAACTCAAGGCAGTTGTACCTTTTAGCACGTGTGTAGGGAATCAGACAATAACTCTGAAAGATACATTTGATAAAAAGTGATCTTTATTGAAGACACACGATATAACCAAGTGTGGACAAAATTCCCTCTGTCTCCTTGAAAAAAAAAACAGACAACCGGCGATATTAAAGACTATTCACTACCTTAAGTTTTGTCCATGAGTGTGAGTAGCGTAAAGCGTAAGTGTAAGACATATATTATATAATTATTTGATTTTTCAATGTATATTTATTTAATAATATAATTAAAAAAAAACGCCGTGCGGAGTGCATACAAGGAGAGGGGTAATTTTCACTGAACTTATAATTCAATTCGCCTAGCCATTCCATATGTTAGTTGATGCAATATACTGCTCATTTTGAAGCAGATCATGAACGTATCCGTGACCCTGAATGGCGAATAAATCGTATGAAGGTAGCACTGATATATAATCTTCCCAGAATCATTTATTAGAAGCAGCCATAATTTGATGGAGACCCATGTCACATCTTTCATGGATTTTATTCCATCTCGACTCTACCACATCTTGGATCAAGTGGATAAATTAATTTAAAAAAGGCATCTCCTGATCGTATAACATCGTAGCCATCAGCAACCGTTGCATGATCAGGAAATGCCTTTTTCCCACTTTTAAAAATCTACATTTAGTGTTTGTTCACTTAACTTCGTATACCAAAGTGTATTTTTCAATTTTAGCGTTTACAAAAAGCATTTATAAGGATTGAAAATAATTGATGAATAATATAAAATTTAGATTAAGTGGATATAGTTAGAATATAGGTGTAATTGATTCATGTAATATATTAGCTTTTACGTAATTTCTTAGGTTGGGCAAATTGGAATGTAGAACTAAAGGAAGGAGAAAACACGCTCCTTTAAATTGAAACAAAGTTCTAATCAGGTTTGTAATTTAGTTGGCGCTGTTTGCCAAGCTGATCGTGCAGCCAGGCGAGCCTAATGCTTATTATGGTCGCTCTATCCATTAGCCATTTATTTACTCCATTTACCAATTGAACATGCGATGTTTTCTATAAATATGGATGTATTTATCTTCTATCACTATCTTTTTTCTACATATAGTGTTGAAATTTGAGCAATCTATTTTGATAATTCAAAATAATGCGGCTAATGATTGTAAAACGACATTTGGATGGCATGTGTTTCTTTTGAACGGAAAATCGATATTTATTTTAAGGAGAAATAACTATTATTTCTAACCTTAGGGATGAAGTATGAAATGATGAATTGTGAAGAGTAATGATAAACGGAAAAATAAAGTGTCCAGGGATGGTAATTATTTTTCCGTTTATCATCACTCTTCACAATTCATTCTTTCATACTTCATCCCTAAGGTTAGAAATAATCGTTATTTTTCCTTAAAATAAATATTTATTTTTCGTTCAAAAGAAACACATGCGGGATAATTTTCAAATGTCGTTTTACAATCTATTTTGGAAATATTAAATAATTGAGACTTATTTCGTATCAAAAATGTTTAATACAACTACCAATATTTCGATATGACAGTTCACCTATCTTCTTCCGGGATTCAAACCTTGTAAACAAATCATCCACGTGATGAACGAATAATTTGTTTACAAGGTTTGAATCCCGGAAGAATATAGACGAACTGCTTCGTCGAATTATTGGAAGTTTTATTGGAACCTTTTGATCCAAAATTAGCTTTAATTATTTAATATATTATGCATTAGAGGGCGCCATTTGCTATTAGATGTCTAAACTATTTTTGAGGCGTATGAATCTTTTTGGAATATAAATAAAAAATAAGCTTTTTTATTAAACTGGCGAAGCCGCTGGGCGGGTTCACCACTGATGAGCTAGGCCCTTATATTGTATTATAATTGCAGTAAGGGAAGTAAAAAATTGTTTTATTAAAAAAAAAAAAGAATCATATGTGTCAAAAATAGCTTAAATTATTTGATATATTTATAGTACTTTGAAATTAGTAATTCATTATTCAATATTGAGTAAAGTCTATTACATTTTGATAAAATACTTTTTATGCAAAAAAAAAAGTTTATATCTATACTCATAGAAAAAACTCAAGGAAGTGTAAACTCTTTAAAGTCGCTGGTCGTCTGCTTTTTTTTTTAACAGTAATTTTGTTCACACTTGATTATCTTGTGTGTCTTCAATAAAGGTCATGTGTATCAAATATATTTCAGAGTAGTTGTCTGAATCCTTTCTTAAGTTTCTTAAGTTTTGTCCATGAGTGTGAATGAAGTATTTATAATGTATGCAATAAAGAAAAACACAGTAAATTGTGTATAAGAGCAGAACGTGAGGTTTTGTTTTATGCACGAGGTGAATCAATCCATTTATCTGCCCAAGCTCATGTATATTTAGTACATACATACTTTCAAAATTGATGAAAATTGTTTTTTTTTATAGGAGATCGAATATTATATATATTAACACATTTAAATGAAAGTTGTGATAAAGAAATCTATATAAATTAAAATATTGGATGAAATTATATATGGCTCTATTAAATGAATATAAATATAAAAATTTAGAAAAAAAAAGACGAAATATTTTTAAAAATGAAAATAAAAATCTATAAAAGATTATAAAAATAAATTAAAATCATAGTAAAGTATTAAGCACAAAATTTATATAAATATATATTTAAAAAACGAGAGAAAAAATAATTAAAAGGTCAGGTGTTGATATTAAAAATAAAGGAGGCATATCCGGACGAGGAGCACATGTGCTTTCTATTTTTTTTCTAATTTCTGCCATCTAAAAAGCACATGTGCTCCTGGTCATAGAGCAATCCATATTTACATCATTAGATAATAAAAAGGCATATATTGGATTGAATAAAATATTTATTTGCCAATATTTTATTCAATCCAATAATGTAATGCCTTTACAAAGGTTGTCGTTCAGCCAACCGAAATATTGGCAAATAAATTTTTTATTCAATCCAATATTGTAATGCCTTGACAAAGCTTGGCGTTCAGCCAACCGAAATATTGGCAAATAAATCTTTTATTCAATCCAATATTGTAATACCTTGACAAAGGTTGGCGTTCAGCCAACCGAAATATTGGCAAATAAATCTTTTATTCAATCCAATAATAATAATGCCTTGACAAAGGTTGTCGTTCAGCCAACCGAAATATTTGCAAATAAATATTTTATTCAATCTAATATATGCCTTTTTATTATCTAAAAATAAAAGAAAATGTGGTGATGAATAATTGCTCTCTATTTTAATGGGATATTTTTCCATTATTGATAAAAATACTTTATCAAAAATATTTTAAAAAGTAAAATTAATTTACAAAATTATTCTGGTTAAAATATTTACAATGTTACTTATCTAATTACTCCAAATTAGAAGTAGATGATAATACCCTGCAATAAACTAATGTCAATATCAATTAATTACACATCGCTAAAAGGTAAATGTAATTAAATAATGGCTAATATCTGTTTTTGTAATTAAAAAAACTAATAAGTATTAATAAATATTATTTTATAGAATATATATAACAATAGAATTTTAATTATTTATAATGGCGGTGGGTGGAAGGGTGGCCTAAACCGTTGATTTTCGACTGCTACGACCCGGTATCGAATCCCGCTTTGGACACTTTTTTTTTCTGATTAAAAAAATGCTTCAATGGCCCCCGATTCTTTCAAAAGTCCAACCCCGCCAATGAGTACAAGTAACCAAACGGGGTTCTGGCTCACTTGTAAGTGCAAAGTCGAACTGCTTTTCATATGTATATATATATATATGTGGTACACTTACCGTAAAAGCAGTCGCCAACTTTTATCAACCATGATTATCATGGCCTGTACCACGAGTAATAGGGATAATATAAAAAATATATATATTTAAAGGGTCACAAATAGTTTAGCGTAATTGTAACCTTCAGTCTTAGATGCTTACAATTGCTATATATGGGGGTATCGGATTACTATAAAAATTAGCAATTCTAATAAATCTTCACTTACTGTAAATATACAGTAAGTTGTACACTATCCGGTTATAGCAGCTTGGAAGCGGTTTTATGTCATTTATACGTCTCGCTATAACAGTTATTTTCTTGGTTTAATAAATACCGCTTTACCATTACAATATATATAATTATGTATATAACATAAAGTTACTGGAATATGATATTCATGTACCAAAAGTGGCACATCTTCTTTTTAAAATGCATAAAACAATGCATTTGGCTTATAACCTCAGTAGGTAGAGGTGCGCTTTTTTATACATGAATATATTCTTCCCGCAACTTTATGTTGTATTCTAACTTGAAAATTGGCCTTGCCCCTTCACCAGTTTAAAAACCTTTTTGGCCAATTCAATTGATTTCATAGCTCTCCTCGTAGAATATTATGAAATAGAATCAATTCTAACAAGAATAATTTTAAAAAATTAAAACTACCGGTAGTGTGGCAGATCTCCGTAGATCAGGAAGACTACAATCTGCTACCTGTGACTAATATAAACCTTTAACTAGCATCTTTAGAAGCTAGTCCTCAAAATTCAACAAGGAGGTTTACGCAAGAGATAAAATACTCAGAACCTCCATCAAACGAATACCAAAAGATCTTGATTATAAGCTCTATATTCCTAAATTAATGCACGCACTTCATGAAGATGATTGGGATAGAAGGATGGAATTTCGTGAAAAATGTTTGAAATGATCCAAAATGATGGGGACTTACGAGGCTATTTTTAAATTCAATGCCGTGTCAATCGAGATAATTGTGTTTATTGGGTTTTAGAAAATCCAAAGGTAGAAATTGAGAAGAAAGTTTAATTCCCCTGGCTTAACTGTTTGGGGTGGAATTTGTTCGAAAGGAATAATCGGACCTTACATTTTCGATGAAAAAGTAAATTGTAAGAATTATTTGAAAATGTTAGTGGAGTTTATGCAGCAAAATAAACTTTTACCTCATGCAGGATGGTGCACCAGCCCATTACTCAAACATTGTCAGAACATTTCGCATTGAAAATCTCCCTCACAAATGGATGGGGCGCCGTGGACCTATTGATTGGCCTTGCGCGGTCACCTGATCTTACTACGGCAGATTTTATTTTGTGAATAATTTAAAAGATTAAGTTTATCTTCGAGAATCCAAGACTTTAAAGCAAATGAAAATTGCACTAGAATAATGATTTAATCTTCTTGATGCGAATTTATGTGCTCAGGTTTTTCAAAGTGTCCCTAAAAGACTTAGATTGTGTTTGGAAGCAAATGGAGGACATTTCGAATAACTATTGAATTTGAATATATTTGAAAAACTTTAATCTATTACCTAAAATAAAATAGTTATAGCTTTTTATTTTAATTTGCCTTTTAATTTTTAAGAAAAAAATAAAAGGGTTCGGGGCCTATGGACCACCTTGTATATAGAGAAACTTTCAGGAGTTTGAGTTAAATCCTTTGATTCATAATAGCAATCTCTGAATCGTATGCAATTCTAGGTTCACCATCTATCTGATGCTTAAAGGGTTTGGCCACTTTATGCTTGCTAATGCCAGCGATTTGGATTCCCTGTCACGGTTTAAACTAGTGCATGTGATGGATCAACAGGAGCACAGTCAGTTCTTTTTTTTTTTCTAAAGACTTTCGTTCGAGGTATTCTTAGCTCTTTTTTAATCTGTAGAAAGGTAAGATGACACAAAACGCTTTAAAAATAATTTTTATGGCATTGTATTCTCTAAAAGATTAGTGATTTGCATATGCGGTCTCAACCTTTTTAGATGAAAAGAATATACTTTAAATCTCACGTAGGTTATGTGCCTGAGATGTTCTATAGACACACGTTTTATTCTATTAAACTTCCACTCTAAAAACACTTAGATCAAGGAAGTCTTTTAATCAAATATAGAGAAGAGACCTCTTATTAAATTATTGAAAATCTCCCCTTCTAAATAAAATTTATGAAGTTTCCTCGAGACTTAAATATTGTCGAGAGGATCATATAAATTCTGAATGTAATTTACATTTGAATTGTTATAAGAATTGAAGAAACACTAGCGTTAAATTTAATTAACACACAATATACATATATTTAAGTTAAAAAGTTGAGCTCTTGAACGTAAATTGGTCTTTTAAAGAACGAAAAGCTTTACATTTGAAATCTATATTAATAAAATATATAGGTATTGTTAACTAATTTATCGCAGCGTTTATACATTAAGAAAGATTTTATTTAATTTTATTTGAAAATGTTTTCTTTCTAGATTTTCATAGACTTAGGTTAATAAGGAATTAGGAATTTAAAATATAATTAGGAATATGACTGCTTCTAGACATTTGTTAGGTTGAGGGTAGATACCAAATATTTGGATAATTGGTTGTTATCAACCGTGATGCTTGAACATCAAATAGAAAAATCATAATATTTGGAAGGAAGTTATGCATGTCTTTATTAGTTTAAACTTTAATATAGTGAGAATTTAAGTATAATTTGAATTCAAATCTATTTGTTGAAATTCTAAATAGAGGATTTAAGATAAATTAGATCTGGACCTCAAAATGATTTTCCTAATTGATAGGGATAATGACGTTTGGAAGGAAATTGACAATTTTAATTGGGAATTGGCCAGCAAGTCCAATTATCGCGTGATTTGGGAGACAATATAGCTGCCGAGTGAATTACAGCCGGGATATCCCGTAACTGTCATCAGATAATGGATCCCTCGCAGGCCTTGTACACGACAATAACCGACACTTTCGAGAGAATTTGACAGCTCCATTAGAATCACTTAGAACTTCCTTGAACACACTCGCCTTTATCCATCTTCATTAATATGATATCTTAGATATTCCCAGGTTGGAGAAATCTATCTAGCCATAAAGTTAGAGAGTGTATATATATATATATGAAATATTTATAAATTTATTAATGCAATTAGAGAATTATGTATGTTCAATAAATATTATTTTATACAAAATTATATTTCGTAGATTCAAATATTCTGTTAAGTATACTACCAGATGTCGCGACTTCCCTTTATATAACCTATTGTTGCTGTTTTCCCGATAGCCGGCTCAAACCTTTTGTAAATTATGTAAATAATCCTTTCATTTTTTTTCATTCTTACGCCTTAAGCCAGGCAGTATTTTCCTCAAGTTATGTTTATATATTTTTTAATAAGCTAAATTAAAGCAATAATAATCTGAACTATTTTTATTTTCAAGATTTTCAACGACGGCATTCCACCAATACCAATGTACTCAATAGAATGAGCAAATATCATAACAATATTCATGTATCAAGCAAATGACCAATAATTATATGTAAAATATTCTATAATAAAAAACATAAATCATCATTTTGTAATATGTATAAAATATTTTTTGAACTTCTTAATGATATATTGATTTGCTAATGATATTAATGCATTAATAAAAATTAGGATTCTTCTTAAGAAATATACTTAATTATTTTAACTAATTATACAAATAATTAAAAAATATATTTTATTAAAATGCATTGAAAAGGAGATAAAATAAATATTATATGTTGCACTAGCGCGCCATCTGTTATCAAAATTCGAAACTATTTTGAAGGCTTAAGATTCTTTTTGAAATTTATACATTTATAAATGTATGTAATTATACTGTCCTCAAAGCTTATGTCCATAGTTCTTCTAAAATACCTATTCCAAGAGTTTAGCAACAGTATCACTATAAAAGAAAGTTCCAAAAATGCACTATAACAGCGGTATGGTAGATTAAACTGGCGAAACCGCTGGGAGGGTTCACCACTGATGAGCCAGGCCCTCCCATTAATTTTTCCATTGCAGTAAGGGCAGTAGAAATTGTTTAATTTCAAAAAGAATCTTACGCCTTTAAAATAGTTTCGAATTTAAATATTATATGTACCGCCATATTCAACATACGAGTCAAAATAAAAGCCGCGAGAAAGATTTCATTGAAATTCTTTAAAAATGGTAAAATAAATATTTCAGCTTCGGCCATTTATAGATTAATACGAGTCAAAATAAAAGTAGCGAGGGACGATCATCGTATATTGAGCGAAGAGGTAAAATATTTAGTGAAGCAAAAACCTTTTAATCAGTTCCTTCGTATTAAATCACATCAAGTTCGAAATTCATGATGCTCATTTATGCCTCTTTTCATATTTTATAAATCTAATTTTGAAATCTATAATAAATAAATGATATATTGATCCAATATATGCCTTTTTGATTATAAATATATTTGTTAAATGTCGGTATTTGAAATATTTATTTTCTCCTTTTTATAGTGCATTTTAACCAAATATCCTTTAAAAATATTTTGAATTAATTAATAATATAAATTTTAGCCTTGATTTCTCGAAATGTACAAATTTCTCATAGAAAATTATTTCAAAATTTACAAACATCAGAGAAAAAATAGTTAGAATATATACAATATATAGACAAAATATTCAAAATATACACATAAATATTGAAGCCATTAATTTTAAATTTAAAAATTCACAAACTTTGAAATATATATCTATATTATTATATTTAATTATATAAATATATGTTATATTTAAAAAGGTTTATTTTTATTTATTTAAATTTGGTTACATTTTTTATTAAGGCTTTTTATTCAATTTGCTTCCATGTCTGTTTTTCTGTCCACTAATTGCACTGCAAAAGGTTGCGCCTATTATCTCTTTTTAATATAAATACAAATTCTATTGTATAGTCAATTCTAGGCCACATCAAGGCCATCTAGAAGTATTTTGTTATATATGTTTCCGGTCTCTTTCTCTACATATATATAGAAAAAGAAATATAGACGCGGGATTTCGCGAAAGAAAGAGTACCGGATATATATCTTAGGTACCTTATATGAAAAAGAAAATACATATATACACGCACATATTTACATATATGAAAATATACATAATATATGTGGACCAATGGCGTGTGTCCAGGAGTGAAGCCACGCCCCAATTATACCGCCACCTACGTGAGCCCGAGGCTAAAAGAAGGTTACTCTCGGTGTAATCAGCCCAAATAGGATTATGACAGGAGTGCTACCGTCAATTAGTTAAGCCAGCCTAACCCTGCTTGCCACCAAATGTCATCACAATTACTGTTCCACTCTAACCGCTGCTACCTGCTCTTTATTCCATTGGGCGGCGGCCTAGTTTATATTATTTACTAGAGCATTAGCCCACAGTCAAGCATGCGACGGGACATTTCAAGAATAACTAAACGTAAAACATGTGAAGAATATAATAAAAGTGAATTTGTACTTGGATCAGGTGGATAAATTGCGAAAAAGGGCATTTCCTGATCGTGAAACTAAAAGTTGCTAATGGCTTGCGCCATCTATCGGAATAAATATCAACTAATCTTCGATTTTCAATTATTCTAGAATTGGCCAAATTTGAGGGCCAACAGCCCGAAACGCGTACGTGGTTATCTTTTCTTGATTAATCAAGAAACGATATTTGGCCAATTCTGGAATAATTGAAAATCAACGATTAGTTGATATTTATTCCGATAGATGGCGCAATCCATCAGCAACTTTTAGTTGTACGATCAGGAAATGCTCTTTTTCGCAATAAACATTTGTCGATTTAATAATAAGTATTATTTTTACACCTATAAAATTTACAGAATAAGAAGTACATACGCCAAATCCATTTAATACAAAGAATAAATAAGCCTAATAAAATTTAAGACATAAATACAACTCTGGGTAAATATATATTCAAAAAATAGAAAAATAAAATATTTTAATATTATTAAAAAAAGAGAAATTCTGAGAATCGAACCCAGTATTTGATATTTAATATAGAACTTTGCTTGCAACCATTTGGCTGGAAACACACTGGAGGCTGATTGGCTAATAACCACAACGGAGATTGAGGTCAAATGAATGTAGAGAACCAATCAGCGGGTGAATAAACTGGATAATGGTAGCAGGGAGTCACTAAAATGTCGGTCAGTAAAAATTTCACACTCAAGTTTAACCAATCTTAGATCTATCCATATATTAAATACCAACCTCCACATTTTATTTTTAATTCTAGTAAAATTATTATTCAGTTAAAAAAAGCGTATACCAAATATAACTTATCGAAGAACTATTTCGCAGATATATTTTATTTTATTGAATTTATATATATATATATATATATATATGAAAAAACAATAGAAAAAAATAAAAGATAAGTGGGTCAGATGTTGATATTAAAAATAAAGAAGGCATCTCCTGACCACGAGCACATGTGCTTTTTAGATGGCAGAGCGCCATCTAGTGGATCAAAAATAAACTGAACGTTGATTTATCAAGAAATTGGGTTGGCCAAATATCACGGAGCAAGCTAAAAAACCGTTTAGTTCATTTTTGCTCCACTAGATGGCGCTCTGCCATCTAAAAAGCACATGTGCTCGTGGTCAGGAGATGCCTTCTTTATTTTTAATATCAACACCTGTGACCCACTTATCTTATTTTTTCTATTGTCTTTTCATGTGTTAAGCGTCTTTACGCAAATTTGGCCTTAAATACCCATTTCTTGATTTCTCAGGAAGCCATTGGAACCAAAAATCTTTTTAGTCGCAGTAGTTACAGCCTACTCCACGCTGACGAGCGCCAACAGCGCGAAACGCGTTCGTGGATGACTTTTCTTGATTTATCAAGAAATTGGGTTGGCCAAATATAACGGAGCAAGCTAAATAAACGTTTGGTTTATTTTTGCTCCACTAGATGACGCTCTGCCATCTAAAAAGCACATGTGCTCTTGGTCAGGAAATGCCTTCTTTATTTTTAATATATATATTAAAAAATATATATGTAATATATTTATATATAATATTATAACAAACAACCTCTGGGAGTCATTTTATACCTAATCCATAACTCTGGTTGTAAAATAAATAAACCTGCAACCTTCAAATGGGGACAAGTTGTAAAAATGCCTATCACAATTCTCTCTTATATTGGAGTGAAATAAAACTCACAAAAATGTTTTATTACAAGTTTCGAGTGGAGAATGAAACGAGTCCGGACTTGTCAATAGAATTCTGCAGCGTTGCTAAATAAATATGGATTGTTTCGGTTCCCAGAGCTGCCCAATCAAATTCTACCTGGATAGCCGACAGCGTATTGGGGACATTTGAGCCAGCTCAGTCCTGGAAGTAAATATGGATTTCACCCTGGCAATATATATATATAGTCATAGATTTCCTGTTTTCTAAGCATTTAGAGACTAATCTTTTTGCCAACTAAAATTGTACGTAAAAAGGGCTCATTTCCTTTAATTTATACATTAGAACGTTACATTGTGTTGATAACCCTAGTATAATTATTTACTAATGATGATAATTAATGATCCAAAACACCAGTTTTGGTAAATTCAGACGCAAAGCCAACCTGTATACCATTGTTTCGTCCTCTGGTCCCTATCATTCATGGTGCGTCTGTGATATCATAACATATTACGAGGGAGGTTATGTAATCGGTCGAATTTGCCAAAAAGGTGTTTAAGCTGGTGAAGTGACGCGGGAGAGGTGCCAATTTAGGTACATGAATATCATCCTCCTTAAACTTTATGTTATTTACATTTTAGATAAGGGGTGGGGGCATTGGTTATTACACTGTATATATAGAATCATTGAGGGAGGTAACAATTAAAAATGAGAAGCCCATGAAAAACTGGTTTAAAACATAGGTATTCCTTGTCTCTCTCCTGAGAATAGTTTTTCATTGAAGATGGGGTCAGTTCAAGTCGAGTCATTTTTGAGTCACCAAGACGAACGTTTATCAGATGAATTATTGCTAATCAGTTTGGTGGTTGTTCATCAGTTGAGTGTTTACTTATCAGATGAGTGATTACCTATCAGCTGAGAGAAGTGTCTCTTATCACCTTTGTGATTGCTTCTCAGATGGGTGGTTGCTTATCAGATCGGTGAATGCTCATTAGTTGGGTGCTCGCTCATCAGTTGGTAGTTGTATATCAGATGGACGCTCACTCATCAGATCGGTGATAGCTCATCAGAGGGTAGATGCTTATTAGATGAGTGGTTGCTTATTTGTTGGGTGTTCGCCTATCAGTTGGAATTTGCTTATCAGATGAGCGCTCGCTCATCAGATCGGTGATAGCACATCAGATGGGTGGCTACTTAGCAGATGGATGGTTGCTTATCAGATGAGGGGGGGGGGGTAGTTGCTTATCATCTGAATGATATTTTTTATAAGGGTAGTTGCTCATCAGTTGAGTAATGCTTATCAGTTGGGTGATTGCTCATTAGTTGGGTGCTCACTCATCAGATAGGTGATAGCTCATCAGATGGGAGGCTACTTATCAGATGGGTGGTTGCTTATCATCTGAATGATTGCTTCTCAGATGGGTAGTTACTCATCAGTTGGGTAATGCTTATCAGTTGGGTGATTGCTCATCAGTTGGTTAGTTGTTTATCAGATGGGCGCTTGCTCATCTGATTAAGGATAGCTCATCTATTTGGTGGTTGTTCATTCAGGTGAGTAGCTACTTATCAGATGGGTGATTGCTTATCATCAGATCGGTGATAGCTCATCAGATCGGTGATAGCTCATCAGATGGGCGGTTATTTATCAGATGTGTTGTCGCTTAGGAGGAGATTTTGTATTATATATTAATTATTTTAAAAATACACGTAGGAAATAATATCTCAGAATATTATGCTAAATAAAAATGGCAGTCTTTAAATTTTGATTTTAGGCACAATTTCTAAGGAATCGTATCACAATTTTTAATGAAAAATATAAATATAATTATTTTACTAAAATGCAAATTTTGGTGAGCAACGCATTTAAAGGGGAAATAACTGTCTGACATGTTTGAGCAACCTAAAAATGATTCACATAACGTAAATAAATGCTGCTATCCATAAAATAATAATTTCGATTGAAAGATTAAGTACAAAAATGAAAGTTGGAGAAAGGAAATTTCGGTAATTGAAATCAATTTACTGGCGTTTGGTAAATTACATTATATAACGTGAAAAAAAGAAAACATTTTTGTTTTTTTTTTACTTATCCCTAGTACACGTGGTACAGGCCATGATAATCATGGTGGGTAGTTAGCGACTTCTTTTACTGTAAGCGCACCACATGTCTACACATGTGAAAAGCAGTTCGACTTTGCACTTACAAATGCCAGAGCCCCGTTTGGTTACTTGCACTCGCTGGTGGGGTTGGACTTTTGCAAGAATCGGGGGCCATTAGAGCATTTTTTTAACAGAAAAAAAGTGTCCAATGCGGGAATCGAACCCGGGTCCTAGTGGTCAAAACCAAACGGTTTAACCAGCCTTCCACCGACCCCCGTAAAAGAAAACATATAAAAGATAACATAAAGTTATTAAGCAGAATTATTTCACAAAAACAACCTTTCAATTGATGGAAAGTTGACTGGAAGATCGCCAGCGGGTCCCCAGTGACAGCTAGCAGTTACTGTCGATGGAGTAACCTTAAACTGTAAACTTCACTGAACAGGAGATGGTGCGGTCGTCGAGGTTCCAGGACAGCAGATCCCGCTGCCGCCCGTTAATGGAATAAACCTCTCAAATTAGAGGGCGGACGTCACTGCAGGACCAGTAACTGTGGGTAAGCGACAGGTCACGAGAGAGACGAAGATATTAAATTCACCAAGCTGAGGAAGAAATATGAAGAGCTTTGGTAAAAAGGGCTGCTCCATTCCAATGCACGTCAGCCAATAGCAAGTTGAAAAGAGAATTACAGTCTTGTCCCACCCCACACATTCATTTGCCTTTGATATGAAACTATGCTACTTTTCCTTGTTTTAGAACTTAACAAATACTTAAACTTCTTTAGCTCTTCACACCACCTAGCATTTATTTATAATGTTCAATTATTTGAATATTACTAAAAAGGTCACAACATTTCGAAAATAGGAATAAAGAAAAAAGAAACTCGGCAGCTCACTCCTGATGATGAACTACTCGACAACCTTAAATGTGAAAGATATAGAAAGCGAGAAAAGTGTTATATATATAGCTTAAATCGAGCGCAATCCAATTTAATACAGGCATATCTCGGATCAAATATATTTATTATAAAAAAAGCGATATTTCGACGAGGCTCCAATTTGGATGTTTTCGTTCATACACCAACCTATTTTATATAAACAATACTTCTCGGTCATCATGCGAATGATAGGCTTATAAGGAGTTTGAATCCTGTGAGAAAACAGGCGAACAGCCTCGTCGAAATATCGATTTTTGTTTTTTAATAAATATATTTGATCCAATATATATGCCTTTATTTAAAGATATATATATTAGTATAAAAAAGAGAATAGAAAAAAATAAAAAGGTCAGGTGTTGATATTAAAAATAAAAAAGGCATATCCTGACCAGGAGCACATGTGCTTTTCAGAAGGAAGAGCGCCATCTGGTGGAACAGAAATCAACGTTTAGTTTTTTTATTTTTTAATAAGTTAGTATATACCTATATATGAATATATAGGTATATACTTTCCCTCTGCGTATGTATCTACAAAACTAATTTATATAGCATATAATTCGACATTCCAAGAATCTCAGTTGATCAATTGAAGAGAAATTCCCGGTCCGACAGGAGATGACGTGTCTCATAGAACCAGGCACCAAACGATTTATTAATACCTTTTTATACCGTTCACAAACACACATGGAGAAATACGGAATTCTTTAGAAAATATTATACATATATAATATTGTAGAACGAAGTTTGACAATTATACGGCGAATGTTTTTTTTTTTTTGAACGAAAAATCGATATTTATTTTAAGGAGATATAACGATTATTTCTAACATTAGGGATGAAGTATGAAAGGAGGAATTGTGTAGAGATAAGTAGCCTAGTGGACATGACATCTGCCCGGTAAGCGGAACACTGTGGGTTCGATTCCTATCCCTGGACACTTTATTTTTCCGTTTATCATTACACTTCACAATTCATCCTATCATACTTCATCCCTAAGGTTAGAAATAATCGTTATTTCTCCTTAAAATTGATTTCGATTTTTCGTTCAAAAGAAACATTTGCGGTATAATTGTCAAACTTCGTTCTACAATAATAAGCCGCATTATATTGTATTATATATAATATCAATTACTATCTAATATTGTTTCTAGGCAATTAGCATGCAGAAATTGTTGAGAATATAATAGAAAGAAATAGTAAAAGGGAAATATAAGGTTTAAAATGCTATTTAGAAAGTTTATATTTATAATTTTCCAATATAGTTGTTTAATGAATAATCCAATTTGTTCTAATCTTCATGTTTGAATAAATATTCTACTAAATATAAATACTTAATTAAGTTATCAATATAAAGTTTGGGTTCTGTAAAGAACAATAATAGCATAATTTAGGAGCTAGGGATGCACCCAAACTTCAATAAGTTAATTATTATAGTATCAGAAGCACACACATTGAGATCACCCGCTGAACTAATTTTACAATAAATTAGATCCCAAACATAATTATCTTTAATTATTTAAATATTATCAAATTTGGAGTTATTTTCTTTATTTAAGTTTTATTTTACATTCAAGTGAAAATCATTTTATCTCTATCATTCAAAGTAAAATATAATAAGAGAATTTAACAATAAAATAAATTGAGCTCTCATTTGTTGACAATTTATAGAATTGTCATCATTGTGAGGATTGCGAATAATGATGATAAATTAATCTGGCTTGTCAATTTATTAACCAATATCAATTATTCAGTTTTCTATACGAAACGGGGCTTTTCAATTGACTTCTTTTGTAAGGTTGAAATTTGTAAGATTCCAACAATATCATCTTTCTCTCTCTCTCTCAGCCTATTCCACGCTGACGAGGACCAATAGCACGATACGCATTCTTTGTTGGAATTTCTTGAATAATCAAGAAATTGGATTGACCAAATAACACAGAACAAGTTAAATTAACGTTTATTTTTTTTGTTCCACTAGATGGCGCTTTTCAATGTGAAGTGCTCATGTGAGTAGTCAGGATATGTGTTTATCATGTGAGTGTATATATAAATTATTATAAATATGATTAAAATATTTAATATTAGTTATTCATGATAAAATCGTGAGAAAAGTATTAAAATTACAAATATATTCTCACAATGAGTATCTTTTTTATTTAAAAAACGCTAGCTTTCAAGCGTTAATCGCTCTTCAACGGGCTTAATATAATGTCGACTTTATCCCACCAGAAATATTTACAAAAACAAACGCGCGCAGCGTGGATATTTATAACTGAATATAACTGGATATTTATAAATTACAAACCAATTAAAATTTTTCAGTTATAAAAATTTTCAGTTATAAATATCCACGCTACGCGCGTTTGTTTTTGTGAATATTTCTGGTGGGATAAAGTCGATATTATAGTAAGCCCGTTGAAGAGCGATTAACGCTTGAAAGCTAGCGTTTTTTAAATAAAAATATACTCATTGTGAGAATATATTTGTAATTTTAATATTAGTTATATTTATTACATTTTGCTATTTCATTTCGGGGTTATATATATATTGTCTATTAATTATGATGCATAAGCGCGCCATCTGTTATGGAAATTCGAAACTATTTAAGACGCGTATGATTTAAAAAAAAAATCAATTTCTACTGCCCTTACTGCAATGGAAAAATTAATGGCACTACACAGGCCCTCCCATTAATTTTTCCATTGAAATAAGGGCAGTAGAAATTGTTTATTTAAACAAAATATCATACGCGTCTAAAATAGTTTGGAATGTCCATATATTGTCAATATTTATCATAATTCATTGAATGGTTTCTCTCCCAAATATCTTAGGATAGGTCCGGGCCCCCACCCCTTAATCCGCATGCTCTGGATTTTATGCTTTTTCAAAACCAACATTCTTAAAAGATGGAAGAACAGCCCATCTCTGGCACGATATCAGGAAATATATATTTATAAATAAACATATTTCATTTTAATTCATAATTCTCTGTTGATTATTATTTATATATTATTTATCACACATTCTATTTATTTAATTATAAATTATTATTATTATAACACTTATATATATTGATGAAAAAGGCATCTCCTGAACGTGCAACTGAAACTTGATGATGGCTTGCGTCATCTATCGGAATAAATATCAACTAATCGTTGATTTTTAATTATTTCATAATTGGCCAAATACCGTTATAGTTGTGAAAAATAGTACAAATGTGATATTGTACTGGGATAAGGAGCATAAATTAAAAAAAGGCATCTCCTTATCGTGAGATATAATATATAATCAACGAGAATAGTTGATATTTATTCCGATAGATGGCGCAAGCCATCAGCAACTTTCAGTTTCACGATAAGAGAAGCCGTTATAGTTGTACATATATTTTGCCAGTAGAAGGGCGTGTGGCCCGAAACCTCGCTCGCGTTTATTAAAAATAAACTCATCTTCCTTCGCGCTTTACTTTTTTTGATTATATATATATTTAATGAAAATTGTAACAAATTTATATAATTTTACTCGCAAAATGTTTTTCTTTTTTATTTAATGTACAAAACGATATTTTTATCTGATAGTTTCTTACTTTGGTCTTGTATAGCGAGAGTGGTTCACCTGCCACGTGATTTAGCTTGAATCACAAACTCGATAAAGAGAAGCGAATTTGCTTCTTAAAATATTAATTAAATATATACATTCTAATATATATCCACACACAATATATATATAAACGTTCTTCCCTGATTTATAATATTATAAAATAAATAAAGCTTCCAGGGTTAAGTTTCTTGTTCAAATTTTTATTTTCCAGCTTTCGGACTTGTCAGTCCTTCTACAGGAGTATCACGATAATAAATAGATGATATATATATTTATTAACGTGATACTCCTGTAGAAGGACTGACAAGTCCGAAAGCTTGAAAATAAAAATTTGAACAAGAAACTTAACCCTGGAAGCTTTATTGACTTTATAACACACAATATATGCTAATTACCTTTATCAATATTGTAGCGTAGAAAAATCAGGTCTTGGAATATCTTAAGATGTCAAAGTATTTATTGATGACGTCAGTACGACTAGTCGAAAATTATCAACAAATCTATCTACAGATAGAGAATCTTGAACAAGCAAGAAAAGGAATAATTTTATGATGAATTTACAAATACAGAGTAATATATGAAAAAAAGGCATCTCCTTATCGTGCATCTGAAACAAGGAAATGCCTTTAAAAAAAATTATGCACCTTATCCCAAGTACAATGTCACATTTGCGCTATTTTTTCACAGAGTAATATATATTTATATAATCTATTGAATATTTTCATTGAATAATTAAATTAAATAATAAAATATAAATTATTTCTTCGCCACAATATATATATATATACTTTGAGGGCGCATCTCTCTCTTTAGTTATGCATCAGTAAGATGCATTATTTTAATCATCTCAGTAAAATACTTAACAAGCGGTGATTAAGAATGAGTCAAAACACCAGTTTTGGCAAATTCAGACAAAAGACCAACCTGTGTATCTTGTTCCAAAGATCATTTGTTGGTTGAAATTTGATTAAGGAAAGATAGCCATATCAACCAATGATTTATTTAAGGTCCCACGTTAAAGTGACCTGCTGACTCTCCTCAGGAGAATGATTAATCATTGATATGGCTTTTTTTCTCTATATCCTGGTTTCGGTTTATGGCCCTCATCAATACAGAGGCGGCTTTAACCTAATGCATTGATCTGATGCAAAGTTAAAAGAAGAGGTATCCCTCTTGTTGGAGCTTGGTTCCTGACAATGTTAGCCAGGACTTCCTTTAGCTCCTTCAGCCTTTAGTCTGGTCTCAGGAGATGACAATATGTGGCAGAGCTTGTTTTTGACTGTACTTTACGAGACCAGACCGGCGGATTGACTACTGAGAATGTTGTCCCTTCGCAAGACTGCGATGTAGCAAGCTGTTCGAATAGAGAAAGGACGCCTCACTCCTTTTAGCTGACTGACTGACTCATTTTTATTGAATCTTTTACTCATTTTTTATATAAATATATATTTACATAATTAAAAGAAAGAAATAAAAATTAACATGCTTATAGAACAATGCAGTCTAGCAAGTTATTTACATAACTAGGCGCAAACACTCTAGGTAAATAAATATCTTCCCCCTGCAATTTTATATTATAAATATAATTCTAAATATAACCCCTTTTTAAAATAATTAGTTATTTTATACTCTCAAATATATAATTGTAGCGCGCGCGGCTCCTAAATATTAACTTTCATATTTTCATTATAAGTTTTAATTTGTTTAATAACTATTCAATTCAAATATTAAATTATATTATCTTATAAATATATAATGCTCATAAAATATACTTTATTAAATTTATATGAATTAACATTAATATCATATTAATTGTTGTCATATCAATATAATAAAATAATTATACATCATTCTAAATATAAATCATAAATCATATAAAATGTAAATATTTATCTATAATATATCAAACCCATATATCTAACATTTTATAATCTAGAAATGATATTTGACCACACACACAGATACAAAAAGAACTTCAACATGTAGTATACAACAATATAACCCCTTCTGATAATTTGTATTAAATAAATGTAATTAAAAGTTGATTTTACAATAGATAATTTCTTATCTGACTCCGCCTAGAATTCCATGCCGCCCACATAATAAAACATCTATATTCGTATAAATATTAAATAAATATTTTATCGTTAAATCATTTTACAAAAAAAAAAACAAGAAAAAAAAATTGATTCATTGATCCCTTTTTGTTTTACTGATTAGAATTCTTTTTCACAATTTTTAATATCCCTTTTTATACAAACTATAATCATTATTTCAATCATTTTGTTTTCCAATATGTATAAAAAGCTTTTATTGACTGTGCCTATAGGGAGGATTTCCTCATCCAATTAAACTTAATCAGAAGAAAATAATCAATGCAAAACAACAGCAAGGAAGAGAAAAAAGCAATTAGAGTGTATATTAGAGCAGACGACAAATATATTACTTCTTTTCAATACATCTTAAATATTACCTTTATATAATAGTTATAATAGTTAAAAGAAAAGAAGAATACAAATAAAAGAAATCTAATCTCTAAATAAGAAAAATCTCGGAATTAACTTTTTTCTTTCTAGTAAATAATTAAAATTTTATCTTTTTTTATCACACACAAGCAAAGAGAGAGCTTTATTTTTTGGATTATTTTTATGCAAATTCCAGATTGTGAAAACACTTAATTGTAAAAGTCTATAATAAAGTTAATTTAAAATATTTAATATAGAGAAATACACACCCACACCTTATATAAATAGTTGTGTGTAATCTCTGACGGTTTTAAAGGACAAATATTAAACTAGGCCTATATTCTAGACTAGACTATATTCCGACCTATATTTTACATATATAGGCATATATTGGGGATCAAATAGAATTTATTTACCAATATTTACGTTAGCTTAATATATTCCTATGCCCATAATTTGCATATTACTTAGAAATCGATATTATTTATGCAAATATTTCTTCTTTATAGAATATATATACTTTATACGATAAAAGTTGCAAGGCTTATTCTCTAAAAGTCAAAAATTCGCCTGTAATGAGATCTTTTGTTGAAAATTCTCTTTTAATAAAGAGATAATTTTAAAAATATTTATATATTTTATATTATATGGGAAAACAATAGAAAAAATGCCTTTTTTATTTTTAATATATTCATTTTTAAAAATATATATTTTATATTCATTCATTTTGAATATTCTACATTTTTGACCACAAATATATAGTTTTAGAATATATCACTTCTAATATTGTTGTAAATATGTATAGTTAATTTACCTATTTTTTAAATTCACTAATATAGAATTATTTTGTAGATTCTATATAACTGTGAAAATATTCAATGTGTAATTTTCTTAAAGTAATTAAAAATAAAAACTACTTGATAGTAAATACTATTTTTTTTTCTAATTTTCTTTTATCACGACTGTACCTTCTATTCTTTATCTTCATAACAAATAATATTGTTCATAACTTATATATATGTTATAAAGAAAAATATTGAGAGATTTCCTGCTTGAATTTAGATCATCTTGAGGATTATACTATGTTAATGCAGTCGTGGTTAAAAATCTTGAAATAAAAATAATAATGGTTTTGATCAGTAATTTAATTGAGTTAATGGGATATATAAAAAAGACATAATTTGATAAAAGTACTGCCTGGCTTAAGGCGAGTAGAACAAGGAAAACAAAATATTATTCACATAATGTACAAAAGGTTTAAGCAGGCCATCGGGGAAGAACAACAACGAGTTTTTATAGGGGAAGCATGACCTCTGGCGGTCGATTTAACAGAGTTTTTGGATTTATGAAATATAATTTTAAATAGAATAATATTTTAATATAACATATATATATTCGACTGTTAATAGATAATATTTAAGTTAGAATTATTCTATTTTAAATAATATCCCTACTTTTATGATTTTGAGAAGGTACGCCAACAATTAGCAAATACAAAATATTATTAAAGCGGTAAACAAATTAAGCCTAATTTTTGCTAACGTCTTTGTTCTATAGAGGGGTGCCGAATCTTCTTAACGCACTAGCTATATATTAATTTCTATATTAATATATATATTTATATGTTATGAATAATTTGTTGTTGTTAGATAAAGGGTTGATAAAACAAAGGATCGATAAGATAAAGGGTTGAAGGTGCATTCGTGATAAAAAATATATAATTATCTACCATCAAATAGGTTTTATTTTCAATTACTTGAGTAAATATTACACATTATATATTTTCACATCATATAGAATTTTTAAAGTTATTCCTATATTAGTGATTCAAAAAGATAGATATGTTAACTACGCATATTTACAACAAAACTGAAAGTCTTTCTGAAAACGATGATAACAAAAGTAAAATTATCAATGAATAAAATAAAATATATATTTTTAAAAAAATAGAAATATTTGAATTTTTAGATTATATAATATATATATATGTCATAATATATGCTCTTCCAGGAATAATAAAGTAAATCTACAGTCGACCAGAGAATGAGAGACGTAGAGAGAGAACGCAGCTAAAGTACGGTCATTTGGGACACCAACGACCACATTCCAGGGGACTGACCACATGCCATTCTTGGAACCCTGCGGGGCTATTTTTGGATAGTCGGGGGTGGTGCGCGACACAAAAGACAGCCGTCCAGCGGTGGCAGCCGCTGGCGCTCTCTCTCGGATGGCTTCCAAATTCCTCTACCAATTTGTGGCGTGATTATTTCCCTCTCCCCACATTATCACTATATTGTCACATTGAAAGTCGACAGGATCATATCACAGAAGAGTCGACAGGATTCTACGAGAGGCTACCAGAACTTCAACTCATTACATATATATATGAAAAAATGGTAGTAGAAAAAAAAATTGAAGATTGAGCAATCCATAATTAAAATTATATTCAACAAAGATGCATATATTGGATTTATAATTATTTTATTGTTCCAATATTTCGAGGGGCAACTCGCCTCTCTTTATCGAGAATGTTTGTGTTTCTCACTTTTAATTATTGCGCTATATACATGCAAGTATACATACTTGTATATTGATGTGAAAAATAATAGAAAAAATTGAAATACAAAAATATTTTATCATATTTTATATTTATTATATTAAACTAACTCTGTATTTTAACGTTTTCATATTTTTTCATTAATAGAAAAAAATAAATGATGACTTTTCATGATTTATCAAGAAAATGGATTGGCCAAATATCAGGTAACAGGATAAATCAATATATAGTTGATTTCTGTTCCAATAGATAGCGCTCTGCTATATATAAAGCTCATGTGCTTGTGGTCATGCTATGACTTTTTTTGACATATATAAATATTTATAAAAGATGCATATATTGGATTTCTAATTATTTTATTGTTCCAATATTTCGAGGGGCAACTCGCCTCTCTTTTACGAGGATGTTTTTGTTTTTCACTAGAACATGCGCGCGCGCGCGTACACCACTCTCGTTCTACAAGGCCAATGAAAGAATTGTATCTTTGATTTAACTATTGTATTCAGTTTATATACAGCAAATAATTATATTTAACATTATATATTATTATTTTATCTATGAAAGATATAGAGATTTATATACAACAGTGTAATTGTAAAAAATAGTGTGTTTACATATCAATTCTAAATTTAAAAATATTGAAAGTAAAAATAAATGAGTAAATTAAAAGTATATATACATAGTTATTTATAAATAATTAAGATATGAATTCTTTATAAATTTCTGGAAAATCAATTTTTCTGTTTATACTCTATCTTCGGCAGAAGCCCTACTTTCTAAAAACAGTCTACTATGCTTTTCTGTTATATTTTTGTATATAATTGTGGTCTGTTTGAAATCAGGTATATGGCTATTGTTAAGGGAGTGGTCACTAGTAGGGATAATGGTTTGTAGTTTTTTAAAGCTGCTTTATGTTGATTGATACGATCTTTAAGTGATTTACCTGTTTCTCCAATGTATGTAGCTTGACATGTCTGGCAGGGAATTTTGTAAATATATATATAAATATATATATAAAGCAAAATTAATATAAATAATTTTAAACATATATTCTTATTTAAATAAAAACATAAAGCCTCCAGGAAAAAGATTCTTTAAAAATATTTTTTATTAAAAAATATCTCGAGCTTTCGGGCAAGTACGCCCTTCTACGGGTTGAAAGTTATTATTCTTATAATAGATTTTAAATATATATATATTATATAATATAAAATGCAAATATTTTATTTTAAAAAAAAACAAGTATTTTATTTTCATCATTGACTATTCTTTTATTTTTGACCATAGATTTAGCACATAACACTTTTTAATATTGTTGTAAACATGTATAGTTAACCTACCTATTTTTTAATTCACGAATATAGGATTC